>JAVLVB010000317.1:983935-1039769 GCA_032876305.1 Orestias chungarensis | reverse complement strand
CGCTGACTTCCGCCACTCGCTGCCGCTGTACTTCCGCCACTCATTGGCGCCTGTACTCCATCATTCACCACCGCAGCAGAATCATCATTGGACCTTTCCCCTTCCCTTGTCACTTCCCCGTTACAATAAAATATCATTTATCATATCTTCTGAGTGTCTCTGCATATGTGGGTCAAGAACCTAAAAGCCAGTATGACAACTATAGCCGAGAAGTCTTGGCACAGAATACCTTGCTAATAAACCCTAATCATAAATTGTTGGTAAACGTTTAACATCCCAAAGGAAATAAAGGTATTTTTATTGCCATCTAATTAAAAAACCCGCATTAAAGCAGAGTAATTGGTGAAAACCCAAGCACCGTGACCAGTCTCTCCCAGTATCTGGTTTTGATTCAACTCCGCCCCTCCCTGTACTCAGGAGTATAAATGGCGGGAGCTGGAGGAGCAGCGGCAGGCTCAGAAGCTCCAGAGACAGCTGAAGCAGGAGCAGGCCTACCTGCTGTCACTGCAGCAGACCCAGAACCTGGACAGTAGCAAAACAAGTCAGCAGCCGGGCACCAAAGCCCCGCAGACACTGGAAGCAGACAGGGCAAAGCCCCTGCAGACTCCTGACCCGGACGTGTCCAAACAACCGCAGAGCGTTAACGATGAGACGACCAAAGAGAAGCCTGGCCTGGAAAGAACCGCAGAGCCCAAGCTTCCCGGAACTGACCACCAAGGTCCCACACCTGACTCTGAGCCGGTCAGAGAGGTGAACTTTGTGACTCGACGCCTTCCCTTTGACTGCAGTAATGCATTTCCATTGCCTGTGTGAACTCACTGCTTTGGGTCTGTTGAGTCTTGCGTTGTGGTGGCTGCCTCCTGAGTCTGAATGGGTGGCTTCTCGGCAGACAGGCTCTGTGACTATGACTTGTTATCCTTTCATACAACTAACAACCCTGAAAGTGACACTTGATTCCTACACACTTGCAATACAGTAACACTAACAATATACCCACAATAGATTACTATTATATCCCTGGTGAGTTTTTCTTTTGGGAAAATAAAACAATTACCTGTTAAAATGTAAGAGTTTCCCACTGAATAACACTTTAATAGGATATTAACAAAATGTTTAAGGGTGTTATAACTATCTTTTGGGAGACTGTAACCAATGTGTTCAGCGCTCACAAATGCCTGTTTATTTAAAAGCGAAACATGTACACCATTGAAGTTGTCAATTTTTTAAAGGAAAGGAACAAAAACGCTTTTGGACAATTTTTTAATATTGTTTGCTTTTTATTAGGAACCTGCAATTGATTTTACTCGCTGTCTCTGTGCAAATTGCAGCAGTTTTTCTAAAGCTTTACCTATGGAGATATATTTTAATAGATTCTAACTTTGCTTTAAAAACTGGTTACGACCATTCAAAACTCTTTTTTTTTCTTCTTCTGTAAATCTACCAGTTGTAAGCAGTTAGTAGTTTCACTTTAGATGCAGGATTAATGTCATACTGTGTGCCAGAAATAAATAAAATAAAAAATTAGTTTGAGTTTCCGCTGACTTGTATAGAAAGTAGCTTATCTTGAGAATCAAGAATCAGTTTATTTATATAGTTAAAAGGTTAATAAGGTTAACAAGGTTGAACAAGGGCAGATGCTCTAACTTTGGAGTTTTATCTCCATCTGGGTCGTGAAACCAACATCCGCCCCCAAAACGAACTGATATGCTTTTATAATGTCTTCTTTGTCTTATATGACATTTTGCGCAATTGCAATCACTTCTCTCAATGCCAACACATAAACGATTAGATATAGGTTCCGTTTATGGTGGCGCTTAATTAGGGCGGATTCAATGATGAGAAAAAGATGAAAAAGGATTAAAAAAAATATGTTATTGCAATCATGAGGGTTTTTTAATAAATATCAGGTGTTGAGTGTCAAAAGAACGAATTTCTATTTTTTATTATTTTAAATCAGTCGCCCATTGTTACTTTAATTAAATCACAATAGAAATGTATAGAACCCATTTAAACATCAAACGTCAGCTGAACATTTGGACTGCTACAGATGACGTGTTTATTTAAAGAACAAACCTCACCTGAAACATGACTGTATGGATCCTAACTTCTCCTCTCCTCCTATGGAAAACGGCATGTACATTTTTCTGGTCTTGTTGCTCTTGTCGTGGTTCACTTATGGCAACAATGAAATGACAGTAACATGCTGGACTAGCAGAGACTCTCTGTTTTTCGATGTGCTTGGACTATTGCTCGAATGAATAACCCTTTTCTCTGTGGGAAATAAACTAACCAATCATGCTGTCTGATGACTTCTGTCCCCTTTAAAGTGCTGCCGCTTACAGACCACTCTTCCTGAAGCCTCTGTGTCTCCGTTTTAGGCCGATGAGCGGTACAGGAAGAACGTTCAGGGTTCCCCACTGTCAGCTCAGACCAAACCACAGCAGCCCCCGGTGCCACCGCGCTCGGAGTCTTCGCACGCTAACGGGAATGCTGTGCCTGAGGCACCCGTGATGCACCGGCCTGTGGAACCACAGGTAACAATAAGTTCTCCTTTTCTGTTGTTTTTCCTCGTTTTGTTAAAGGTTTGGAGTTAATCAGTACGCAAATGGAAAATATATCTTAAAATCCTTAGCAACTGTTGGCACTTTTGCTAAGAATGAAAGAAACAAGCTCACTTTAGTAACTGGAAGACCATTTGTGAACTAAAGCTGTTTGATTTAATTATTTCCAATAGTTTTTTTAAGATATGGCAGTAGTGAATGGACATAGTTAAAAGTCTCACACACAAATAAACAATCTAGGTTACACTCGTGATGATTCCGGGGCTGAAAACATTATTCTGTTGACACCTCCTAACATATCACTAAAGCATTACAGCACAAATGTATAATAATCTTTCTTACAGCTTGATGTTGCTCAAGATGATTTTCAAGCTAATGCTAGAAATGTAGCCAAGCTATAGCTGTTGACCAATGAAACAGAAACACCTGGCTTTAGACCACAATTATCTATTAGTATGGTGTGGAGCCTCCTTTTGCGGCCAACACAGCGTCAATTGATCTTGGGAATGACATACGTATACAAGTCCTGCAAAGTGGACAGATGGATTTTAAGCCATTCTTCTTCAGGATAGTGCTCATGTCATGATGTGATGCTAGTGGAGGAAAATGTTTCGTGGCCCGCTCTTCCAAAACACCCCAAGTGGCTCAATCAAACCAATCTGTCACCAGTCTTGCAGTGTACATTGGTGCATTGTCATCCTGATAAACAGCACCGCCTTCAGGATACAATGTTTGTATCATTGGTTGCACATGGTCCTCCAGAATGGTTCGGTCGTCGTTGGCTGTGACGCCCCCATCTACCACAAGTTTCACATCGTTCACAGCCCAAGATTTGAGCTCCTTGCACCATTGTCATTGGCACGAGTGCCCAAAGGTTTGGCTACAGCAGCCTGGCCGTGTATATTGGCCCTGATGAGCTCCAGACGTACAGTTTTGGTGGAAACAGGAGAGCTGAGGTGCACATTTAATTCTACAATGATTTAGGCAGCCGTGGTTTTATGTGTTTTGGATACAGTCGGTGTTTGCACCCAAAGATCCCTTTCAGACAGCTTCCTCTTGCGTCCACAGTTAATACTGTTGGATGTAGTTCTTCCTTCTTGGTGGTATGCTGACATTACCCTGGATACCGTAGCTCTTGATCCATCACAAAGACTTCTCACCCATAAAGTTGTGTACATTGCTATATTTTGTGCAAAACTCTGCTCTTACTGGTGCAATTGAGGATTGGCAACCAGGCTGGTCCAATTTACCCATGTAACCCCCCACACTAAAATGACAGGTGTTTCAGTTGCATTGTCCAACCCCCTGTATCTGTTAATCATTTGCCTCAGACTTTGAGGACAGATTGCTGTACTGAATTATTGTGCGTAAACATGCAGAAGAAATATTTCAAAAGGGTGTTTATGGTTTTAGACAATGTGTTGACGTCAGCGGATGTTTTTTTGTATTTACCATCACTGTAAAAGCTAAAATTGATGCTAAAACAATTTCATGATGCTTCAAAAAGGTTCAGTATACCAACATTTATTTCATTTTACATTTCACACTGTAGATTTATGTTTTACTGTCTGACCTTTACTGTCTACCTTTTTTCCAGGTGATTTCCAAAGTACTTCAATGTTTACTTGTTTGCTTGTTTCCATAAAATATGTAGCAACAATCCTGTGGACTAATAGGTCTGGGTTCTTAAATATTCTTTCTGGATTGGGCTTTTAACTAACCATATATATATATATATATATGTTTCTTCATCTGAATGCTAGGGTCTATAAAGCTCTGTTTGTGTGCTGCTGCTGAAGTTCTCCATTTTGAGTCTTGTTGTCATCACTTCTGTTTCTGTTTCCCCCATAATAACTTCGGTGCTGTGAAAAGAGCCTTTAAATCTTCGAGCTAATGATTTATTCACCCGCCAACAGGGAGTTTTATGACACGACAATGCCAGGAACTTTCAATGAAGGCAATGACCAAGCACTTTTTGTAACAATGAAAGGGGCATTTTTCTAATTCTTTGAATTTTAGCTTGTCAAAATGATTTATAGAATTTTTTTTGTATTACGGTAAACAGAATCCTATTGTAAACATTGATTTTATTGCAAGTTTCCTAGCTGTGCTATAACCGAGTCATCTAATACCAGTTTCTAAAGGCTACAATGGGATTGGAAGCCTTTAGGGTAAAGTAATGTTTAATATTTACATTTTAGCGCTGCATCCTGCATCGCTGGTCCATGCACTGTATCTCATAACTGCATGCTGGTCTTCAACTAAATCTATTATTTACAGGCTTCCCAATTTGCATCAACGTGACACAGGCTCTGATAGTCACTTTCCCAGCGAGTTTGCATGAATAACGACGGCTCATTAAAGTCAATCTGCTTTAATATGCGCCACAGATTAAATAAAACTATGCCATCACTCTGGTTGATCGCGGTGGTTACGTAATTTGGAGCTTCGTTTTTAATGTACGGCGGAGTAATCTGCTGTCTTCTGTGAACATCCTCTTGTGTGAGGTGAGTATTTCAAAAGAAAGGAGACGAAACACAAGTACACGTGCAAAAGTTACAAGTACAACAGGGCATATAACGTGGAAATACTACATTTGTTACATTTATATTTAACAGACATGTCTCATTAAGCGTCTAATTGAAAAATATAGTACACCTTTTAAATGTTGAAATGAAATAATTGCATCCATATTTAAGGTAATTATTGAAAAAAACTATTCTTTTTTTTTTTTGGGTGAAATTTCATGTTTTAAGACAATTGAAATGCTCACCTTAAACTTTTCATTGATGGAGGAGGAAGATGTTACTCAAAATTTAGGCTATAAATAGGTTTGTTTCTAGTGATCTTGTTTCCCCTTCAGTGTCCTGTCTGCACGCACACTCGCCTGACATGTTTGTCTTAAAGTGCATGTTTGCATGCTTATTTGTTAAATAGCACACGTTCATCTTTTTGATTACAATATTACTGTTTGCGAGAGCTTCTAGATTATAGTTAGTGCAACTCAGGCTGTAGCAATATAGCTGAGTTTACATTGCAACCCAAATCATATCTAAATCCAAGTGAAATATTAGGTGAAAGTGACCAAAAAAAGAAAAATCCCTTTGAAGTGTCTTCACAAAAGCATAGGAATAGCTTTTTATTGACAGAACATAGAAGTTTGAAGATTGTGTTTATTCAGTAATTGGCAACGGTACATGCATGACAGTCTTTTGCAGCATAAATGAGTCTGATAAGAAACTATGGTACTACGGGGCATTAGGAGCATTGTAGATAAAATAAAAAATAAAATTATACTTAATGGATTACATTTTAAACCCCAAAAATTTGGATATTATCTTTTCACGTTTGAAAATTGATTGTTGCTATTAAAAATATAAATTTACAAGAACATTGGAAATATTGTTTTAAAGTCTGAAATCCGTAAGAAAGCAACACAAAGGTTTACAGACATTATGAATCTGATATTTGCAGTAAAACTGACAGGATTCCTTTAGGTTTGAGTGATTAAATGTAGTAGATGTACATCTGAACATTTTCCAAAGAGTAATCGGTACAGCCGGCTCTTTTTCCTCAGAGAGATGTGGTTCCTGCATCAGAACCACATCTCCCGTTATACAGTCGGTCAATATGCCTATAATGGTTTTAGAACACACTCAAACTAAATTTTTGCTTGTAAGTTTGTCAGATTTCAACGTCTTTATACTTTCTTACTCCCATATTCAAGGGGCTCCGTGTAGGTTTGCACCCGTGTTAGTCACTGATGTGTCCAACACGTATTTATATATTTTAGTGTTACTCTTGCATAACATGATTTAGCAGCAGACAGTGCAGTCTTTTATGTTACTTGAAGGATCCAAGCAGTTTCAGCTGCTGTAGATTTTAGCAGATCACATTCCATAGCAGTTTTTCTCAATCTTTGCCCTTACATTAAAGGAAGTGAGTTCGGCTGTATCACCCGACTCTTTGGTTTTAAAAGGTGTCTGGCCCACTGGCAAGACTAAGAAGCCCCAGAGATGCTTTGGCCCCAGCAGACCGAGGTATAACTGAACAGATCCAAGCTCTGCGGAGTATCTTTTTAGCCCGTGCTGGATTTAATCAGTGTGTGAGGAGGTTAACTTCACTTCTTCCCCTTTGCTTCTGCTCCTCAAGAGCTTTGCAATAAATCCTTGATTTAATTAGAGAGTCAGATTTTAATTCTTGCCAGCTGCAAATGACAGATTATGAATATAAAGTGAGGCCCGTCAGTGGAAGCATTGCAGCTAATATTACAGCTTAACTAGAATGTATTTTATAGTCATTAAAAAGTGATCATGCAACATTCTTCCATGTTATTGCACCAATTCCTCTTACAGTGACGCACAAAAGAATCAGATCAAAGCAGAGCTCTATGATATTTTAGCCTTGGCAGGAAGATAAATGTAGCCTTAGAAGTTGTAGGAAGGCTTCATAGGTTTGCTAGAGGACGACGTGAGTGACAAAGAGCATCATGAAGACTGATTTTGACATCAGACAGGCCCGGGAGAATGCTGTGAAGAAATTTAAAGTGGGGCTTAGTCAAAGTTCCAGGCTTTAAACATCTTACACAAAGCTGTTCAGTCCATCATCTGAAGGGGGAACGTATCTGGCATAGGTGAAAACCTACCAGGGTATCGGCCTACTTGTATCAATCAAAGGCACAGCCGCCGTTAACCTGCAAAATGCTATGTATAGTAGAAATCCAACCATATCCAAATATCCTAAATGTAGTATATTGCCTAAGGGATGTTTTTTATCAGGAACCCAGTGACAGTAGATAGGAAGATGGTTGGAGCCGAATACAGGACAGCCCTGGATATGAAGCTGTTAGAGCCTGGAAAAGACTTAAGACTACCCATGCTCAACCTGAAGTACCTACCGTGAAAACGGCTTTTACTAAATACTGACTAATTTTGTATAAAAATAAAACTTCACAGTTACGTTCTGTTCAGTGTCCGTCTACTACATAAAAAGCGAATAAATTACATATTTGGTTGCATTTTTTAGTATGTCGCAAAGTTCAAAGGGTGATGATCCATTCCATTGCATTATAATTGCAGTTCATGCCATATTTCCCCAGCTTTTTGCGAGAAGCCCTGAACGCCCCAAACTTGCAAGCCCCTAAAAATGAACGGTCCTCCCTTCCTTATTTGAGTTTCCTGCATGCAGACTGACCCGTGCTCGCCCTTGTGTTCTGTCTTGTCGTCTAAAAGGTCCGTTCCCATCTGGCTGCTCTCAAGAGCAGCGGCAGCGTGGCCGCGCCACACTCCTCCACTCCGACCCCGCCCACCATGTCCCGGTCGCACTCCTTCACCGAGCCGCTAACGCCTAGCTTTGAAAACCACAACCCGAACAACAAAAGCAGTGAACCCCACCAACACCATCTTCCTGCATCCTCATCATCATCACCATCATTCTTATCATCAACGCCCGCACGCACTGAGCCACAGACACATCCCCAGTCCAGACCCATGCCCTATGAAAAGGTACCGTCAGAGGACGGCCCACCTATGGTAAGAAATATATGTGGAGTGTTCCTCCTTCGTTTTATGCTCATCAACAACATTTCATTTCCCTCTATTTGACTGGGTGTCCTTGGTAACAAGGATTATTTCTCTATCAGGATTTGCACAAAGACGGTTGACTTGCTGGTGGACATGTTTCGATCAGAGATCAGTTATTAGTTCCTTTGTTTGTTTTATTTCTTTGAGATACTTCCTCAGATAAAAAAAAAAAAAGCTGCAAACGTTTGGAAATCTTGCATGTTCCTTTTATAGAGAGAAGTTTTTCATATCATTCGCTGTTATTGTGAAGATTATAACAGAAATATGAATTTGTATCCCAACAACGATCAATTCCAATTGATCACAACTGAAAACTCCCAAAAACTGAATTGTTTTCGATGTTTGTTACACCGTTTCTTCCATGAGCCCTCAGCTAACATCAATTCATTCATAAATTCAAGAAATGACACCCGCCTCCTCGAAACGTAGCCACGTTTGGCAGGTGACTTGGAACAACGTATAAGGTGGCAGAACAAAGAAAAAGAGCTTTTCATTTTGTAGGGCTGACCTGGCGGGGGCAGCAGCGCTGCTCATTCACTGCAAGTTCACAGACAAAAAAAAACAGCAGACAACAAAAGCGTTTCTCAAGAGGCTTCAGAGGGACAACCCCAAGTTAAACGATGTTTCTTTTAATGAAAACGGGGAAAGAACAGAAAACGCTGGGTCGTTTGAATGAGATCAGTCAGTCTTAGGTTTTGTTCCAACGGTCAGCAGCATACACCGTCCAGCAGTAAGACTAATAGCTGCATTGTAAGCATAAAATGTTCACTTATGAAGGACGCCATATCATCGATGTGCCACTAAGAGGTGGTATGCATCACCCAGTTGTAAATTGTTATATCTATCATTTGATTATTATCACACTAGTACCACAGAATATTGGGATAACATCTTCATGGCCCTCCCTTATTGTGCTGTGGCAGGCAGCTCCCAGGTCTACCTGAAAGCATTTAGTGTAGTAAAGGCACAACACTTATTGCTCTGCCAACACAAAGACCGAAATCCGGTCTAAAGAAAAAACCTTAGTTTTCCAACAGCAGATATCTCAAATAAACAAAATCACACGGAGAACACAGTCATTTCCACCATTGAATACAATAGAAGAATAAAACTGCGTACTCTTGAAATATAACTATATACCCTTAAGCGTTTCCCGGTTTCACTTCAGCTTAACGTTTTAATGTCTAGCAGCAGGTAAGAAAGCTTTCGCTTTGCAGGGTGTGACTAAGTCATCCGTGGCATTTGCTAACATGTCCGCTGTGACCCTGATGATTTTCACTGATGCTCTCGTGTCAAGGTTCTAGGACACCTCAGAATGTTTTGATAGGGATCGGTGCAGATGAGAGTGTATTTTACTAACTATTGCAAGGACCGGCACCCCTAAATCAAATCTCACAGAGCTGTGTTGTGTAAATGACACAAAGTTGATCATTAGTAAGCTGGTCACTGTTTCTATCATAAAAGGTTCCTGTCAGGACAACATCGAGGTCTCCCGTGTTGTCAAGGCGAGACTCTCCTCATCGCCATAGCAACGCGCCACGGAGCAGGGACGTGCTCCGAAATGCTGGCAGGTAAACTAGCAGGTGGATGAATTGTTTTCAGCGCGAAAAGAACCGATCAGCGCATTTTTTTCTCCTACAATTTCTAACAAAATAGAAGCGTGGATGCTTTGGTTGATTAGTGTTTGTGCCTGTAAAACAAACAACGAAAATTGTACTGTCTTAGAATGAAACCAAATAAATGTTCTAGTCTTTTATCTAAACATAAAACCAGATGTTATTTAGATACACGCATTCTTTATCATATATACAATAAATCCCATGTACACATGTATGAAACCTTTAGTTACTTGCATCTATTCGTTGTTACATGTACTTCAAATGATGTACCAGGGTGGCCGATAATTAAGTGAAATTACCCAAACCAAAGGAGATCTAAAAGAAATCGATATTCCTCAAGCCTATTTTTAGCTTTCTTATCAGTAAAACTATACAAAAGATTGTCATTTCAGAACACCTTTGTGATAAAAGCTCTGGTTTCTCTCCAACTGATTCATATATTATCATTTCAAAGTAGTTATCCACCATGTTTTATATTTTCCCGCTTTATAAAATATAGTAAATTTGGAATATCTTTTGGATTGTTTGTGTCTCGCCATGACAAACTCAAACCCAGCCCTTGAGAAGCAAATAGCCCCGTGTTTGTCATCTTACAGGCCGATAACCGATAACAAATGCATGCAAGTAACAAATAAATCCCAACAAAGCAAACAACAGTGAGTTACTGACACACAGCAAAGCGGCACAGACGTACTCTGAGAACGAGCTGAATTCAAACACAAAATCACCACACTCCAAAACTTGTTTTATTCTAATTTTCCAAGTTCCCGCTCTGGCAAATTTTTCCTCAAAGTACGGTTCACGTATATTCATATCTAGATTTAACAACCAGGCTACACACCCCTGAGGGTCTTCCTCCCCCTGCCATCGTTTCATGCTGCCTCTCTTGCCTCTGCAGTGCAGCGGAGCCGCGGCTCCTGTGGGAGCGGGTGGAGAAACTGGTCCCCAAAACGAGCGGTAGTAGCGCCAGCGGGGGCTCCAGCTCCTCCAGCAGCTCCAGTAACTCCAGCTCTCAATGTGGTTCTGGAGAGAGATTCAGGGCCCGCTGTGAGTTCCCATGCACTGTAACTCCGAATATGCGGCAGCAGAGTTGTAGAAAATCTGTTGTAAAGTTGTAGAGATTTTTTTTTTGTTTTGTTTTTTCCCTGATCGTTGCCGCCTCCTCCGCCTTCCTTAGCTTCTGTCAATTCAGAGGGCTCGCCCCTCCAGCGGCCAGTGAATGCTGGGAAAAAGCCGGAGGAGAGGAGGGACTTGGTCAGGCCCAACAAACCAGCGGTGAGAGCTGACTCAGAGCCAGAACCGTAGCTGTCTAGCTGGGTTAGATCTAGAACCTTGAGCTTTGGGTTTTGGTTGAAATCTGAAGTGTGTTTGAGTCTGTTTTTGTTTTGTTTGTTCGTTTGTTATCTGGTCTCCATCCACGGGTTGATCGAATCAAACATTAATATATGGTTGTCGCTTTTGGACCGAGCTTCCTTGCTTACCTGGCTTCCACTTCTTGTTTTTAGTCCTCTCCGCTGGACTTTCTTGGTGCACGGCTGTCATTTCAACGCACGCTTTCTCTAACATTGATATTGATGATTTACTTTTTCCACATTTACAGCTGTTTATTCTTTAATCACTCAAATTAATCCACTAACCTTCCCTCCAGCAGCTTGCAGAGCATCCGCCGTCTCCTGTGGGCTCTTTTGTCTCCTCGCTACACATTCGCTGGATTCCCTCTTTAGCCACTTCCTCTCCAGCAGCATTCTGTCTCCTGCTTCACCCAAAAGACAATCAATATCACACTCTGCTGCCATATTTGCTAACAACCGGCATCGAAATGGCGTCAAAACCTCCTTAAACATAAAGAAAACGTGTCCAGTGAAAATGAAAAAGCCTCTCTCCCCTCAACAATGTGCAGGACCTGACCGCTCTGGCCAAGGAGCTGCGCGCGGTGGATGATTTTCGTCCCCAAAATAAGGTGACGGACTACTCGTCCTCCAGCGAGGACTCGGACACCACCGACGATGACGAAGAGGTGGACCAGGAGGCGGGTGAAGAGTCGACATCTGGCCCGGAGGACTCCAAAGCTGCGTACGCGCCACACAAGTCCAACGCCGGTAGAAGGTACCAGACACAGACGCGCGGCCCATAATTCACGGCTTCTCCCGAAAATCTCTCCTGTAGTTCCTCCAAGCTGACCAACGGAGAGACAGAGTCGGTGAAAACCATGATAGTTCACGACGAGGGCGAGAAGGAGGCAGGAACCACTCGGTGCAAAGACAGCACGCTGGTTGTAAGACAGGTACTGAGGTGGGGGGGGGGCTTTATTCATTTAATACACTCCTGTTTGACCATCATCCCCAGTGTTTTGTTCATTTTTTGTACGTTTTCTGTCGATTATTTTTCTTTGCTTGCGTACTCTGCAGCTGTGGTGATAAAAACCTACTGAGAGTATTATTTCTGCAGTTTTCACTTAAACTAACATCAGATCTTCTAATGAAACTGAATCCTTTATGTAATGTAGGTCAAAAAAAAAAAAACTTTTCATGTTTAAAAACACAAACTGGGGAGGTTTCAACGTTTTCTGGTAAGCATTCGTATTCAGGTACTTCAATAAATACTATATGGAGCACTGGGTCCTTCGGAATTAACTATATGAAACCTAAAATCAAAGCTCGTCTTTCAGTTTTGACATTAATTGAATCATTTAGCTGTTTAAGCGGGTTTTTAATCTGCTTTTACCATTTCCATACTGTTTTAAACAACATATGATATTTTTGTAGAGAAGGAAAGTTAACCTGTATGAAGGACCATTTAAAAATAAAAGCAGAAATATATATCATTCTGTTGTAGCTGTAAAGCCTTGTTTTGTTAGTTTTTTTAATCTGGCTTCTTAAATGGAGATGATCGCAAACATCTTCCTGGGACAATTGTTTTCAAACTGTGTTTGTTTCTTAATTTTTGTTTTCTTAATGTTTTCTTAAAATCTCCCAGTTTGGGTAGGTACCGTATTTTCCGTACTATAAGGCGCACCTTCAATGAACGGCCTATTTTAAAACTTTTTTATGTATAAGGCGCATAGAATAGACGCTACAGTAGTATGACGTGATTTTTGTGCCACCAGGTTTGCGCACAGAGCTATGTGATGGAGCAATAATTGTGAGCGTGTGCGTATGAATCTCAGGTGCTCAACTCTGACCAACTGCTGGCTCAGCTCGCTCTGCTCGTGCTCGGCTCTGTGTCTGCGCTCGGCTCTGTGTCTGCGCT
The DNA here is from genome assembly GCA_032876305.1 of Orestias chungarensis. NCBI lineage: Eukaryota > Metazoa > Chordata > Actinopteri > Cyprinodontiformes > Cyprinodontidae > Orestias > Orestias chungarensis. Next base: position 1,026,758 of record JAVLVB010000317.1, on the reverse strand, counting down.
CTGCTGAAATGTTAGTGAGTCTGAGAGTATGAATCAACTTTGTGTATTTGGAAGGAATTATTTAATTGGATGAAAAAGGCCAGTCTTTGATTAGCTGGGAGCGCGGCTCATTTACATATAATGTAGAGTTGCGAGCGCAGACACAGAGCCGAGCGCGAGCGGAGTGAGCCGAGTGGGCGAGCGAGCAGTTTGCCAGAGTTGAGCGCGTGTCCGAGCACCTTTGAGCGAGCGAACGCACCTGAGATTCATACGCACACGCTCACAATTATTGCTCCTTCAGATAACTCGGTACCTGCAAACCTGGTGGCAAAAAATCAAGCCATACAATAGAGGCTGTTGTTACGTTATGCATCCATTAGATGGAGTTGCGCTAAAGTCCACTGGGACAGACTCGGTCTCGCTGCCCACCGTTCGACCGCACCAGGGGGTTTGAGTGCTGGGACGCAGTAGCAAGCGTGTCTCTTAATAGGAGCCATTTTGGGGTCTTTACACAAACACACAAATGGAAATGAAACGGCCCGCTTCACTCAGTCTTATATCCCAGCATGCACTGCACGCTTCTTCTTCTACGGGGGAAATGAAGTCGGCGGCTGCTTACCGTGGTGGCGAGACCTGTTGTGGCTCAATATTGGTCCATAAATAAGGCGCACCGGATTATAAGGCGTACTGTCGGCTTTTGAGAAAATTGAAGGTTTTTAGGCGCGCCTTATAGTGCAGAAAATATGGTAATCTGTAATTTGTGGTTGTAACATGTTTTAGATGTGAAAAAGATCAATAGGTAATAATTAGATTTTTCTTCAGTGTAAAATGTTAAACTTTACTAGTTCACTGCTCTGCAAACATCTTTCTTGTCTCTTTGTCTGTAGTGCTAACATGTTAGTAGACCTAAAACAAGAACAAACTAACTTACAAGACACTTTTCTGAAACTGTAGTTTTAATCACTGCCAATAATGAGTTAATTGAATATGCAATCAACCGTACAACCAACTACTAACAAGCATTCTCTTTCCGCCTGTAGAGTAGCCGTTGTAGCTTGCCCTTTGCTCCAGCTAACATGATCCAGTCCCTAGAGCTCAGCTGGACCGCATGTAGACCCACAGTTGTTTACCCCTCTTTCTACTTCCAGAGTGCAGGTGACAACAGAAAGCGCGCGGCCCCCGCGTCGGGCCAAATTCAGGCCCTTAGCCCGCATGCAGGCTTCTCTCCGAGCCCCGCCTCGGCGTCAGTGCAGGGACTCATCCTCCACACCCCCAGCCCCCCACAACACCACCACCATCACCCTACGCAGCCCTCTGACAGGAACGGCTTTGCCGGCCGCATCCATCACCTCCCAGACCTAATCCAGCAGAGCCACCATTCCTCCCCCTCCTCCTCCGCATCCAGCTCCCCTTCTTCCTCCAGTCTTGCCAGTCCCTCCCCCATGTCCCCACAGAGCGCCCTGGAGAAGCTCAGCATCCTCACAGAGGTACGTCACCCTGGCCCAGCGTGAGCAGCCAATAAGAGCTGGGCGGACAATGGTGTAATACAGACACGGATAAAATTGGCCTTTTATTGCAGGTTCTGACACGGACAGATGTTTCAGTTCATTCATTGATTTGTAGAAATATATCTCATGGCACAATTATTGGTCGCCCTGCTGTCCCTAATCAACCCAAGCTTTGAGTGCATCTTGGGTCTGAAATGACTATGGAAGGTTGATTTTGTGTTCAGGGAACAATTCCTGTCAATTCGACCACTTAGTTTACATCATTGCGCTGTTGAAAGACCCGCTGACTATTTTTTTTGTAGTTCTTGCCTCATTTCTATTTAAAATCCCTGCGTGTCTCAGAGGCACACAGACTCGGAAGAGTAAACATGTGGAGACACATCTGGCCAGCAGCATCCCACTTTCTAGAATCCCCAGAGAGCAACGAGTGTGTATACATTTTCGTTGTATGATTGTTGTCATTTAATGGTGGCCCTCAAACGCCACTAATGTGATCATGTCTTGTCACTACCAAATATAAGCCGTCATTAGGTGGCGAATTGGAAATTCCTGGACAATCTGACCCACTTCAAAAAAAGAACAGTAATTGTTCAGGGTGCCACTAAATACTTTGTTTAGAAATGTTTGTTTGTCCCAAATAAAAGGATGAAGTGTAGATTTTTGAACAATTGTGTGAATTATGCTGCTACAACAAAAGGTGGATTGATTTTTGATCGTGTTTGCCAGAACACCAACGTATTCATACTCTCTAATCCAGGGGTGCCCAATACGTTGATCGCACGGCACTAAAGGCAGTAAATGCCCTGCATCCATCCCTACCGTTGTCGTTTGATTCACATACCGGGCAGCTAACTGAGGCGTGTTTAAATGTATGCGCACCCTACGTTGGCTTTGCGTTAGCCGCCCTAGCGACTCTCCCGGTCTCTGTTAGCAGAGGCTGAGCTAGAGGAGCTAGAGGCCAGGGAAGCACCGGACCCCCCTGACATCTACGACTTAGCCGCTGCTTGTATTTTAAGACTTAGCCGTCTTAAAATACCAACCACACACCTTCCACAGTGGGTGAATGCGGTTACGCAAGACAAACCAATATGTGTTATGCTTTACATGTAAATGCAATTAAAATATACGTTTTTATTTTAATCGCCACTACTTTATCATTTGGAAATTTGGAAATATGATTCAATGTTTTTTGTAACCATACTTACATTATCTTCTGGTTAAAGATCCAACATTGATGGTTAACATGTAGCTTAAAGGACATCTTGACACAATATGTGCCTTTAAAAAAAAAGAAATAATAATAATAATAATACAACTCTTCCTATGTTTTAATGTTGCCTGTTTTCAGCAAACAGGGTTCGTTCTTACGTTCCCCAGACAGTAGGTTAGTTCTCACAGTGCGATGGCAAGTATGTTTTTATTTAACGCCAAACGTTCCGTCATAGCCCCGTTCATCCCCCTCGTGTTGTTTTACAGTTAGTCAACCACATCCACATGTTTTTAATTTAGTTTTCTTTTCTCTTCAACAATTTTTTTCCCTTTTTTTCCCTGTTGGTTTGTCTCATTTTACCCCTGGATTGCATTGCCCATTGTGTTTGCATGAAACATACAGAAAGATGTGCGTGTACAAGCCCGGTGTCATGTTTATTAGTCTTCACGAATGCCGTATTTATTTACTTTTGGCTCCTGAAAACTTAAACTATCAATAATAAATGATTAGCCACCAATAACATACCTTAATTTCCCCCCCTGTAGAGCCAGTCAAGTAACAGCATGCAGAAACACAAGTCCTCCTCGTCCTTTACTCCATTCATTGACCCAAGACTCCTCCAAGTGTCTCCTTCCACCGGCAGCGCCCTAAACAACGTCGGTAAGTGTCTGGATAACCTTCAATAAAAACTGTTTTAAATGAATGTGTCGTAACCAGATTCCTGCACAACTTTGTTACAACTTTGTGGCAGCGATTCAATGCAGCCCACTAGTGATGGGTTCGGCAGCACCGATGCGTCGGCGCATGTATCAAGGCCACAGACCAAAACCCGCGTCGGTGCGCGTATTGATTTCAGCAAGTCACGTAACCGATACAGCAACTGTTTCAAAAATGACACTGAGGCGCAAAACTTTGTTTATTAGGAAGCGAATCAGTCAACTGGATGCATTTTCCAAAGGTATTCTGGATCTTTTTCGGTGCAGCGTCAACTATGGAGCCTCAAGGCAAATGAAAGATTTCTGCAGTGTGGGACCATTTTGATCTCACATCGGAAAATAAGGAAACTGTTTTAATTTCCTTCTTTCATCCGATTCTTTTCAGCTTCTACTTGATCTATCTGAATCCAAATTCAGCTGAAATTGACTCTTAGTCGAAAAAGCGTAACAGACTAAATTTCAAAACGTTGGAAAAACGTATTTTTTTGAATAAAAATTAGTGAAGAAAACCTCAGTCCACAATCATCCTCATTTCAAACACATTCACTTAAATTTACACTTTATGGTTCATGTTCACATTATTTATTGACTGTATTTAAGAATATCACATATTTTCAATTTAACGTAAGATATGAAATAATACAATATATAATATACAATAACATACAATGAGTTAAATGTTATTGTTTACACTGGTTCATCAAATCAGTCTGTCTACGTTGCCTGTAGGGATTTTTAATGTCCAGCAAGTGTCAGTATTCAGTATCAATACAGTCGAAACGCTTCATGACGCCTCATCTACCCATCACTACAGTCCACCGTCTCTGCATGTGAATACTCCGTGACTCGATGCAATCTGCAGAATTTTTAGCTTTTTTAATATATATATATATATAGATATAACTGATGTGAATACCAAAGTAATCTTGTTGGTATTGTTTAGTATATGGGATCAATTGGGAACCTCAGCATTTGTGGGGAATTGGGACTGTATAGACAAATGCAACACAAGTCTACACCCCTCACGTGAGTAATAACATCAAAACTTCTCAGAGTAGCGACATCATTTATTTATTTATTTTTTTTGGAAACGGCCGTAAAAACTGCCAACATTTTCAATAAATATGTGATGTAAAACAAAGCACTTCAGGAGAAAGTTGGGTCTAAGCACAACTAATTCTGACTTAGATTTATTGACAGCAGTGTATTAGAGCTACTTATCAAAAAAGAAGATTATTCTCTTGCCATTTTATTTTCATAATTTTCCGGCATTGTTTTTATTATTATATTGTGACTTCACTCTTGTGATTAGGAATGTTTTTCGCGTCGTTGAACCCTAATACTTTATGATAATTGTCTAACTTTGTGCACACAAACACTAAAGATCACTTCAGGAATTATAAAATAAAACAAAAAAATACGTACACAATGTTGTCTGGATGTAACGTAAACTTTAATACATTTATAGTATGATTGTCGTCATTTTTATAGAATTACAACTGAGCAAAGTATGGACTGCGTAAAAAAATCTAAATTTAACAATCTGGAGAAAAAGTACAATATTTAATTCTAGACGTTTATGCATGAGTGACCTGTTCATCAGTCATTTAAACATACAGATTAGTCATTTGACTTGTTTTGCCTAATTAGGAGCGCAGCGAGGCACGATGATGTGATTGATGTAAATGAAGCGAAAGTCGGTTACATAATTGTTGGGATGAGGTCTGTCCGATTCTGTTTGTAAGTCGTAATCACATTTTTTTCTTAAAGAGATTCGCTAGTTGCGCGGGAAACTTTGACCTTTATTGGAAAATCAGGTTTGGACCTCTTGTAACGGCAAAATCATTTCAAACCAAATGATATCCTTAGAATTTCAATAGGTGAAGAAATGTGTTGGTAAAGATTCACGCGCACCTGATGCTCAGTTTAGCATCCTGGAGGTTGTTAGATTACCAACAGCCTTGATAAATTATAATAATGATTACGATTCATCTACGTTGTATTCTGTCTGCGTTGTTGTTAAATGAGTTTTAAAAGCTAGTTATTGACCAATTAAACTACAGTTCACGTCTTTAACTTTCTGGTACGACTATTTAGTTACTTCAACTTAATGAAAGCCTTTAAACGAAGGTTTGATTGCGGCTTTTTCTTTACATTTATTTTTGTTAACTATAGATTAATAAGTATATTGGAACACCTAATAATGTTTCGTAAGATGCTTCACAAGCATGTAACTAAGTATAGCGAGAGCAGACTGATGGGCTTCGGGAGCTTCGTCCGCCTCATCCAACCGAAAATATGATGCTCGGTCAGGGAGGCGAAATCAAAGCCAGATGCTTTAAACCCCAAATGTTAGAAAGTGAGCATGTGAAACCTTTCCAGGAAACAGACGGAGCTTGGTAACAGGGAGTTTGTGGAGTTTAAAACTGCCACGGCTTTCAAACAGTCTCATCGCAGCAGTCCTAATGTTCCCGTCATCATCAAGCGTCTGTAATTAAGGACTGGTATGCTTAGTCATCAACTCTACCAATGATGTGATTGACCAGCGGCCTCTAAAGTACTCTGTCATTTTTTTTCTTCTGCATTTCTACCAAGCAGCTGCTCATTTTAGGCAGATTTTAATGAATGCTGTAACCACAGAGAACCACTGACTTGTCTGTAATCACTGAAAGCTCTCCCAGCGTTTGACCCCGTATCAAACGGGCAATCTTCTAATCACGTCAGTTTTCCAGATGCTGTTTTAAGTGCACGTTTAATTTCTATTAGCTCACCCTGTAGTCGTCAATCCTCTATTAACGTTTCCAAAACCAACAAAAAGCAAGTGAAGAAAAGGCAAACGGCTTTCTAACCCTGACCATGTGACTGATCCTCACTCCTGCACCGTCCTACCTAAGACCTTCCCTTTGACCTTCTAGGCTACGCCAACGACGCTCGGCTGGCGGAGGCGCTCAGGGCCGACCCATCCCGGAAAGGCTCGGTGGTCAACGTCAACCCGGTCAACACCCGCCCTCAGAGCGACACACCAGAGATCCGCAAGTACAAGAAGAGGTTTAACTCCGAGATCCTGTGCGCCGCGCTCTGGGGTAAGACGGGACGCCGCATCTGGTTCAGATGAAAGAACGAGTTGCCTGTTAATCTATGGCAAAGAGGAAACCTAATCACATCTTCACCACAGGGGGTCAGCAAAGCCCAGAATATTTGTTGCCATGAAAGACATAAAACAAAGATCTGGATGAACAGTAAAAGCATATTAGACCTTTTTTCCCGCCGCTTTTAGTCACATTGATTAATTAAAATTGGATTTTAGATGCAGTTGTTATGATTCAATGAAATAAGGCCAAATTAGTCTAAACTGGATTAAAAAACGAGCTATGATCATCAGTTCTCTGTAGAAAAATGTTCTAGTGTGTTTTTTTATAAGGCCCCTTTTTACTCTGACAGCACTAAATAAAATCCAAAACTAATTGCCTTCGAAAGGTATTTACTGAACAGTCCACACGCTGGCTTTTATACAGCTGTTCTGCAAAGGTGTCTGCGGTTGACTCGTCTCATTAGTGAGTAAAATCTAGCTGGGTGTAATGTAGCAGACATTTATAAAGCAGCTAAAGGCCCAAAAAAATCCCAGGCTTGAACATCTCACTGATACATCTTTAATCCATGGCAATGACAAAGGGAGAGGATCTGCCTTAAGGGCGACTGTCAACCCACAATCACACATCCATCCTCCTGAACTGAGAGAGCAGAGGAAAAATCTGTTTCCCTTTAAGATCTGACAAACAAAATTATATATTTCATTGGAAATTTGATTTGTAAACCTGCTAGAGGCTCCCTGAGTCATAGCTTCACGAAGCGTTGGCTCAAGAGTTGAGTAAAGATGCAGTAAAGATAGTTGACACACAAACAAACACAACGGATTTCTTGTTTTGTGATCCCGTTCCCAGGAGTGAACCTGCTGGTGGGAACAGAGAGCGGCCTGATGCTGCTGGATCGAAGCGGTCAGGGGAAGGTCTACCCTCTGATCAACCGACGGCGCTTCCAGCAGATGGAGGTCCTCGAGGGACTCAACGTACTCGTCACCATATCAGGTACGCCTCGTCCCGGCAGGTGAGGAGCAGCGCGCAGATTTTGAATTTTGTGCACCCAAATGTGTTGAAGAATTTCAGTTTCATTTCCTTTGTCCAGTGTTCTGCTTTTGAAGCTGTTTTCCTCGTACTAATGAAGCGACACTCCTGCGACGGCGCCATGTGCAGCCTGCTCTACTACTACAGAACAAAAAGAGCTGCTGGGGACAAAATATGTTTAGACATTCGCAAGAAAACAAAAGCAAACACACGCGAATCTCAGACAAAATCCAACCCAGTTTTCTCAGGCTGAACGTCCATCACATCCCCACTTCTCCTCTTGCTCAACATCCCACAAAAGTGTCGAAACAGATATTTTGAGCTAAACGGATGTTGCGTGAGAAGCGGCGTTGTGTGCGTACGCTCTGTCTTTCTGACACACCGCCGAGCTTTTCCGTGATGGAAGGAAACTTTGCCTTCGCCGAAACCCTTTTTAGCGTTTCCGAACATGTAAAGCAAACGTACGTTATGCGTCACGGACGGATTTCGGGCTTCTGGAGCCGAATGTTGTGACAAACAGTTTTTGTGACCGCTCAGCCCACATCCTGATGGACTGATGTAAGAAAGATTGCCTGGAGACAACGTAAACAAAGGCCATACGAACACGTTTCGGTGGAACTCTGCTTTGGTTTTTTTTTTTAAGTTTTTACATTATTTTAAAGGAGAACGGCTGATCAGAAAAATTAAATGTTTGATAATAAAGGCTCAAGACACCACTAAGGCAAAGCCATATAACCTGGCACTACGCAATAGTTTATATGAAACGTAGTAAACCATCGTCGCTTTTGCATGCATGGATTTAGCATCACCTCACCTCCTTAGCTTTCAGTTTTCCAAGTTCTCTTTTTGGGGTAAATTACAGGCTTTGGTTTGAACGGGAGTCGGTGTGCTCGGCCTACTTGGATGCTGGATGCAGTCTTCGTTTATTAATAGTAATCACACAGTTAGCTAACAGGCACATGTAGACGACAAAACAAATAGTATCGTAATCTTTTGGAAATCTTATAGTCAAGATGATTATTTTTTTTATAATAGTAGTGATAGTATATAATATTAGAGACGGTTTGTAATCATCTGTAGTTGTTTGAAAGGGCTGCTTAACCGCAGTTTTTTCAGCGACTGCCGTCTCCCGCTAGGGCTGCCCAATCCAGCGCAAATACATCGTTATAACAATATTACTGTGCACGGTATTCACATGGCAAAGGACTATTTGGGAGCTCAGTAATTGTTTGCTGATATATATTTTAGGTGTTTGCAGATGTATTTTTCACACAGCAGCAATATTTAGCCAGTAGGACAGAGTCTCTGGGTAGTAAAAGTTCACATTGAACACAAATAAATGACACAGCCGAAAATAACATTGTGATGATTGTTTTATATATAAAGTATATATATATATATATATAAATAAACGCAGTAGCACCACAATATTAGTTGTGAAATACATTTTTGAAAATGCATGGCACTTAAAATTAATCAGCCCACTAAATATTGTTTCTAAATTTTCCTTTGTAATTGCAGTTTTTGCACACACGGATATAAAAATGTGATTCACTGTGATTAGGGAACTGTGCAAAAGTTGACCTGAACATTCACCTCCCCGAACGTACGGCTGGCAAACGTAACCTGAAGCGCAGCATCTATGATTAATACTAAGGATGCGCTGATCCAGCTTTTCTGTTCTACTTTCCTGGAGTTGTGGCCTGCATGTTCCAATTTTCCTTCTGTCTGTTTAGACGTTGCTTTAGTTTAACACCTAAATAAGGCAAACATTGAACTCAAAATGAAGAAATGTGCTAGAAGTAGTTAAAAATCCCACAGACGGTGAAGCAGCAGCATCCACATCCATATGTTCTTAACTTCCGTCTGATTTGTAATTATAAGTAAAAATGAACGCTTTTTTGCACAGAGCGTTGCTTTTATGAATATGTTAATATTACTGATGTTATTTACTGATTTAAAAATAGATTCTGTTCTAGGAGGTGTGCGATATAAATACCAATTTAGATGACAGTAATAATAAAGGTCCGTATGTTTGCTCCATGCCAGGTAAAAAGAACAAGCTGCGCGTGTACTACCTGTCCTGGCTGAGGAACAAGATCCTCCACAACGACCCTGAGGTGGAGAAAAAACAGGGCTGGACAATCGTAGGGGATCTGGAGGGCTGTGTTCACTACAAAGTTGGTACGTAGGATAACATAGCAGGTCTTGGGAATGTCATGAATTGCTATTAATGGCTAAATAAGGGTATCTGTAAATAGGGAATATATGGTATTGTCTCTGTGGCTTAGTTCCAGGCTTAGTTCCAAAAAAAGGCTTTTTTTTTCTGTTTGTTTAGGTGATGCCGTTCGTTCTGCCCACTTTTAATGCATGCACAAGACAGGCTTTATACAAGTTATTTTTTATAGACAGGCTAGCATTCCTTAATTGTGTGTAATATTGACTTGCCGGAGCGTTGCCAACATATTTACCTAGAGAGACGTCGTGATCTCTGACAAAGCGTCATCCGCTGAATGAAATAACTCATCTCATCCAGCGTGTGAATCTAACCACTTGTGGAGTCAAACGCGAGATTCCAGCTCTCTGATGACCGACATGTCACCGATAAGTATCAGAGGGAAAGCCCTTGATTAAGAAATGATATCTCAGTGGCAACCGGGAAGGCCTGCAAACACTCGCTCCTGTCCAAAGCTCAGAATGTCCTCGGTGATTCTAGTTGCCACCTATCATTTCCTGTTGGAAACTCCGCTCTCTTGGCTGGCGCTCACTCGACAAAATCTGGTCTCCCACTGATGGTTGAAGTTGGTATGTTTTTTTATTTATTTAATCTTTAAACTAACACGTGGGAAGTCAGGGTGCTCTTTGTTGAACATTTCATGGACAAATGCACAGAGTAAGTAAGAGAGATGAAGCAGAGGCAGCTTCCTTCAGGATATTTCAGTTTCCGAAGTGGTGCATCAAAAGGGTGGGAATATTTACTTTGCAAAGTATTTTACTGTTTCACATACCTACATAAATACTCTACTACATGTGCTGCCTTTGTTAGTATTGTAACATGTTGCATTTAAAAGCTGATGCTATGGATTGGCAATAATCGAAAGACCCACAGCACACAGCAGTGTAACTATTTTGTAACTATTTAAAATAAGCAAAGTTTTTATTCATTGATGTATTTTTGAGTTGTGTAAAAATGTAAAAGAAACATTTGTTCTGAATCTTGTTCTGCTTTTGATTGGTTTGGTAAAAAAAATAAAAATAAATGGTGACGTAAATTTGAAATGAATGGGTTTAATCTGAAAATAATTCAGAAACAGATCGAACAGATTTATAAAAAATGTATTAAATCACATCGTTCCATTTCGTTGATGCAAAAACATATCGCAATTACTTGTACTGACGTACAATAAAAAGTAGTTCTCTCGTGTGAATGAAGGAAAGAAGGACCTGCGATTGACTTGAAACCTGTTCACCTAGTGGCCCTCAGAGGCAGGAACTGGCACAGAGTTTTAACCGTAATAAATGCTTCAAGTCAACAACATCTCCAAAATAATCCGTCAGATCAGAACGTGCTTGGCTTTATCTTTGATTTCGTTCAATTGTATGTTTGTTGAAGATGTGCAACTTCAGTCCTCTTACTTTTTAGGCTTGCAGCTGCCAAAGGGATTAAAGTTGGCGTATTTTAGCCGACTCAGGAACTTTTACGTTGTATATTGTTGGTTAATGTGCATTATTCCTTGAAAAGAGCCTGTATTAAAAAACTGCCAACGTGCTTGTGAGAGATCATGAATCTTCTTAGCCGATGTATAAACCTGATTGTCTCCTCTTTAACCTCCTGACATAACTGGACCAAAAACTGTTTAATTTTCCAGTAAAATACGAGAGGATCAAGTTCTTGGTTCTGGCCCTGAAGAACTCAGTGGAGGTCTACGCCTGGGCACCTAAACCGTACCATAAGTTCATGGCCTTCAAGGTAGTGAACTGATGCTGAGATACTAGTTTGTTGTGCTGATTAGGTTTTAGTTATTTTTGTAAATCTGAATCCATTCTGTTTCACTTTAACAGTCTTTCGGTGACCTGGTGCACAAGCCCCTGCTGGTCGACCTGACTGTGGAGGAAGGGCAAAGGTTAAAGGTCATCTACGGGTCCTGCTCGGGCTTCCACGCCGTAGACGTCGACTCGGGGGCGGTTTATGACATCTACCTGCCCACCCACGTAAGACCTGCTCTACAGCTGCCACTCTTCACTCAGCGATCGTGATATTATTTATTTTTTTGATCTTCTACATCTCTCGGCTTCAGATTCAGAACAACATCCAGTCTCACGCCATCATCATCCTCCCCAACACCGACGGCATCGAGCTGCTGGTGTGCTACGAGGACGAGGGGGTTTACGTCAACACATACGGGCGCATCACCAAGGACGTGGTGCTGCAGTGGGGGGAGATGCCCACCTCAGTGGGTGAGTCACTCAGACCGAGACCGTGCATTTATCTCCAACCATCTTTACTAACTTGCATCAGTTTTAGGTGACACCAACGCATTAACTTGTAAACATCTCTCCTCAGCCTACATTCGCTCCAATCAGATCATGGGCTGGGGGGAGAAGGCCATAGAGATCCGCTCAGTGGGGACGGGTCATCTGGACGGAGTCTTTATGCATAAGAGAGCCCAGAGACTCAAGTTTCTCTGTGAGAGAAATGATAAGGTGAGAACGTTCTGGTGAATAAACCAATGATGGGAGAGCACAAATGGTCCAGAAAAACATTTATATCCTTTAAAATATACCACGTTTTTGTCTCGGCGCAACTACAGACGTCGTTGTTGTGAGACTTGATCCGGTAGATCGAAGCAAGGAAGCGTTTAATTACAAACTTAAAAGGAAATGCCAAGTGTTTTAGTCGCTGTTAAGAATCTCACTGTTTAGCTTCCAGTTATCTTTACAAAATATCAAGGATATTTTAATATAATAATATATATACAAGGATATATGATATAAAGGAAGGAGCGGGTACCATGACAACTTCACAACAAGTTAAAGCCTCTCTTTACACCCGGATTCACCACGTCCGGCTTCTTTGTTGTATTATGACGCATGTCTCATGTCGGTAGCAGATCAAATGTGACGCCGCCTCTCTGACTTTGCGTGAACACAAATCCTCCATTAGATTTAGATCTCGACTTTAACTTGACATGTTTATAATCTTTAATCGGAGTCATTACCGTAGAGATCTGGCTGTATGTTTTGGGGTGTAATACTGCCACAGCGATGTGTTCAAGGTGGATAGTTCGTCCACCACACACAGCCTTTATCATGCAGGACCAAAGGTTCTTGTTGGATTTCTTAGGTTAAGGTGTTGTGTTCAGGTTTGCAGTTCCTTAATACTTTCCCCATTTTTAGATCATTACAAGTCTCCACAATGACTTTTAATAGCTTTAGCTGCTTATCATCCAGGACCAACTATTGTTGTTTAATACAGATGTAACAAATTCAGGGAGAAATAGGATACAAACAAAAAAACAGCAAACCTCTAATTGTGTCTTATAAAATTAGAGTAAATCATATTTTTCAATATTGTTAATAGTAAGTAACTACCTTCCATGTCACAATCATGTGCTACGCTGCATTGGTCTATCACATAAACTCCCAATTAATTATACTAAAGTTGGTGGTTGAAACATCTCGAGGAAGTTTGAGGTTTGACATTCCAGGGTTGCACCAAAACTCCTTCTCTGAAACTTTCTGCTGCTGGTTTTTAAAAAAAAAAAATTTATATGCCATATTTCAAACTAGTATATGAAAAAGCATGGGGTGAACTAAGTAGTCACACACAAATGAAAGTTAAAACATCCTGCAGGGGATCAGACATGTAAACGATGTGAAACGTCTAAACGTTTTGGTCTATGTTGACTCAACTGTGTTAAGTTTTAAGTTGTTCTTCCCTTTCTTCTAATTTGTACTTCCCATTTGTCTCTGAAAACCCTGTGAAAATGACAGATTAGACGGTTTCTCCTTGTTGTACAGCTTAAGTCATGATTCTTTAACTTTGATGAAGGGTTTCTTGTCCAAAAAAAGAGTCAAACGTCTGTTTCCCCCATCAGGTGTTTTTCGCCTCCGTCCGGCAAGGAGGCTCCAGCCAGGTGTACTTCATGACTCTGGGCCGAACAAACCTTCTCAGCTGGTAGAGGTCCAAGCCCTGCCCTCCTTCTTTTGTCCTCCTTCTCCGCATCCTTCACCCCCCCCCCACACACACACACACACACACACACACCCACCCACCTCACTAACACTGGATCTCAGAACCCACCTCTGATGTTTCCGTCAATCCTCTGACAACGGAAAAAAAAAAGGGCAGAGTAGCGCTCCGTCTTGCTCTCCGACCTGTGACCCCCCCCTCAGAAGTACGTGAAGCGACGACTGGCTGACAGAAGTGATCGGACAGCTTACACGCTGCATGAGGTGGACGTCGAGCAAATGTGAACCCAAGAGAAACTGGGACGGACAACGTTGCGTTCTCCTCTCTCAGCTGTCCTGGGTGCTTGTTGAACTCCTGCCTTGTTCCCGCGCTCTAGGGGTCCGTCAGTGACATGGACGTGTTTTACCGAGGAGTTCTGCAAAAAGCTTCAGTACCATCAGCTCCGCTGCTCCTACTTTCTGCTGGTCCACCTCTTGTGAGGATCCGAGTTTGTCGCGTTTATCCTACAGCGGTGTAAATAAAAGCGGCCAGCAGTGGAAGGGCTGGGTTAGGGATGATCCACCCGGGGTCGAGCGGAGCATGTGGCCGAGACCTAGTGTGTATTATTGATGTGCTTTAACTCAAACAGGACGAGGGAGAGAGAAAGGGCCGATCAGAGAGGCGGATTTCTAGTTAGTATTTTATGAATTCTTCTGGAGAGGCGTAAGAATGCGGATTACAACGCGTCTTTAAGCTTGTTTATTTTTATTCTTTTCCCCGCTTCCCACCTTGGCGAGCAGAAAGCGACGTCCGTGCGATTCCACCGATAGCCTGTCGACGGTGACAGCCGGAAATCCGCGTGGAAAACTTGAAACTGCTAATGACAGCAAACCGGTGAGCAAAACTAAAAGGTGTTTATAGACTGACGAGATTTTCAGAAAAGCGTTTAGCATGTGTGTGTGTGCGTATGTGAGAGTTCGGGGTCGGCGAATCGATTTCCCCGTGACAGAGAGGTAAACGCATGGCTCGGCAGGTTTGTCGCAGGTGCAGGAGGCGGACTTCTATCTTCCATTTGTTTTTCCCTACTCTCTGTTCTTTTCCATCCACCTTCCATCGATATTATTTGCGTGTACTCGATGCACTAAGTGTCCAGAATGTAGGGAGATTTCTTAACTGTGCGGTGGTCCAAGGCATGACATGATGTTTCGCTTTGTATCTTTGTCACAAGTGGTCAATTCTTGGTGTTTAACTTCAAGTTAGGTTGAGCTAAAGCTACAACCGGGGAGCCGCCGCATCAGCTGTGGAGACGCTTTCTTTTCCTGCGGCCGTGGCAACACACCCACTGACCCAGTGTTCTTTAGAGCTGAGCAGCAACTTCGGGCGTCCCCGAGAGATCCCGCTTGCTTTAACGTGAGAACAAAAACTTTGGTGTCTCAGAGCTAACGCTCCGAACGGACTTCAGCTTTACTGCGATGAAGTGTCTCCAGTCGGGCAACACGGAGCAGCGGTTCTTTTTTTCTGTTTGCTTATCCTTTGTTTTTTCGACAAAAACACATTGTTCTCTGCATAGGTGCATCTTAATAAATTAGAATATCACCTAAATGTTCATTACATCCATGTGTTTTGGTGTTCATTTTGACGAGTACAGATAAGTGTTGCTAATGAAAACCTAAATTCAGCCCTCAGTTTACACGGTTCCCCAAATCCCTTTACCCCAATTGGATTTTATACCTCTCCACTCCTTTAACGGGAATTTGAAGTACTGGGTTTTCACATGAAGTGCAGAATCTGATTTGATTTAAAGAGAGGAGCAGTTAGTCTAGGGAAGACACTTGACTTAACACCAGGAACGCTAAAGTTGTCGCCCATCTCCAAATCTGTGCCTCCTTATTCCCAACCAAAACCCTCCAAGAGCTTTGGAACTCAATCCTTTTAGGAATATCACATCAATCAATCAAAAAATACTTTATTTATCCCAAAGTAAAATTAAATGGTCATTGACATAGCTTTATTTTTGATTTTTTTGCTTTCTTCTAAACTTTCCATTAATATTAATTTAATTCAGTGAACAGATAGTTTCTTACTTTTATTTTTTTTTTGTGGATTCTGTTAAAGACGGTCTGCCGGACAAATGTCAGGTCAGGGGTCATTTCCACCTTTGTGTCTTAAAAATATCTCGTTATCGATGCCGAATTCTGTATTTTTTGTATTTTTTATTTAGCTGTAAAGGAACAATGTTAATATATTGTAATGTATGGGTTTTAGTTTTTTAACTGAATTACTGACATCGGTGGACTCTTTTTATGATTTTCTGACTTCTAGAGATGTTCGTTTCAATCTTAACTGGCTTCGATTTCAGATGTATAGTATTCGGAATGCTAACCAACAATCTGCAGCATTGATCTCCTTCAGCCAGACCTGACCAGGTTGATTTTCCGATGTTTCCACTGAGTTTTTCGTAAAAGTTGCACGTTTCTGATGAGGAAAAAAAACACCAAACAAAACAAAACCAAGGGAGGAAAGAGCAGAATAATTTTGTCCTCGGAGTTCGTGTTCGTACATGCTTTCAGCACGTTTATCTCCAGTGTGTTTTCCTGATCCTGACAACAGTGATGATACACACTTGAGCAGGTTTCCGTCAGTCACGTAGCTCACGTCCCAAACCTTCCCTGAAGAGGCTGTTTGGACCCCAGGGCCGTCGTCTTCAGAGGCCCAGTGGTATCCGCCATGTTTGTTTTAATGGATAGAGGCCTTTGATAAGTGGCTGCATTGGCTTTGTGGAAAAAAAACAACAATATAATTATTATGATGGGTTAAATGAAAGCTGCGCAACTAATATTATTTCTGCCGGCAGGGGGTGGGGGGAGACATCCGTTTGCAGTTTAATGTTGGAAAAAGTGCCAGGAGGGCAGTATTTAAAACATGTAAAACCAATGTTATTAAAAACCACTTCTTGGATATTCTTTTTAAAAATACAACAACAAAAAAGAATAGTAATAACAATCACTTGAAGCATTGTATATTCTTAAGTTTTAGAGGTAGATTAAAGAAACTCATTTTTTTGTTGTTTCTGTAACTCTTATGTAAACGTAAATATGCGACTGCGGTGGTTGGATATTATTACACTCACCTTAGGTGTAAAAAAATGTTTACAGAGGCAATGTTTTGTTACACCAATGTGTGCATCACGGTAATTATGTTTAAGGCATCTTTGGTTCTGCTTTTTGAGCCTGTGTTTTTGTTTTTTTCTTTCTCTCCAATTAGATATTTATTTTTTCCATCATCTCCCTACTAAGCTACCTACACTCGAAACAATAAGGAACATATATTGTTCATTTCAGGTATTCCTATATTGCGACTTGACCACGGTGACGTTGCAGTAACTTTCCCTGCAGGCTTGGATTTGAGACAATGTGTCTCCATCTGTTTCTGCCATGCTTCTCTAACTTATGTCCTCTCTGTGTATGACAGGAAGTTGTGTAATTTTCCTGATTTCTTTATTATTATTTTTTGTGTGTGTGCGTGTTTGTTTTCTTTGAATAAACTTTAAAAGTAATTTTAATAGAGTATTATCCGCTAGTGGTCTGTGGTCCCTGTTTGTTACCAATGTAAGCGTGAAAAATAACAGATTTTGCTTCACACGCCAGTCAACCGATAAAACTTTGTTCTGTTTGTTCTTTATTTACTTTAGTACAATGATATTAACTTCCCAGACACCACATGCCAGTGGTCTGGACATTTACAACAATATTAAGTCATATTCAGGTTGCTTTAAAAGAAAAAGCCTCGATGATGTTGTAACGTATAAGTTCTGAAATAAGTCACATGCGCTGATTTCACTATGTCTGAATTCTGGTTGACCGTTTTGACTGCTAAAAAAGAGAAGTGTTTTAAATTGAAATGTTTTTTTAAATGCCTTGTGCAAAAGTCCAGAAATAGGTCTGGGCAACTTTTACAATCATATATTCCTAAGGTTAGACATCAGCACTACATGGAAGATCAAAAATGCTTGAGTAAATGTATCTTATATACATAAACAAAGTTAACCAGAGATATATGCACAAAAATAAGTGTAACATTTATTTTGCATTATATTAACAATTATTACTTTGTGAAATGCCACAATAATATGCTAAATAATTTCTTATACATTATTTTAGATGGGTATTTTGTTTTTTTTATCCAAAAGTTTACAACGTTTAAGCCAAAAATAGGTACGTTTAATAACTTTGATTATTCAAACTTTCACGGTCACTCCTGGTAGAACAAACAATCGCCCATGACAGCAAAGCCCGACATACCAACCCGTTGGATTGATTACAAGTAAGCCTATGACTCAATGCCACATACTCAGATCATTAAATGCTTAGAGATGTACAACATCCGCAGGACTCTTAAGAGCCTTCATTGCAAACTCAATCGGGACGTGGAAAACCATCCTTGTAACCAACTGCTATCCATTTGCACAAGTGTCCATCAAATGTGGCATAAACAAAGGAGATGCTTTGTTCCAGCTGCTGTTCTGCATAGGTCTGAACCCCCTCAGCCAAATAATCAACATCACATTTGGAGGTGACTCAGGAACGGGGCCACCATCAGTCACCTCCTACACATGGATGACATCAAGCTGTATGTCAAGAGTGAGCGAAACATCGACTCACTGTTCTACACCACCAGGATCTAAAGCACTGCCATTGGGATGTCATTCGGACTAGAGAAGTATGGTCGACTGGTTTCAAAGAGAGGGAATATCAAACACACTGAAGGGCTATCACTCCCAGAAGGAACAATAGCAGACATTCAGTAAAGTTACAAGTACCTCGATGAGGCCAGAAGAAAAGATGTCACAGTCAAATACGTACGAGTAAGGCAAGTTCTGAGAAGCCAACTCAATCGCAAGTACAAGATTTGGGCAATAAACAGCTACGCCTTACCAGTAATCAGAGACCCTGCGGGAATAATAAGCTGGCCAAAGGAGGATAAACAGACCACGGGTGTTAAAACTCAAAAGCTACTAACCATGCATCCAAAAACCATAAATACATCAAGGGCAAAGCCCCAACAGACAATCTGCTCAGTGAATGTTTCAGACAATGGGGAATAGAGGAGGATAAGAGGACAAGCCCCTACATGGGATGTGCCACCAAAATATAACTGAAGTGGTGGGTAAAAGGGAATCCTACCAATGGCTGTAAAGAGCTGGACTTAAGGACAGCAAAGAGGAAATCATACAGGTCGCTCAAGAGGCTCAGATCTACCCAACTAGACTAGATCCAACGTGTAGGTGATGCAAGGAGGCCCCTGAGACCAGCACTTAACAGCAGGGTGCAAGATGCTGGCAGGGAAAGCATAAATGCAACGGCATAACCAAGTGGTAGGCCTAGTGTACAGAAGTATCTGTGCAGAATATGCACTGGAAATCCCAAGATCAAAGTGGGAAATACCCGCAAAGGGGGTGGAGAATGACCGAACTAAGATCCTGTGGGACTTCCAGATCCAGACGGACGAAATGGTTGTGGAAAATCAACAAGACATTATGGTGGTGGATAAAGCCGTTGTGGTGGATGTAGCAATACCGGGGCCTCAAAGAGGAACTAGAAATGGCCTGGAGCTTGAAGATCACGTGGTGCCTGTGGAAAATGGGGTCCTCAGGCAGTCACCACCAAGCTGTAGCAGTGGCTAAAACAGATCCCAGGAACAAAATCAGACATCTTAGTCCAGAAATGTGCAGTTCTGTGCACAGCGAAGATAATGTGCAGCACCCTCCAGCTCCCAGACCGCTGGTAGATGACCCAAGCTTGGAGGATAAGTGACCACCCGGAGAGGTACAACAGAACTGGTCTATAGGTCAGCTTTGTGATGACTAGTCAACAACACGGATCTTGTACATAATACGTAGTATGTTTAGGGTCATCTTCGTTTACGTCTCCCGTTTACACACAAGCTTTAACTTTCTGGTTGATATTATCTCTCTCCATGGCTATTTCCTTTCCCTATGTATTCTGTGAGGCGCACCAGTCCCTCTTGCAGCATCACAACATGATGCTCTCACAGCCCTTTCTATATAAACATTTCAGTTGTAGATTTTGAGACAACCTTTTGAGGCCATGACATCTTTTAATCATACTAAACTTTTTTTATATAGTAACCCCTTTTACATCAAAAAATCAAAACAATTTTACATTGTGGCATTTTGGTAATCCTTAACCCCTCAAATCATAAAAGATTTAGTCAGATGTGATGTCAGGGTTTGAAAAGGTTTTTAAATTTGTATTTTGGCTGTATTATAAAATCATTTAAAGGGTGGGATCACTAGTCTTACACAGAACTGAAGAGCTTAACTTACATTTTAATGGTTCAGATGTAGACTCAGAGTTCAGTAAGAAGACGGTTTTTGATCATGGTTAAAGTAATGCCCAGTAACATTACATTTTTAATCTGAATCATCCAACTCCACATTCTGTGGTTTATGTGTACAATGAGAAACATATTTATCGCAGGAACCACAGCAGTAAAGCTTTCGTTTGTTCAGGAAAACCATGCATGTAAGGGTCCGGTAAGGTCCTGGGTTCTGGGTTTGTATTATTTGGCGACTTATTTTCCTAAAACGGCTAAAGTTTGCCTCCTTAACAGGAATTATGTTAAAATAAAGAACAGCACAAAATCAAGACATTCAAGCAAGCCTGGCCAGGTGTTTCCTAGCATTAACATCTGGCCAAATACAAGGCCTTCTAATTTTTCAGGAATATTAGCTAAAATGTCTGCCTGGTTGGTTTAAAACAGGAATACAATTGTAGTTTGAGGAAACCTTATAAAATAAACATAACGGTGATTCATGGTCTTTGTATAAAACACTATAAAAATGTGGGACCAGAGGTGTTTAAGGATGGATTAAATCTGGTATATCTAAACGTAAAAAACAGAAATAATCGTGGGACTTCAGAACCCTATGCCATTTAATTTATATAAGCCTTGAAATTTAAAAAATTCCTTAATCCCTTCAAAAGCTGTAAGAAGTTTATGTCAACTTTCCCTTTTTCTACTTTTTTAGACAAACAAATCTTTATTTGTTGTCATATTTCAACTCTGCCTAAAACACCAAGTTAGAAATATATTTAGATAAATTCCTTCCCTGGGGGAAAAACAAAAACGGGTTAATCAAAACTGTTTAGTCATCTGACCTGTGCGGTCGAGGATTCAGGATATTAGATACAGAGGTGCTCCGAAGAAATCCCAAAACATGCAACATCTTGTGATTTCTCAATGGCCAGTTGTGAGTTAAAGGAACAATATGCACTGTGGTGATCACCTTTTCACCTCTATTTGTTAAAAATACAGACCAATGATCTTGTGAAAGGCCTGTTCTGCCTCTTGATTTTTAAGTTACACATTCACTAATTTGTGCATTAACTAGCTCTCTCCTGAGCCCTACCATTAACTACAGTCGTCCAACAGGCTGGCAGCGTTTCTAAAAAGTTAAATAATAACAGCAAACTGTAAATTTCATCTTGTCTGCAAAGGTGATTTAACAGCAGGTTATAAAGGAATCTAATAAAAATAAATTCATTGGTATTGCTTTGTTTAACCGTCATAAGACTGAAAAGTAGAATTTAGGCCATAAACTAAATCCAGGTTGCAGAGTTCGGTTTCTGTCTTGTCCTACACAAAAATTGGATCAGTCTGGTCCCATTCACTGACAAAAAAAAAAATGTTTTCTTTCTGCAGGGTTTAGGTAAAATAATCAACATAGATCATTGTTGCATCAACCTTCTCTACTGAACCCTTAAACTGTTCACATCAACACATATTTCGAATAGATTTAAGATTGTGGATCAGATTAAAAGCTGCAGATGCCTGACATGATGGCCAGTAGCAACAACGGGAGCCCACGGCTTTCATCACCGAGGTGCCAAACATGAGTGTGTCCACACAGGAGAATGCCCAGTCAAGATTCCTATGTCACTCCAACAGGCCCGACACACACCAGAGCTTTAGGGTGGATGCCGTCGTTGCTTTGCGTGGAGATGACAGAGCAGTGATTCACGCTGTTATACAGCTGTTTCATGGTTTGTGTGTACTGCTATACAATAGATGATCGTAAGCAGCATTTTATTTAAGATTAGATTTCCTTTTTTAACTCCCTGCTTGGATCAAGTCCAATGCAAAGCCGCTTAACTTCAACCACGCTTTTCTGCCACGACCCTGTTAGTTTCTGCTACTGACTGGCTAATAGATACCTGTCCTCGTGTCGGTGTGATATATCACGTACATATCACCCCAAAAAACAGGGAGTGTCAAATTTTAAGATAGTGTGGCTGGCTTATGGCTTCTTAGTCATAAGATGTGAATCCTGGGCAGATGCTGGGGGAGCTGTCAGTGCAGACCGAGCTCTGCTTAATTGTTCAGGTTTACCACAACAAATCCTCAGATCCCTGCATGAATGACTCATATTTCCATAAAAATCTGTTTTAAAACTTAATGACACATAGTCGGCCTTAGAAAATCAGTGAAATATTAGAGGTGTGCTGATTTGACAGGATTTGTGGATAATCACATAACAATAGACTTACCGGTAGTAACACATTTTTTTTGGGCTCCTTGGAGCTTTTTTTTCAAAACCTATAAATAAAAGCTAAATTTCCATAATTAATAATTAAAATACTAATTCCAACACTAACTTTAAACGATTGTAGCTTTATCATAAATGTGTGGCATATCACAGTTCCCTTTTTTAATGTAAAATAATTTTAAAATGGACTGAATCAATGTCTATCTTTAAAATTAGAGAAGAACAAGTTTGTATTTGTTGTTATTTGGTGGATTGTTTCAATTGTTTTATTTATTGTTACTGAACACATGCTTTTAGCAGCCGCATTTCCTTTCCTAATTGACCTTTAAATATTAATATTAGGACCATGTGTGAAAGGGACAATATGCAGCTTTGCAGCGTCTGATTCCCCACCCTGAGTCATTTACTTAATGTTTATCGTTCCTCTCTTTATCCATATTCCTGTTAAGCTACTGAATCCTTTCTACTGCGAAGAACCCTTAAAAAAAAGAAATGATTTCAACTAATAAATACAAAGCCTTTCACAGGAAAAGAGTGTTAAAGTGGCTAAATAATCACAAAAAAACAGGTTGATTAAAAAAAAGAGAAAACTTTGATGTAATAGTGTTTTACAACCTAACTCTCCGGCCATGGGGAATGTCCCTCATGCATGTACGTGTGTGTTTTTGAGCTAAAACAAATAGAGATGTCCGCCGTGGATGTCACGAGGAGTTCCTGCCAGAGAGCGACAGCAGTAAACACTCTGGAGACTAAACTTCCACCTTTTCCTTTCTCCAGAAATTACCTGAAGGAAACCTACAGTATAGATCCTTTCATACAACATGTGGCCGAGCCTGTAAGCAGTATATTGGTGTGAGCGTGTGTGTGTTGAGGAGTCAGCACACAAGAGTGTTGAGTTGTGTTGTACACGGCGTTACATTGGGAAACCTGAGAAATTTCCATCTCATGAGGGGTGGGAACCTTAAAAAGAGAGCCGAGGTTCCCCGTGGGGCCCAAAGGACACTGATCACTCGAGACTGAAGTCCATGCCAGCACCACCTCCCTCTATCAGGACCAGAACCCTTCCAGAACCAACTAGAGCCTGTGAGTACTCTTGTTAATGTTCTTTGTTTTTTATCGTATGATGCACCTACAGACTGAAAATTCATAACACATTATATGCTTTGGTTAAACATACATAATCACAAATGTCATCTGGATCTAAGCTGATCACTTTTAAGTATTTTTTAATTGTTATTCCATATTCTCTGATTAAGTTTTTTCTAGTTTTTACAAAATCCCAAAATCTGTTTTTTAAACTGTCTGATCTGTGAATATTTGGTTGAATAATTAGATATTGTTTTATGTTTAGTTTTAGAAATTGTTTGTAGACGAATTATAACTGTATTAAATATTATTGATTCAAAAATATATTTAAAAAAACCCGACATATACTTCAATTATTCATCATCAAAGCTTAAACCAGTATTAACAGATTCTAACCAGGTTCATACATTTTTAATGTGATGTATTTAAATGAGGAAAATAAACATATTTATTATATAAACATCCAAACATTGAAAAAAGCAGTTGATCAGATTCTTGAACTGAAATAAATCACCTAAGATATTGCGAGAATATTGGGATGGGTTATAACCACAATGTCATATTTACCATATTATATCGATACTGTTAGTCAGCCAAGTTTCCAATTAAATGTGGTAAAATATCATGACTCATGTGTAAAATTTAATTACAACATTGGCACTCCTCCACTTATGGTGGATGGGTCAACAGTGGTGACGACACCACGGCTGCGTTTTATGAATGGAGTCCCTGCTGATGACATAATGAAATGAGGAGCTTAGTGCAGAAAAGGGGCATCACTGCTGCCAGTATGATGGATTCATGTAAGAAAGTGGTGAACGCTGTCAGATGCTCGCTGAGAAAGCAGAAGTGGAAACGAGCAGATTTCCATGAATTTGTCGCTTTAACTGGTATGAAAGTTTCGGTCTGTCTGTTTGACTGACAACTGTTTAAAATTGTTCCAACCCATGCTTATATTACCGACCATAGCTGGCCTGAGATAAAATATCTGAGAAACAATCAAACCAAATGTAATATGTCTTCAGCTACGCCTGATATTATTTGAACGATTCAGACGGAAACTATTTTTTGATCAACCTGTTTTCTCATCTGTCATTTCTGGGTATTTTTAGGGGACCTTTGATACACTAACTCTGAACACATAAATGTGACTAATCATACAGTGATATTGGTATAACACTGCAGTTAAATGTAAGTGTGGGAGGGCCTGAGGTTTAATCACGGCTACTGTGATGTCACAGTTCACAGTCAATAAAGAGGTTAACATACAGCCAGTTGGCGCAGATGAACCGTAGAGCTCAACGCAGGTTTTTGGTCATCTGTGGTTCTCGACCCTGATATTGTTGCTTTATCTTGTGCCGACGCTATCCTCTATGGTTTTAACCTCAATAATTTCCACAAAGAGCATCTGAACCTACTCTGGACCCAAACAGGAGCGTGCCTCTGCTTGCGCTTGTGGATCTTACAGTTCAGCTACTTGTGTTCCTGCAGACCACCACCATGATTCGCTTGGTAGTCATGTTTGCCATGATCCCTGTAGTAGATGTTTACGGACAGCCTCTACTTCCTCCTCTGCCAAAAGAAGGTGAATATTTTTGTTTTTTTTACTATAATATAGAAACTAACTTGTAGTAAATACTTAGTTTGATTTACTTAGCTAGCTTAGTTGTGGCTTGACTTAACACAACAAAGTTAGTTATTGCTGCTAATCAATGCACAAGGCAATGTTTCTACCTGAACAAAGAAAGGAAGCATTTGGGGTAATTTACGAACAGCCAATCTGTGGCACTGGATGAACATTCATGCATTTTTAATTCATAAAGTGTTGATTTAACATCTACAGATTTTTTGTAATGAAAAACAGCTTTTTTGTTCACTTGAATTTCCATTTAATGAGGTAAAAGCCACAAGGCCAGGACACTAAAAGTTGCCTTGAAAGCTTAATAGGAAGAAGAGTATTAGCTTTACACTTTACACGCAAACACACACACACACACACACACACACACACACACACACACACACACACACACACATCATTATCTTTTGCTTAGTTTCGTTGTTGTTTCCTACACAGATGGCTGTTACCGGGTGTCTCCAGAGGTGGAGATTTTCCGAGTGGAGGGCGAGGCCGTGATCCTCCACTTCCCGATGTTCATGCGAGTTCTTGAGGTTCGCAGGATCGCCCCGCCGCCTGCAGAATATCTCATCAGCAGGAAGAACGGAGAGGACCAAACAACGTATGAGAGGGACGGCCGGGTCCGCCAGCAGGGTAAAGAGCTGTGGTTCCTTCCAGCTCGGCCTTCAGATTCAGGGGAATACGACTGCACTTACAGGTACACTTCAGTGTCAGTCCTCCAGTCTTTACAGAATATTAATATATAATTTATATCGTAGTGTCATTACTTTTATTCTATAAACTTCTCAGTTTTATCATGTCAATGTAATGATCAAGTGTTCATTATAAGAAAAATACCTAAACATTGCCAAAACACCATTATACCAACCTTCTGACCATTTCCCCTTTTTTAAATTATAATGAACCTTTTAACTAAAGTTTGACATTATAATGCAGAGAATCTCATCTCTCGTTTCTTACTATGCCTCTCTGTGCAGAAATGAAACCTACTGTGTCAGCGGGAGCATCACGTTACACGTTTATGAGTCCTCTTCAGTAGACATAGTAAAGCTGTCCTATCACTGGCTGGCTTTTGTGGGAGAGAGAGTGGAATTTAACTGTCCATCTCTGGATTGCTTCAACAAGACAGACAGACCAATAGAATGGTACAAGGTGAGACAAAGAACCCTCCATCTGTGATTGTCTGTCGTTTTCCTTAAGGCCTGATCCAAAAATAACGGCACCTTCCTGTGTGACAGAACCCCAGCCCCACTGCTCTGCAGCCGGGCAGAGCTAGGCTGATGATCCCTGCTGTAGGGCTTTCCCATGCGGGCGTCTACACCTGCCGGCTGACAGTGCTCATCAACAACCAGCAGTACAAAGTCAGCAGAGCCTTCCTGCTTCATGTGAAAGGTTGGTATTGTTCAGTTCGATCTATTTACCTTTCCCTATGCACCGTTGGCCACGTTAAAGCTTTCCACTGTTATACTAGATTGTTTGATTTTTCACTGAATGGATGATTATGGTAAATAATTTCATCCATATTCCCTTCAGTTTATCCTGAGCTTTTATGTAGGAACATAAAAAAGCGAATAAGTGTGCACCACCCTCTACTGGGTTCCAAGTCTCATTACAATCATCTGGACTCATGAAAGATGAAATAACCTAAAAAATACCTTCTCCTAATTATTAACATAAACCACCACACAATGATAAAGTGAGATAAAAATCCTACATGTACTGTTACCAATTACCTAAAAACTAAATTTATTTATGAAGTGAGTCTAACAGGTTCAATTTAACCACTAAAAAAAGATGATTGTTGTAAGAAAGCTGAGTATCCTTCTTTTCAGTTTTTTAAAGACATTACAACAAACAACAACAAACAAAACCAAACAAACAGCAGCAGAGCCTAAACAATTCATCCCTGCTTTGGAACATGGAGGTGGTAGCATCATGCTGTGGTCATTCTTTTCTTTACCAGGGTGCTGGGAAGTAAGGAAGGACAATCCTAAATGAAATACTGTTCAATGCTGCAAACGAAGAAAAGCTTGGAAATGTTCAAAGTATGTCTTTGTGTTGGAATGGCCCAGTCAAAGTCTCGTTCTAGATTTAATGGAGGACTACACAGTATGAGGACCGAGTTTATACAAATGTTCGACATTTTAGTTGGGTGACAGCAAAAAAACAGAAATAAATGATCTTCCAATTTTGATTTAGTAGCACTTTCTGTCATTCTATCGAATAAAATAGCAGATCAAACATGAGGTTTGTGGTTGTGGTGCTACGAAAGTTTTTTTTTACAGGCTTAAGTACTTCTGATAGGTTCTTTAGGTGTTACATGATTTTACCCAGTAGGAAAAACATCTGTGTTTTTCATTTCTTACTATGCATTCTTTGTCTGCCAGACACAGACCCTTCAATCACTCCCACTACCCCTGTTGTCACATCAGACCAATCGAGCAGCAGAACTCCAAGTACTGTCAGTGGTAAGTACTGCTTGGTTTCCGTGATCCTTTTGTTATCCTTTAGCAGATACAACTGACTTTTGCTTATGTTTCTTGTCCTAACTCAAGCAATGAAGCCACCAGTGATCGTCTCACCACTTAATGGGACCGTATTTGAAAGCCCTCATGGTAGGTGGCGATTATTATTTGTATCCTGCTTTTTGCTACAACTGGTGTTTATTTAACAAACACTTCAATACAGATTTTTCTCGCTTTTCCACCATCTAGGTTCTGGACTAGAGCTGTTCTGTCTCGTGCGGACCGAATGCCGACTGGCAGACTCAACCGTGGTCACATGGCTGGTAAACGAACAGCCGCTGGAGACGTCACACCTTAACAGGCGAGCTCTGCAGGGAGGAAGAAGGTAATTGAAATAAACGATAGAAAATGATGGTTAAAGGTAACAACGGCCAAAATCATTACAACAAAATGTTTTATTTTTTGCTACAGAAGAAAGAGGAAAGTTTGAAACTGTTTTGAAAATTTCATAAATAAGGCAGTTTTTAATAAACACATATGAATAGAGCGTTTTGGTATTAAAAACCAAGGAAGTGCTGAAATGAATCCCAACTGCACAAAAACATAGCAAAGCTTCATTGTACCTGCAGTAATTCAGGCATCAAACAAACTCATATGAACAAATGAGAATCATGCACATGCATATATGTTCTTCCGATTTTTCTGTTGCAAATGTCCACCCCAATGATTATAATGACGTTCTAAATGAAACGATGTTCTGTGAAGGTACATTAAACTTTACACTTTTGCATATTTCCCCTAAAAATACAAACTTACAATGTCTGGTAAGGATCTCATTTACAAATAATTGACTGTTATTAAAATGTGTACCTGTAAAACAAACCTGTCTAATGGCCTTGTGGCTGTCGATCAAACCGTCTCACACCAACATAAGGAGACAGCATTCATTTTACCATCTTCTTACTGCCTTTTTGATCCCGTGTTTTGATCCCGTGGAAGAGGTTTAAGCGAACTCAAGTGCAACTGTTTCCTGCTGTCTTCAGAGTAACACAGGTGTCTGAAAGCTGCCAGGTGGAGCTGATGCTTGTCATCGCAGCTGTAACCGAGGAAGATGAGAAGACGCAGATGAAGTGTGTGGCTCAGAACAAAGGCGGGAGACAGGAAGTTGTGGCAATGCTCCGCCTAGAAGGTGAGTGGCCTCAGAAATAGCTCACATATTATTAATGCAAATTCTATGTCATGTTTTCTATCCGTTCCAAAGTCAGTAGAATGCAAGAAAACAAAAGAAAAACAGAATTCAACAAAAAGAGTCACATCGCACCTAAAACCTCAACGGATGTTGTATTGATACGGAAGTCGGGCTTGCAAAGTTTTTCATAACTTCTGTTTTATCATAACTTCTGCTGTGGCTTTTTGTTGCTGCATTGCAGCTTTTGCATTTAATGACCACACTGGACAGAAAAGAATGAACTTTATTATCATAAATACCTTTTAACTTTTTTTGTTTACAGATACTACCTTTACATGGCTGGTCGTAGCTGTGGTGACAGTGAGCTGCGTCCTGATCGTGGTCTCTGTCTTCCTTTATGTCATCTTCAAGCCGAAGTCTAAACAAAAGATCAATTATATTCTGGCTCGGCAGAGCAGCACCTTTTCAGTTTAGCTTTGGTTTCACACACATTCACTCCCACAAATAAAAATGCTCCTTCAAACAGTCTTTGGGTAAACTATGTAAAATGTGACATTGAAATGTTACAACGATTGATGTCTCATCAGCACCACTAATTAAGGTTTTTTGAATATTAAAGTTATTGCTGCTACAGTTTTGCACTTCTGTATGTTAAACTGGTATTACCCGCTAAATAGAACGAAGTGACTACCTCACCAGATGTTACACATGTGTATTTTTCTGCTGATTTTATATAAACGCATAAAACATGATGGATATATTGGCATTGGTTTTTCAAAATGCAGTAACTGTTCTCAGGGAGACATTGTATAGTGTAGAAAACATATTTTCAATATCGAAAGACAGATATGACCAAATTTATAATGTGTATTTTCTATTAAATATTAAACTGTACTCCTGCTTTTGTATCGTACATATAAAACGACTCGTTGAATTAAATGACTCCCATGTGAATGGTCTGTTTACGTTATTAGTCTGAACGTACATATACATATCAACAAGTTATGCTCATAAATTCACATAAGCTGGTAAAAATTCAGGTTTTTAAAAATATATATTTTTATGGAAGTATTGTCATATTTATTGACTAATTGAAAGAAAAAGATTAAACATTCAGATCAACTTTCGTGAACAAACCTGGGTTTAAAGAATCAAACACCATATTTATAACTCAAAAGAGAGTGTGAACACTACGAAAAAGTCTCTCTCTCTCTAGAAACTCTCTCCATAACTAACAAGCTAAACAATTTTCTTTTTCTTCAAGTTATGCATCATGCAATGTATGAACCAGATGTTACCACAATATCCATAAAATAACATTTGGAATCTAAAATAATGACACATTAATATCCTCCAAAATCCTGTTTAAACCCAAAAGCAAATCTCAACAAATATAAAAGACAAAAACCTCAAAACAACACAATCATTTAAAAATAATCTTGCGCAGGTGGGGGCCTATTACTAATTGCCTTTTACTTCAAAAACTCTCCAGGACGTAGTTAAGAGTTTTTAAATATGTATTTTTTTAGCTACTGATGACCAGAGACTTGCAGTCTCCAAATGACGA
This sequence comes from Orestias chungarensis, assembly GCA_032876305.1. Lineage (NCBI taxonomy): Eukaryota > Metazoa > Chordata > Actinopteri > Cyprinodontiformes > Cyprinodontidae > Orestias > Orestias chungarensis. The sequence continues at coordinate 996,537 of JAVLVB010000317.1, read as the reverse complement.
TAGGAACGTACCAAATTTTGCATCAAATATTTGCCGATTTCAGTAAGCAATAGTTACATGGAGTTACATTTGAATTTTCTGCTGCTGAAAGATGGGACAGCTCAAAAAAAATAAAAAATCTGTCACTTCTTTCAGGAACAAATATGAACTTCATCCATCATTAGAAATAAACAGTGATACTTCCAACATTCAACATTACAAATAAACTCAAATTAGTGGAGGGCTGTGTGCAGACATGAGAAGAAGATCTACACTTTAAAAAGAAAAGCTTCAACCTGGAAATAGAAAATATTTTTCACTTAAATGCCTTTTTATAGAAACATAAAAAAAATACACATCAATTCATTTTTTTTTGATTTTGTGTGATTTCTGATTTCAACCACAAGAGGTCTCTGTATGGTTGTGTGAGAAGAAGAAAAAAAAAAGATAGATCCAAAGCAAACTGGGTTCAGACACTGGAGACAATTTGTCTGATACAAAAGGGTGGAGAATGTGTTAAACTGTTTATTCCAGCACATTCTCATAAGTGAAACAACATTGTTTGAGAGCTGAGTATGGTGTAAAGCAAGAACAGCATGATCCCAGGCTGCTCTCCTCCCAGCTGTTACTCAACATGTTAGTACATCTGCTGGCTTTCAAAAGATTCCTGAAAGGGAAATTGCAACATGCTCCTCAGTCTCCGCAAAGAGGAAGTAAGAGCCGGGAAGAGTGTGACTCTACGTTCTTAAAAAGAGGTTCTTTGGGGGCTTTTTATGGAACCTGAGGAAGAAAGTAGCTTTACAGAAGGACTAACATAACAGCAGGGTGGTAAGTTGTTAAGTTCCTACACAGAGCTGACTTAGAAAAAGCAAAAGCTGTTGGTGAAGAACTCTGATTTCTCATAGCCTCTTACATCAGCATTGTCATGTGGGATGTCCCAACGTTGGTTGCATCTGCTCACTGCTGTTAGAGCTAAGATAAATGTGAGGTTTGACTTTCCTCTGGTCACAACAACAACAACAAAAAAAACAACAACACACTGTTGTTTATATATATCAATTATGATTGTTGACTTTTAGTATCTGGGATAACAAAGTCTTTACCAATGTGTTTTATTTTTATATATATATATATATATATATATATATATATATATATATATATATATATATATATGCATTGGGTTAAATGTTAAACGTGATGCTTATTAATCCTTCAATGCAAATACCCGTAGAGGCTTTTATAGCCTTTAACACGTTACAATCGCAAACGTTGATGCATCGATTTATATTTCATGTATCAGTCCATCACAAACCAATGTCATAAACGGTGAAAGTAGGGGGAAAAAAAGCTTAAAGAATAAAAAAAAACCTTTTACACATAAAAACCTGACAGGTGTGTTTTATATTCACTTTAACACCCCTTATTAAAACAGGTTCGCCAGTTAGCTGTGAGTAGAAAGAGAACGGCACAGCTGCCAAGAAATGAAGATCCACAGAAACATGCAGGCAGACAAAGAGAGTGCCTAGTGGTGCATGGTATCTCTGGAGAAGCTGCAGCAAGACAGAGAACATGTGGACAGAAAAGCTTTTAGCTGTGCATTCAACTAACTAAACAAACTCCAACTACTTATTTATTGGAGTTTGTCAAGCTGATTGCGTGGTTGTTCCATCTTTTAATCTTTTAAACTAGATTTCCATGTTGAATTGATTTTTTCTTTTTATCCAGATTACTAATTTTAAAAATGTTATACTCTTGTTTTGTTGTTTTATTGACATGTTGCTCCTGGTTTGCTTCATCATGCTGTATGACGCGTTGGTCCGGCTTGTGTGATCTATAAATTTAAGCGATATTTACCTTGTGGTGCAATTTTGGAAAGAACAACAGATACAATTTTGAGTTTCTGAATATGCAAAGCTGGTTGGCACATTAATGGATTTCCTGCATTAGTAAAACAATGCACCATGTTTCTTCAGATGGGTTTTTATGCACTTCTTTGCATTGATTTTATAAAATCCCAATCGAATGCGTCGAACAACATGGATATAAAGTGAGAAATGTTGAAAGTTAATGGTCATTTTAAAGACACAGTTAATGTTGTCTGCAGTATTTCCCAGGTATCATAGATTGAGTGATGCAGACTCCAACAGCAGAAAAAGAAGAAAATGTTTTCTGTTTTAACTGATGACAAAACAAAATGACTGCTTTGGAAAACAGTCATCGTCAATCTCTCTATGGCCTTTGGATCGATGTTTGTATATCTTGTAAAATGTCACCTGTCTGAATGATTCGTTTTTTGATTACACTCATATACATTTTTGAATTAAATCAATTCCAGAACAAAAAACAGCCTCCAATAGTCTACAAGGCAACAGCTAGGACTAATCATGCTCAGATGTTCAAGCACAAAATCGGGATCACATGACTAATATTTGCCTCTAAAGTAAACATCTTTCACTGATTTTTAAACCTTCATAGCTTTTAAGTCTGAATCACACCTAGAATGGAATTCACTTCTGTCCTTAAAGTCTGTGTGTTTAAAGAGAAACATTAAATCATGTTTCTTCAAAATTGTGGCACACTTTTATCAATCTGCGTTATGATCGAAGGTTGTAAAAGCAGGATTAGGTACTCCCACATCTTCTGATCCAGTCAGTTAAAAAGCATCTAACCTTCAGAAAATACATCCTAATAATAATGGGCAAGCTATAAAATGAATAGATGGATCTACACTGGTATACATTGGTATTTCTTTATATTTCTTTCTGAGAGGATTAAAAAGTATTTTTTCTGACACCTACAAAGAACCAGATTTTAGAGCTGAGATTTTGGTAAACTGTGACTTGAGGTATCCTCTCATGCTTTTTCTTGAGCATCTTGTTAATAAAAAATAAAGTATTCAATAGGTATCCAAATGATGTGCTCTGCAGCTTCTACAAGACAAACACAGTGATGTTTTATAGGAAACCTACTCTTCACTTGTGTTCTTAGATTTACATTTTCTAGTGAGTTGAGTATTTAAAGTCATGGAGGCTTTTTATCAAGTCTTAGTTTACCTATGTTGTAACTCAGTAAGGATCAGGAAAAGATTCTTTAAAAAAAGTACAGTAAAGGGCCTGTGGGCTGTTTTCAAGCATACCCTTTGCAATTCATTTTGGGCTTGTAGCTCGTTATAACTCAATTCAATGTCCTATTTTTCAGAAACATGAAAAAAACATTATAAGAAACATTAGACAAATAAGAAAAATAGCTGACAAAGAAAGGTCGGTTCTGATGTATAATGTAAGGTAGAACACCAAAATTCCTGCTTTTTTCACACAGACCTAATATTGGCTCTAGTTCTGACCAGCATTATTGGTCTGAAAAGTGTCTCCCTATTTCCTCCTAGAGGTTATATCAGCAAAAGTTGCTTCTAACCATTAATTGATTAAATCTCTCGACAAAAGCTGTTAACATTCTCATCGTACTACAAATACCACACATTAGTCTAGTTTTTTTAATGAGGATTTCACTACACACTGCAGGAATCCCAACACTGCTAGAGCAGCATGAGTTGTCAAATATAAATATAGAGCAGGATACTTTCGAATAACATCTATTCATTTATTTTAGTACTAACTTTGTGAGTATCAGCAGACATTTTGTATTCATACAAGATACATAAAGAGTAAAAGTCACAGACCATCACATAATGGTTTTCTTCCTTATATCCTAGTATATCAAATGACAACTCCTGTTTCAAACCTAGATTATGAAAAGATACACTGTAATCTTTTAAAACCTGTATAACTTATGTTAACATGCATATTTTCTTTGTGAAAAGGCAACTGGAGGTATTCTCTCATTTGCTTTATTTGTAAATATAGAGCACTCTATGGTCATAAGGGACGAGCTTTACAACTATTTTATCAGTGTGTTGAAAAGCAGAGGAAGGAGCAGCGAGCGTCCAGGCGCAGTCCAAACACATTTTTCCTTCTCCGTGATGTTTCATCTCATGAAGGTGGGAGTAAACTGGTGAGTAACTGGCTGAGCTGCATGGTGGAGACTCCACTCTGCACGCACAGGTCAGAGGTGAAGTTTCCTCTCTTTGCTGTGGCGTCCCGTGTAAACTTTCTAATCCTTCCTGTGTCTCTCCTCGCCTCGCGTGTTTATTGCTCTGAGGTGAGTCAATGTACTTTGCACATTGGTTTTTATCTGGCCGTACAAATATTTTACTCTATTTACCTATTTTTATGCTCTTTTAGTTACTGGTCTACCTAGTATTACCTGTTTAGTTATTTTTTTAACAACAACTAGGTCAATAACACACAAAGTTCCTGTCTGATTGTTCACTCTGTGATAGAAGTGCTTTATAAGTCCAACCACAAAAGAAGTTAATTTCCTTTCTTTTGTCGTAGATGGAGGAACTGTAGTAACTACTAATTAGTAAGCTACATACAGAATATGGACCATAATGAAGCAAGGCTGTTATACAGCATTTTAAAGTAAACTTGTGGCTGCCTTTGGTTTGATTTTTGGATTATTGATTGGTGCTGTTTGAATTTTGTTGTTCTCCCTGTTTTCTGTTTGCTCCACATTTATTCATAGGCTTTTACCCATAATCGGTGTATCTGGTTAGGACATGGTTAACCACATTGTGCATTGAACAGCTTGTTCAGTGCTCCACCAGTGTGTCTGATCTTGACCCAAAGTCACAGCTGAGGTCATTGTAATCGAGAACACGTACATTTTTTAACTCTATTTTGTTTGCTTTGTTAAACCTTTTTTTTTTTCAGTCGCATCACTGCTATTGTTAAGGTGAAAGAAAAATCAAGCTACCAGAAATCTCACAACAAACCAAAGCAGATAAACGTCTTCACTCCATAATACGAGACGTGCTTTCAACTCCCACAATAGTGTTCTCTGCTTTGCTCACTGTTAGGTTGTCAGGTCGCGCTACACCAAGGGTAACTCTCTCTGTGCTGATTTTCTTGGTACATAATGAGTCATGGATTTTGACAGCGTCACTCGGTTTTTTATTCATCGGTCCCAGTTAGGGAGATTACAATAATTGCTCAGAAAACCAATTGCAGTATTTTTCATTGTTCTGTTTTTGCTCAAATATTTTATTTTGAAAATCTCCTTTCTTGCTCCCAAGGAGATTAGCATCAGTGCATTGAGTTTCTCTACCCCCTGTCCCAACCCTGCATTTTTGGTTTAAAGATATTTTCTCAGACTCGGCTAAAAATAGAACAGCTTCAGACCCCGTTCTCTAACAAAGAGAAAAAAATCCTTCTGTGATCCTGAGCTGCCGAGGTGTCTGAAAACAGGAAGAAAACCCAAACGGTGAGAAACTTCTCAAGATGCGAACAGAAGCGACAAACATGCCACCACCAAACCACAGATGGCATTTCAAACAGTCAGGCAATTATTTCCTGCAGTGATTTTCTGTCTGCTAATTACAGAGAGATATAAAAATAAAACTAGACGCAAACTTCCTAAATATCACAAATATTACAATACATTACCCCTCATTCACTTCCAGTAAAAGGATGAGTGCATAAATTCTATAATGATATTAAAAATTACTTACATAAAGAAAATGCTGTGAGTCTAGAAAGTTATATCTATTGACAATAAATGAAACTGAGTTTCATTTACAGTCATGCTTTGATACAAGCAAGAGAGTTCAGTCAGTTGCGCCTTTAGTTGACCCAAAAATAAATGAGGTGACAGTGAGAAATCAGATGACCCGAGCTGGAGGTTTATGTCTTTGTCTGCTGGATTGTTCATAACTTGATTATTCTTAAACTTAGGTTTACTACCACAAATAGAAAAAATTTAAAAAGCAATGCATCTTATTCTAACAGTGCTTAAAGCATGCAACTGTTTCGTCCTTCACTGGTACCCAACAAAGACGGTTGGGTACTAAAGTGGTTTGGTCACGGGTACAGCCTATACAGGTGGTCAGTCCATGACATGGCAACACAGAGGCAGACCCTGTCAGGTTAGAGGGATCATTATGCTGTGCAGGAAGATGGAGTCCCCAGAGAGAACCTACCCATTTACAAGATGTACATGCAAATTAGTCTTGGTCGACATTTGCACTCAGGATTTTGTTGCTGGAAGAATGGGGGATGATCATATTCTGATCTGAACAGTCGAAGTTTGAGATCAGTTTGAGATTTAAAGAAGTCTGCATACAGACGTCTGCTGGTTCCTAAAACTGGCTGGAACATTGTTAGGATTGGTGAAACAGCCAATTCAGGGATGTCCTTGTTTCTGTTTGTTGGCCCTTTATGCATGCTAACCTAGAAGGAAACAGGCAAGACAAAATAAAACAAGGTATGGGCGTGTCGGGACTGGATAGGGTTGACAGCTCCATCACATCCTACCACATCTGGCTTAGTTAAATTAATGGAGGACACATTGCCGTTAAAGGTGAACGGATCTTTATAGGATAAATGAGGCTAAAGAACATCCAACCTTTAGCAGGAATGGGAACATTGTCCATGTGGATTCCTTTTTCTGGGTTTTTGTCTTAATTAGTAGCTACAGGGGAACAAGAAATCCATCTTTCTTTAATGGTCTCTAAAAAACAAAAGGATTTGATGAAAACTGACCTACTTATGTAAGTAGGTAGTAGCGGTTGATGAGATGTATAGTCAGCGATCGTTAAAACGGCCAGATGAGGAGACAGTGCGAGGTCGAGACTAATTCAGGGCATGACTCTAGTCAACAGAGCGAGTTAGAACTTGTTTTGGAGGCTCAGTGCATGAACTCAGGATTGAGGTTTCAATTCCATAATATTATTGGATTCACATCCTCTTCATATCATTTTGCATGGTTTGGCATTTCTTCTTCATTGTAGTAATATAAAGAATTGGCACTAAATTAACAAGTATTTGCCCTTCCCAAAAAGTTTCTAGTGTTGTGCTACCTTCTTTAATCAGACAAAAAAACATAATCTAAACTCACACCGATGAAAAAATGAGAACCTTTAGTTTTTCTATTGGCTGAAGTCACAATCAGTGCAGTTTTAACATGCAAATTTATTTAACAACAATATTCGAGGAAAAATGCTTAACATTATCTTGGAGCAGTGTGTTTTTCACACAGAATAATCATTTGTGGTAGATTGACATCAACTTCCCTTTGTACAACACTTCAGCTTCCCTGTAATTATCATCCAATGCAATCGTGATGACAGTTTAAAGGTTCATAAAGTTTGGTTCTTTTAAGATAGTAATATGTTAGTGTTTGCCTCCCAGGCAATGTAATGTTGGTTTTTACCGTGTAAAACACAAATTTAGCAACTACACGCTAAATATTTCCAACAAAATGGAAGCAAATTTCAAAAATTCATCCCATAAAGTTCAGATTGTGAGTTCAAGGAAGTCGTAAATAAACAAGAAGCACTGAACTTCATAACATTTACTTTAAATGAGCAAGTAAACCTTTTTTTTCCCCAGCTTTGTGTCACAGCAAATTAACCATTAGCCACAGAGTCGCATTCTGAGTAACAGCAAACTCATTCATAATCTCAGATTTCATTCTTAAACTGGAAAACATGACACAGCGTTGGCCGTACACCTTGACGTCACATGTTTATGAGCTATCCTGGACGCTTTCAGGACCTTGAACTTGTGCTCACTGCTGAACCTGTGTTGAAACTGCCGTCTCTCAAACAGATCGACGAAGTCCACTCGGCTGAGCACATCAGCGGGACAGATCCCCCCGCTGACACTTGACTGAGAGCAAACACAAATAAACTGTTTTTCCGTTGGTTTTTCGTCGCAAAATCAAACATTGCTCAAATCCGTGTAGTTAGAGAGGCCCATTACACAACGGTGTCTCCGTGGTTACTGCATTTTCGGAACATGTAGTCCTGATTTAGAGAACAAATGATGGTGTTTATGTCATGAGTAGGAGAGTTTGGAGTTCATCCGGGACATAATTAGAGTCCTGGCAGCCGTGACTTTCATAAAACATAATGAATTTTCCATGCTTCTCAGCAGCCACGGCTTCATTTCTTTTGTCCATGACCAGCTACTGACACGCAGCTCTCTTTTATCAACAAATAAATAAAGCCAATAAGGCCATTCATCTGCATTAACCCTCCCATGTTTAGAGCACCGTGACCCCCTGCTCTGTTTGGCTGGGTGTGTCTCAGATTTAAACTATGTGCTGCAAGCTAGGATTCTGCGAGGACTCTTATGTGGATTGTTAGTCATTCCAGTCACTTTAATCCTTGGTAGCTAAATAGATTTAACTAGACTTATTGTCACTTACATCTTAGCTTTTGAAAGTACCTTCTTTTGGCTGTAAAAATCTGTTAAATCATGAAAAATGTTTCTAAACTTGTTCATAATTTTTATTTTAAAAACGCAAGACTGTTTGGTTGTGCAATAGCAGGTAGCAGTGATGCCTCGTAGAAAGATTATGATCCCCACCCTCAGCTCTGAATGGAGTTTGCAGGTTTTCTCTGTGCATGAATCGGCTATCTCTGGGTATTCTGGATTCCTCCCACAGTGGCTGTCAGGGAAGAAAGTTTGCAGACATGGTTGTTAGTCCTGTTAGTGTTTCTGCAAATGCCTGCTGCAACTTGTCGTCCCGACAAGCGATGCACAATAAATCTGTGTCAAAGTGGAAATCAGATGAGGTTGTTTTTTTTTTAGCAAATTGTATTTGATATTAACAACCAATGTTTATTTTCCTTTGTGCGGTTGTTGGCAAAGGAATTTCAGCAGGGGCGACTGACGTCTGTATGTGGCATTTGTTTAGTCACATGACAGTGGTGGTGAGGCAGCGCAGAAATGTGTGCGTGCTGACTAACCCAGAGAAGTTCTGTTGGTTTTTTACAGTCAAAATAGTGGGGAAATATTTAAATGACATCTGTAAATATCTGTTACGGGCATCACACAAATATATTAATATGAAATATCGCTATCACTCTAGCTTTTATGTTGCACTTTCTGATGCATCCGTGACCCTCCAGACCCTATTTTGAATTTCCTTTCAAAACTTTGCTACATTCGAGTGAGATGTGGTTAAAAGCAGGTCAACAGGTTTGTTTTTTGGGTCACTGGGGGAAAATTGATTTACCACACACATCTCCTGTAGAAATTACATCATCCTTCAGATTAGTACAGTAAATCTTTTCAAAAGTCCCGTGAAACAAGAACTTGGGACACCAAAAAAACCACAAACGTATGTCCTTAAACAAAACAACTGTTCCTTGAAACCCTCTGGTCCTGTGATTGACCACCGGCAATCAAAACTAAAGCAGGGTCATTGCTTCTGAAATTGTGTTGCTTGCAGCTTAACTACATGTGGTAGTTATAATGAAGGCGTGTGATGAAAGATGTGGTTAGAAAGTCTATTGTCTGTGGGAACATTTCTGGTTTGAATGACAAGTATAACAAATTATATATTATTTGTGGTTGTGACACACCAACGTCTAATTGTGCTCCTCTCTATAGATTTTGATGAATCATGTTCTTCTTTAGAAGTAGCTGCACCAAAGTAGATGTCCAACCAGCAGGAATAACTTGGAAAATGTACATTTGTGCTCATCAATCTTTCTATACCATATAGCCATGGTAACCAGTCACTGTACTGGCTGACTGTGCAGTGATAACACATCCGTTTTTGTTTTAGCTATGAGGTGCGGCCCAGATTGCATGGGACAGTTTACATGGTTTGGCTGCCATGCAGCAAATTCAAGTCTCACCTACAGAGCAGCAATGTGCACAGGACAGGACAGACAGCTGTGAAGCCAGCTGTTTCCTTTTCGCAAGTGTGCGTGTTGTGCAAGAACATGCAGGTGCAAACAACCTACGCTGCTCTATGTAGAGGGAGCCCATCAGGTAAAAAACAAGTGACACCTCGCCCACAGTGCTGCTGCGAGGCCTCTGTTCACAAGCACAACACTGTTTTATTCACTTCAGTCTGCTGACTGCCTTTGAAATCTAGTAAATTTGTCAAGGAACTGGTTTAGGACCCAAGTGCAGTACAACGTCAGGTAGAGTTTTAAGTACTTTATTTCTTTAGGCATAACAACAAGCAGGTAGTTTAACTGGAAGCAGGAAACAGTCTTTGGTTAACTCCAGGCATCAACAGGGAACGAGGAGACTGGCGAGTCCTCACAGCTTTGGCAACAAGCTGGTAATTCACCTGGCAGCAGATGACAGGCATTGGAAGCTCCAAACATCAACAGGAAGCGGGCAGGCTTGAGAGTGCTTCAGCCAAACAAACAAAATCCGAAGGGGACAGACAAAAGGCTTGTCGTGGACTGGCAGAAGGTCGGGGCAGAGACGTGAAGACGTGGTCAGAGGCAAGCTGGAGTTGAAACCGAGAATTTAAACCAATAATCAATGCTGGAATGAAGTGCATGCTGCAACGACAATCTGGGACTGAATGAGGGAAACACTGCTGCTTAAATGCTGCCTGGCTGACGAGCAGTGATGAGCTGCAGCTGAGGGTGAGCAGGTGTGGAAGGTTGGAGCTGATAGGAGGTGCTGCAGAGACGTAGCAGATCTCACAGCCAACAAGGCAGAATGTGACAGAACCCCCCTTCAAGGGACGGCACCCGACGTCTAAAAAGGACCCACCAAGCCAGGGCGGGCAGTGGGGGAACAAAGGCAGCAGGTGGGCCTAAAACTCCCTCAGAGTCAGACCATTCCATGCCCTCCATAGGCTGTGCAGCAGGTTCGGAGGGGTCTGATACAGCAGAAGGCTGCGAAGGGTGAAGGCGATGAAAGTCGGCAACAAGGTTTGCATCGAGGATATGGCGAGAAGGAACCCAAGATCTATCTTCTGGACCATAGCCTTCCCAATCAACCAAGTACTGGAGACCCCGGCCCCAACGACGGGACCGAGCCAGGCGTCGAACAGTGAAGTCAGGCGCCCCATCAATAAGACGAGGAGGGGGAGGAGGCCGAACCACCGGAGACAGAGGGTGTTCATGGACTGACTTGATCCTGGAGACATGGAATGGCGGATGGACATGCATAGTGCGGGGAAGTTGCAGCCTCACTGCAGTAGGACTGATAATCCTCTGAATAGGAAAGGGACCGACGAATCTGGGAGCCAACTTCTTAGACTTCACCCGGAGAGGAAGCTCCTTAGCAGAGAGCCACACCTTCTGGCCTACTTGGTAGGCAGGGGCTGTAGAACGGTGCTGGTTGGCAGTGTAGCGACCCACCAAGTGCTGGAGGGTTGAGCGCGCTCGGTCCCAGGTCAGACGGCAGCGGCGAACAAAGGCTTGGACAGATGGACAGGTGACTTCTCTCTCTTGTGCAGGGAGGAGAGGAGGCTGGTAGCCATAGACACAGTGGAAGGGAGAGAGACCTGTGGCAGAGCTGACAAGGGAGTTATGAGCATACTCAACCCACATGAGTTGTTGAGAACAGGAGGATGGATTCTGTGAAACCAGACAACGCAGAGCGGTCTCCATCTCTTGATTCATGCGCTCTGTCTGCCCATTGGACTGAGGGTGGAAACCAGAGGAAAGACTGGGAGTGGCCCCCATCTGATTGCAGAATTCTTTCCAAAAAACAGAAGAGAACTGGGGACCACGGTCGGACACCACATCGACTGGGAGACCATGAAGGCGAAAGACATGGTGAAGGACCAGCTTGGCATTCTCCTCAGCAGAAGGTAGCTTGGGAATGGGCACGAAGTGGGCCATCTTGCTAAACCGGTCAACCACAGTGAGGATGACTGTGTTGCCCTCAGAAGGACGAAGACCCTTCACAAAGTCTAGGGAGATGTGGGACCAAGGTCGATGTGGTATCGGGAGTGGTTGAAGGAGTCCCGCAGGGGCCTGATGCGAGGTTTTCTGCTGATTACAGGTGTGACATGCCTTGACAAAACTGCGGGTATCTGCCACCAAGGTGGGCCACCAGAAGCGCTGGAGCAGAACATCTAGTGTCCGTTGGGAACCTGGATGACAGGTAAGCTTGGAGGAGTGTGACCACTGCAGAACGTCAGACCTCAACACGTCAGGAACATAGAGGCAGTTGGGAGGACAGGCACTGGGTCCCGGCTGCCCCTCTGTGGCAGATCTCACTCTCTCCTCGATGTCCCAAGTTAGAGTGGCGACAACACAAGAAGGAGGAAGGATGGATACAGGATCGTCGGTAGATGCCTCCTCAGCTTGGTACTGCCGGGACAAGGCGTCTGCTTTAATGTTGCGTGATCCAGGGCGGTATGAAAGGATAAAGTTGAATCTAGTGAAGAAAAGAGACCAACGGGCCTGACGATAATTGAGTCTTTTGGCAGAGCGAAGGTACTCAAGGTTCTTGTGATCAGTCCAAATAAAAAATGGTTCCTTAGTACTTTCCAGCCAATGGCGCCATTCTTCTAGGGCTTCCTTTACGGTCAGTAGCTCCCTGTTGCTGATGTCATAATTCTTCTCTGTCGAGGATAGGCGTTGAGAGACAAAGGCACAGGGATGGAGTTTCTGGTCAACTACTGACCTTTGGGAGAGAACAGCACCAACCCCCACATCTGAGGCATCCACCTCAACGACAAATTGCTGACTGGGGTCCGGTAATTGGAGGATGGGTGCTGAGGTGAATCTAGATTTGAGATCCTTGTAAGCTTCATCAGCAGCAGGAGTCCATTGGAATGACACCTTG
>JAVLVB010000317.1:933547-972422 GCA_032876305.1 Orestias chungarensis | reverse complement strand
CCTGCTGATTCCAGAGGAGTGAATGCTGCAAGTCAATGACTCGATGCAATCTGCTGGGGTTCCTTAGATTGGAAACTTTTTCAAATTGATTTGTTAGAATGTATCCTTTATTTTAATTGATTTTTTGTAAAGTGCCTTGAGACGACACCTGTTGTAAATTGGCGCTATATAAATAAACTGATTCTTGATTCTTGATTCTATTCATTCTGCCTTCCTGCAGCCATCATAGACTCTGTGGATGAGAACCTTCAGGCCAGTCGCCGTGTTCTCCTGCTCTACACTGCCACCACTTTCATTAGAAAGCGAGACACAAGCAGCACCAGCAGTAACAACAACATTTCAAAAATCTGCGAGGGTTGTGATGAAATAGAAAGCAGAACCATTAACAGCACTGGCGGCGAGGGTTTTGATGGTAACGATGGCACGAGGATACATCTGGAATGTATAGCAGCCATGAACAGGGCACTGCTGGAGGGGTCTTTAAAGGTAAGAGAGAAAGCATTCAGTCATAGTTAATGACTGACTGATAGAGCCTAAGAAAATTTCACTCACTGTACGATTGTCTTTCATGTTGGATGTTTCTAGCATACACAACATGGTTGATCTAATCAAGCTTCATCCTAACAGGTAATTCTGGTGGAGCTGGAGGAGATCACCCCGGCCCAACTGGCCCTCTTCCCAGAGTCAGTGCGCCACCTGAGAAAGAAGCAGGGTGCCGTGTGCTGGTGGAAGGCTCTCCAGACTAGCCAAAAACGGAGAAAATTTTCTAAATCGAGAGAGGATGAAGAAAGAGCTGGAAAGGACTCACAAGCGTCTCCATCCTTCTCTCCTTCCTCCAGGTTTTGGAAAGAAATTAGGTATCATATGCCAGTTAGAGGCAAGAGGGCGATATATCCAGAGAAAATTAGCTTGTTGAACTTATGACTATTGGATGTTAAACATTAAAAAGCTAAAGGACAGGTAGAACCAAAAACATTTGTTTCTACACCTCTTTGCTATTGAAGACAATTTCTGATTAAGTAAGCGTCTGTTAATATGCATCCTATGAAGAACAGTCATGGTTTTTTTTTTTTTTGTAAAACCATCTTAATTGTGCAGTATGACTATGTTTTTGGACTGTCCAAGGTTTGCTGGAAACAACAGTTTGACAAAATTTTAATATGTTCATCTAAGCTAAGAAAATGTAAATATACAAATTCTAAAAATATTTGTACATAGTTGTTCATGTTCTAATGTGCATAAAATATAAAAGCTGTTTGTAATTATAGCAAATGTTCACATTGTACACATGTAAATATAAGTCATTTGTGTCATTTATGTTTCCTGATGTTATAAATGTTCTTAAAGCTTGGAAAAAACAGAGAAGTTCATTCAGGCTTTCTTTTGTTGCCAGCTTGTTTCTTGACAAATTATTTAAACTCAACTGAAAGGATGAAGCTACTTTGTAAATGAAGATTATATTGACTTAGTCTGCCAGAAAAGAAAAGAATAAATCCGCCACATGAGAGTTTATACCTTTTTAGGGAAAAAATGATGGTTGTGCAGGAAAAATACTAACAGAATGTAGAAATGTCCAATTTAAAATAAAGAGTAAAAGTTGTCTAAACATTTGTAGCTTGAGAAATAAATTAGATGAAGTCGATTTAGTTTTATTTTTTATTTTTTGCTTACTAAGAATAATGTTTATGTTCTATCACAGGCTTATTTAGATGTGTTTTTTGCTCATGAAGGACTAAAAATGATCTAAATACAGCACAGAAGTTAATGGAATCTCCAAATTATTTTTCTTTGTTTGAATTTAATGAAATGCTTGAAGGAATTTGAAGTTGAACTGTTGAATAACAGGGTGAAATGTTTCAACATGTTCTTATTTATTCAGTAAAAATATATTAAATATTAATAAAATAGTCCCTGAAGACTAAACTATAAAAAACAAATCTTATTAAATATTTTATATGTGTCATTTGAAGACCAGCAGTAAACATGTCTCATCAACAAACTGGTAAATAATAACAAAAAACAAAAATAGAACAAGTATGATGAAACGCTTTTGTCTTAACAGATAAATGGAAAACACAACTTTGTCAGTTTATCTTATCTTTGAATGACACAGAAAAAAGTACCTGGTTTTTTACTTGGAACTGAGATTTGGTAAACTGTCGCCTTGTGGTTCGCGGTTGTTTCACGCTTTCTTTGATGATCTTGTGAACAAGTAGATTGAAAATGACTGGGATTGACAAATAACTAAATGCAAATCCATGTTCTGTGTGAACAATCCAATGAAACCCAAGACCTTACGCATTTGTGGCAGACACCTGTGATGCTAGATTTCAATTATGTAATGTTTGAGGTACCTAAAGTCGTCGATGCTTTTATAAAAAAACAGTTTGCCTTAAGAGAAAAAACCTTGGCCAGTCTCTCTGAAAGGAATATGCATTTTCTAAATTTTCCTTAGGTCTGGGTAGTTGTATCTTCTCCCTGTCTTTTTGTTGCCCAGCCATAGAGGGCCTGATGAAAGGGGAAGATGGGCATCAGCAGACGCTCACTTCCCCACAAAGATAAGTGGGTTGGAAAATAGATGTATAACTGGACTTATACTTCTGTTTAAGCCTTGTAACATATCTGCTAAATGGTATCGAAACACCAGATCCAAGATCCTAAACAAAACTTAAAGATAAAATAAAAAGAGTAAGGCAAATATGCGGCTCAACCACAGCATAATTTGTGTTGGTTTCTCCAGTAAAGTGGAGGAAGACAGGAAAAGGTAGGTCTAACAACCGTCAGCTGGAGACTTGGTGACGCTGCAGCGGGTATTTCGATCTAATCTAAGGGAAGCTGCTGAAAGTCTCACTTATTTTAAGTTTAAAAGTAACATCAATGCACTTTGGTGACAGGGAGAGAGAACTTCAACTTTATAAGCGATTTTACTGTTCGTTTTTACAGATGTTGTTTGGCCATCAAAAAGGAAATTCAAACTAGCGCTCTGCATGAATATTTTACAGGATGTCTAAACTTTACCACAGAGCAGCAACCAGAAAATCACCAGGTGGAACTGTGTGGCAATATCCAGAGATGCAAGACTGAAAAAACGATTACATGTAACCATACTGTAGCTCCATCATTCGAAGAAACCGCTGCTGTTTTCCTCCTTCTTGGTACTATTTCCCAGAGCTGGCGCCGTTCCTGTGCACATTCATATTATCAATTGTAAATAAATCATTTTAACTCATTATTAGTCTCCTGAGTGGTATTCCTGCCGTGGGTCAGAGCCAAAACAAAAACCATGTCAATTGTGTGTCAAAATACAATACATAAAACATTACAGAAAAGTTTCTCTTTGAGAACGTTTTTGGTCAAAAACAACATCCGCAGTAACATTTTGTTTTTTTTCTGTTGACACGGCCTGAAGTCCGATGTGTCGTCATCAAAAAATATGTTTTTTATGTGTGTGTGTTTGACATTTTTCTTTTAAAACTGTAGCTATTAACTGAGGTATGGGCTTTAATAAATTTATCCAGTGTGTTGAGACACGAAGGTGAGCACAGAGTGTCGAAATACATTGTTCTTTCTTTGTATCATTTAATCCCGTGAAGGTGGGACCAGACTGATGAATAACTGGCTGAGTTGCGTGGTAGATATATTCACTCTCCATGCACGAGTCAGAAGTGAGGTTTCCTCTCTTTGCTGTGGCTTCCCTTGTAAAATCTTCCTGTGCTTCTTCCTGTTTGTTGATTGCTACTGTTGTAGGTGAGTCAAAGCGCCTTTCACATTTGTTTAAGATGAGTACATATTTATATTCAATTTGTGGTCTTTTTCACACTCTTATAGTAATTGGACCACCCGATATCGCCTGTGTAGTTTCATTTGTATAACACGGACATGAATACACAGTGTTCAGGTGTGTGTGTGTGTGTGTGTGTGTGTGTGTGTGTGTGTGTGTGTGTGTTGACTGCCTATTAGAAGTGCTTTCTAAATCCAACCATATAAAAAGGCGTTCTTTTCCGGTCATACGTGGATGAA
Organism: Orestias chungarensis; assembly: GCA_032876305.1. NCBI lineage: Eukaryota > Metazoa > Chordata > Actinopteri > Cyprinodontiformes > Cyprinodontidae > Orestias > Orestias chungarensis. Next base: position 968,402 of record JAVLVB010000317.1, on the reverse strand, counting down.
CTATAGTTCTTCAGCAAACTAGATACAATGTAAAATTATAAAGCAAGTGTAAAAAGCGTTTATGTAGCAATTTAAATTCAAATTTAAGTAGTATATCTGTTTAGAACACGGTTATCCACTTCATGTACCGACCAAACATCTTGTTTAGTACAGTATCGATTGATTTGGTCTACACTCTGAACTGAGGAACCTTATTAGAACAGATTTTTCATGCTGAAATGTTGCGGTAGAATGACATCCTGAAACGTGCAGATACATTAAACCATGTGCGCACGCATGTGGCCGTACACCTGTACTCTCTGCTAGAAAACTTCAACATGAAAGACAACTGTATAGTAAGAGCTGCACTCACCGCCCTGTCTCAGCCCATGAATATGTATGCAAGTTTGGATAAAAGCCATGCAGGCATGAGCTGAAATGACATCACTGGTCGAAATTAAAAAGAGACAGAACGACATTGAGTTGGAGGTGTAGAGGATGATTTCTGCAGCCACAGATGGAGGCTTGGGGCTACCACATGTGACTCCACATGAAGAGAGACGGAGATACTGCAGTGATTATGGACACGACTCCTGCTTGACGTTTTGCTTCCAACACTGCTATTCCACAGTGTAGAGTAATCATCAGTTTTAACAAATCTCAGAGACTTAAATTTGGTGATATTTGAATATAATCTAAAACATAATACCAAACATGTCAGTTGCTATATATGTCACTATGTGAAACTTTTCAAGACAAACAATAGATATGTCCCAGGAGGACATATCTATTGTTCTTCGACAAAAAAGGGACTGCTTAGAACCTTAACTGCCAAAAAAGGTTTGGCCTGTTGAATTTGGAGCTCACACCTAAACATATCACATAAAAAACAAGAATATTGTGGCACAATTTAATTAGTAAAAATTGCCCAAAATTGATATGCATACATGTAAAAATTTAGGAAAACTTGAGATTGGGTACAACAACGTATTTGAAATTGATAACGAAAACAAATTTTAAATTTGTGCTGCTTTTTGACGGGTATTTTTCTCCATACACGTCCAGCCCAAGGGTCTGCTGAAGCTGGCCTGCTCTGCCCTTTGTGGATTTGGAATATAAATCAGGACCAAGCTGAGGTAGTAGCTACTCTCCCCTGGAGTTTTAGCCGAATAGTGCATTTGTAAATTGGCCTTAGTAGTTCGAATTCAACAAATTCATTTTCCACAGACTCACAAAGAAGCCAGCCATTACCAATAGATCCAATGAGCAATTCTCTGAAGAGTCCAAATCAGTCATAGGCGAGTTGTCATCGTGAGGAAGATGATCTTAGAGATTACTATAAATGTGTTCCTTCCTGAGTCTCTGTTGCTCACCATTTCACATAGGTACCACAATGATAGTAAGATCTTTAGAGCAATTAGTTTAAATGCCTTAAACCATGTCACTATTTACTCTGTGGTACATCTAACACTGGTGATCTCAGAAATGTGAGGATGATAAAACATTTACATAAGTTGTATCTAATATGTCATGTTATGTATCTTATATGTCATGTTCACATACTTGGGCTGTGAACAAAAACAAAAAAAACCCCATAAAAAAACATTCCAAAAAATGACTATGTAACAGTTGTGGTTAAGAGCTGTATATTTTCCGCTTATATGTGTGGATTTTCCCTGTAGTGTTTAGGGTTTCCTACCACAAACTGATGTTTGTTATTTTGTTTCCCACAAGTGAAAAAAAAAAATCACATCAGGTTAACTAGTGGCTTAACTGGCAAGAAGAGTAAGCATGCATGGTTGTTTGTGCAAGCGTTGTACACGTGTCTAAGGTGAACTGTTTCAAAGTAACATGTTTCATAGCCCATGGACTCTTTTAGATTTAACAGTTCTTTCTTTTTAGAAGGAGTAAAGTTTAATACCTTTCTGTTAGTCAGCATAAATGGGTCCCTCTAAGCAGAATCAAATTTTCTTTAGAACGTCAGAATTTCTTTGTGACCGGATGAGTAAGAAACCGTAAAAAGTATTGCAGTCACAATCCATGCTACAGTGCTTAACCACCGGTCCACCCACATCCACGTTTTCTTTCTAACTGTTTATTTGCGGACACTTCTGAAGTAGAGCGCAGTGGGTACAGTGTTTAGTTTAATTCCCCTCTGTATGTTTTATCATCCTGACATGACTTGACATGATTGTGTCATCATCTGTCCCGGTCCATGGTTCTTTCTATTATTTTCTCTCTCTCTCTCTCTCTCTCTCTCTCTCTCTCTCTCTCTCTCTCTCTCTCTCTCTCTCACTCACTCACTCACACACTCTGCCAACCTGCAATTATCACCAGCTGCTTTCACTTCTCTTAATTGATTCCACCTCCCAAACTCACAGTATAAAAGCTTCTCTGCTCTCACTCTTCCCCGCTGGAACCTTCCCTCCTTACTTGTTGTCTCCTCATGCCTGTGTTCACCTTCTTCTGCTCTCATTGGCAGACGAAGAAGAACAAAGGCTGCCTTTATTCAACTCTGCAATAAAAATTATATTCTTCGTCAATTTCATCTGTGTTCGGCTCCATTATTCAGTTTCCTGAAAGATTGTTTTCATGTTCATATCATCAGATACCCACTACTTATCTTAGCTATAGCTGGAACCTGAATTCATATTTTTACACAGCTAAATTTCAGCTTCATAAGCTCTGGAGTTATCTGCTCTTTTGTTGCTATTATTTGGTGAAATATATAACTACAGTACAAGTTGCAAATAGCAAAGAATAAACTAATAATAAAGGAAATGTGCAGTTACTTTAAAATAAACATGCATGTGTTAAGAAAAAAAAGAATGAAATTCTTTTTTCCAAATCTAAACTGATGTATTGTCATAACTTTGAGATCTACAGGGGCTTTTGAAATATTTCTATCACACACATCTCCTCCAGAAATAATATGTTCATGATCACTGCATTAAATTTCTTCGATTTTGACATGTAACATCCATTTAATACACAGTTACGCACATTATTATACGATAATTGTATTATTGACAATTCAATTGTACCTGAAACTATTGGGTGTTGTTTAGGAGTAAAGCTATAATTGTCTCTCTCACACAACACAACATATATATATATATATGTATATATATATATATATATATATATTTATATATATATATATATATATATATATATATATATACTATTAAAATAGCGCACACGCATCCAATTTACATGTGCTATTTTAATAGTATATACGTGGTTGAGAAATATAGGTGGTGGGAGGAAGGGGAATTCTCAGATAAACGTTCTAATTCATTATTTATAAATATTAATATATGTTTTAATGTCTTTTTAGCAATGAGATTGAGTTCAACACTGGAAAGCAGTCTGCTGTTCCTCTGGATTTCAGTGATCTGTGAGCGACTAGCTAAAGCTGAACCTAAAAATGCAGGTGGGTGAAAAAAAATGTGACCTTCATATGTTTGTTCTAAAACGATATGCTTTTGTTTGGCTTACTACAGCAATTCATGTCAAAAAACTCGTATAGTCACTTTACAGCTATTTGCTGGCCTCTGGTGGACAAACTTCAACATGACCCATCCATATTTTTAAATGCCTGCTATTTGCATGTAACCAACATGGTATTAAAAATCACAATACAAACTTTAGCAGCAGGAGGACATCTTGCCTGGTGAGGCACTTGAAGGTTATGATGCTTTTGATAAAAGCCAGAGTTAGCATCCAGTTCAATAAACAATTTAGCAGAGAAATGGAGCTTCACAATAAAAAAACATCAGGTCCAGTATCTCCACTTCATCACTACTGAGTCAAATAATCGGATCCAGGCCTGGATTAAATATCCCTGATCTAAATTGTTTATAAGTTGTTGTTCAGGATTTTTTTCTGTATCTTTCGCTGTCTAATGGTGCCAATATACATGATAATAGGGTCAATCAACACTGTCACAAAACGTACTGCTCATGAAGCAGTACTCCTTTATCCAAGATGACCAGGTTGCATGCCGTCTTCCTGCTGTCACATGACAGGATGCCATGGGATCCATTCCAATCCAGCCCCCTTTTTTTAAAGCCTTAACATATTTAAACTCAAGGGAAACAAAGTTCTGTACAGTACAGGTAAAACTACCACTCAATATTAAAAAACAAATAAACAACAAGTTCAGATCAAAAGTGATATACACCTGTTCAGGAGAACTGCGTTACAAACAAATATAGCAGAATGATAAACTCTGAATGGCCCCTGAAAAGATCCTGAAATGCCCCCAAAAAAGGATTTCAGCAACGTTGACAGGAAAATTCACAGCTATCTATTTAATCCATCCCTCCAAATTTGAACTATGATTTAGAGGGGATATAACACTATGATTTAGAGGGGATATAACACATGAATCATACAACATGAGCTCTGTGATGACTGGATATGGTATGCAACAGAGATTGGCAAATTCAATGGAACACAAATATGAATGTTATTGTGTTGCAGAGAACTGCACCAACTATGAGCTCCAGTTTGAAAGACTGTTCTCTGTCCCCGAGGATGTGGCCATGCTGCAGAGCACCCTTCTGTCTGTGATTGTCTTTAACTTGACCGCCGACCCATTCAACATCAGCTGGTACAGGACAAAGACTGGCCAAGAGATGAGAAATGAGACGGGTCGACTTCTGGTGCTCAGGGACACACTTTGGTTCCTCAACACAACTAAGGATGACGATGGGGAATATACAGCTGAAGTGCGGTAAGATTCTACCAACAAATAAGCATTAAAGCCACCCTGCAGAACATTGGTAGGGGCTTAGATTTAGGCCACCATGTCAGAAAACAGAAATTTAAACCAAGACATTTTAGTAGAGGCAAAGATTGAAAGTGCAGTTACTTTAACATTCTGTACAGAACACATTGAACCATTGAATTATGCACTGCAATGCAGTTTTCCTCAGAGGACTGAATATTTGAACCAACAAGAGTTACTGCAGGTCAGCTGTGATGTCTTGCTCCAAGGCAGCTTTGACTACAATGTTCAGACCAAGTTTTTATCTACAAGGTCCGTGGCTTTAAAATGGGTCTTAAGATATAGCCATATTTAATAAATTACAGGACTGTGGGCTTAATTAAAACAATGTTACATACATAATTACATGATTAGTTTGGAAAAATCTATTAATTTGAAGAATCTGTTATGTCGGAATGTATGTTCTGTTTTATTGAAAATGATATACTGATAACTCGCTGCTCCTGCATATTGCCGGCAGAAGATAATGTAATGTATATTTGATTTAGGAAACAAAGCTGCAGTGTTTCACAAAGTCAGATCTTGCTCCTGTTGTGTGTAAAGTATTACATTCGGAATCTCCAATTCTTTAAAAAAATACCCCAATAGGACCTTCATTAGGTATTTGGGGCCCGATTTAAAACGCTCTGAGGCTGTTTTATAGGAACAAAAGTAAAAATTTCACATTTTTAGGTATTATGATGAACATTAAATACAATGACAAAACTAATGTGTAATAATTATATATTTTTAGATAAATTTTAGAGATATAGGGTGCCTGAGTGGAAGAATCCTAGTAAGTAAAAGTAATTCTTTTTTTGTGCTGTACACATGTTTGCAAACAGTGTGAAGGTATTCTGAGATAAGTGTGTTCCTCCTAGTGGGAAGTTTTTCTCTGACTGCTGTCTGATTGCACGGTTTTGTATGAAACAACGATAGAATGCGCTACATCGCTTCTCCTAACAATTTATTGGAAGAGCTTAATGGGGACATGAACTTAATGCCTCCCTCTCCGGCTTTCTTACCACAGTTTCCAGTGTGAACTACTTTTCTAGCACTCTGATGAAACCTAAACAGCTTCCTGACACATTTTTTAAAAAGAAAAACAAAAAAAGTGTCTCTCGGTGGAGAAACTAGTTATAGGAAAATACAAGTTAACTTAGTTAATAAAATTCCATAAATTTAATCTGACATTGAGACACTTTTATTGTGCTACAGACATGGGCTAAGCTTGAAACCTCATTGTTGTTTTTTTTATTACAGAACTCCTCTTCAGTGCTACATGCAGTCCATTCATCTGGTGGTGGATCTGCCAGTATCAGGAGAGTGTGGACGCCCACAGAAAGCTGGACAATCACTCACAGAAGGAGTCAGTGACACCCTGAGCTGCCCCCTGTGGAAATATACCTCTATACTGGACAGTTATGGGATTGGCTACTCTGTTTATTGGTATAAAGTGAGTAGCATCAAACATCACCAACACAATTCAATTTCTGTGCCACAACTGATCTGTTTACATCATTGCTATCAAGCTTTTTTACCTTGGAAAGATGAGATCGTTGACATCTGATGTTGAACGTATACCTTCATTATTCAGAGGTTTTTTTTCTCTGATACCTTTAACGTCTGTTGGAAAGTCAATACTCAAAGGGTCAATAAGAATTGTTTGCAGTGGGTTCCGTTGACAGATTTTGCGGTAATCTGTAATCAGGGTTGCATTTTGAAGTCATGATGTTACGCCGTTTCTCCAGCAACAAGCCCTGAATGAACCCAGAAAATAAAAGCTCTTTCCACAGAGCAAAGGGAAACAAGGTGGAGTTTAGGCCTGTGCAGAAAGAAGTGTGAAGAAAGATCAGAGATGGCCAAAAAACACATACAGAAAGAAGAGGGATGATCATATGTGACCAGGTTGTAAGAAACATCCCTGCTGTTCACACCCCCTTGTCCCCAATTAGATCAACTGTGGGGCATCCAACATGTTTAACATGAGCCTGAAGAGGGGGGCAGTACCAAAACTGTGGAAGACCTCCTGTGTGGAGGCATTCAGTTGGATGATGCCCTCATCCAGCTGGACCATGCTCTAAAAAGTCTGAAAAGCACTGTGAGGATCAGGTTCTTACATTTTTCTATTGCTTTTAACACTGTCCAGCCAAGCCTTGGGGCAAGAATAAAACTGGCAATGTCAGGAATGGACCACATGTCCCTCCTGATACTGGACTGGATTACTGGCCACAAACAGTATGTGATTTCCACATGTGCAGTCGCACCGCACAGCCAAAATGACATACCAGCTAAGAGAGCTGCTCGGTGTGATAATGAGCAATGGCAAGACTCAGCGGAATGACCATGATTTCTCAGCTATCTAATGAAGTGGGGAGAAACGGAGCCGCTCTGGTTGGCGTTCTTTCAAAGGTACAGTTTGGTGCCAGCCAATGTGAAACTTCATTAGTTTGGTGTGTGTTTTGTTTTTGGTTTCAGTTCTTCTTTTCAATAATGTGTGGATATTGATGTGTCTGTAAGTGATGTGCCATTTACAGCATTAGCTAAATCCAAAAATTGTATATGTTAAAAAAAAATATGTAAAAAAAATTTTACATACAAGAAACTAATCAGTTAAGCTCAATTGTTTCCATTATGTCTCAGCCAGGAATTATTTGAGAAGAGACGAATTTATCTGGTTTTATCAGAACGAAAATTTACAACACGACATATGTTGTAAATAAATATATAAATAAACGTATTTCATTTATTTCATTGCAGGCTTGAAACCTAACTACTTAACTACTCACCAACATTTCTGTGGTTGGGTCCATCAAAACCACAACCTCAAGGTCCTTCACTGCTGAGCGTCCCTAGAGACATCGGCCCAACGACCACAGCCCCTTTGCTTTACTCCTCACACAGCTCCCTGCCCATATTAAAGGCAGATGCTCCAAAACTGGGGTTTAACCGAAACCAGACCTTAACTACTTAGGAAGCTGCTTTAGTAACAGAGTGTTAACCTGACTAATGAACTGGACTCACTTCATCCTAATTGCACAAAGTATCATTACAACAGCTCTTTTACCCAGTCCCTCTTATTTTAAACATTTGCACATCTCTGCATATCTACGTTTAATGCTCTAATACACATACACATTTGTACTTAATTTGAAATTCCTTTTGCATTTTAGTACATTATTAATAACTGCCCGGTATTTCATGTCACCCTGTAGTATTTTTGTATATTTATGTGAATCTTTATGCTTTGATTACCTGTCTCTTCTCTACTGTTAAGCCTGCATTTCCCCACCCGTGGAAGATAAAGGATATACATATTTTTCTATTTTATTCTCTTCCATTGTATGAGGAAATGTTGTTAGTACATGAGTCCATTTTTTTGTGTCTGTCACTTAATGGTGTATGATCAGTTAGCATCAGATCTATGTTTAAACTTCTGAACTCAGCAGGCTTTACTACATATATAGCACTTTGGTGTTGTTCAAGTAAGTTTGCATTAAGAGTGATGACAAAACATTGCAAAGACACGTTTTGGCATGGAACTGATTCTGACATAATACATCAGGCCAATATTGTTTTCTTATAGTTATTGCCTGTCTCCCTGTTTCACTAATGTGCCTAACTAGAAATTGCAACTTCTCTGTACTCCCTGCATGTGTCATCACTTTGCCCATGTCTTTCTCTGCTTGAGTTGACATTGGAGTCCTGCCACGATGCTTATCCTTTATTGAAGTGCTTTAGTTCTCAATTAAAACAGTAGATGGCACTGCAGATAACATCAGCATGTTCACATTTGCAAGGAAAGTTGATATTCTTAACCAACATCAGAAACTTTCTTAACCAAATCAGAAACTAAGAGAAATTTTTTTATTATTGTGCTCTATTTCTATTGTCGAGCAATAAATAATATTAAAACCATGTGTAGTAATATTTTTTAGTTTTGTTGAAAGTTAATTTATTTAAGATAAGATAAGATAAGATAAGATAAGATAAGATAGACTTTATTGATCCCGGACGAAATTTTTGTGCCAGAGTAAAGTACAATTAACATTTAACACGACACACTCATCTCACATACAACACAGTACAGTACACAATCATCATATAACAATAAGTACACTACTAATTATCCCTCCTGCAGATGGAAGAGGAATTGTACTGTCTGATTGCCACAGGTAAGAAAGACCTCCTGGGGCGTTCTGTGCTGATTCTCGTTGGTCTCAGTCTCCGGCTGAAGGTGCTCTGACAGGTCGTCAGCGTGGCATGTAGGGGGTGGGAGGTGTCGTCCTTGATGCTGAGCAGCTTCCTTAGCATCCTCCTCTCTGACACCTCCACCACAGACTCCAGTTCCAGTCCCAGGACAGAGCCAGCTCTCCTGATGAGCTTGTCGAGTCTATTGGTGTCAGCCGTCCTCAGCCGGCTACCCCAGCACACGAGAGCATAGAAGCTGCTGCTGGCGACCACAGAGTGGTGAAACATCTGCAGCATGGTCCTGCAGATGATGAAGGATCTGAGCCTCCTGAGGAAGTACAGTCTGCTCTGACCCTTCTTTTAGAAAGCATGCTTGTTCTTAGACCAGTCCAGTTTATTGTCTATGTGGACGCCGAGGCATTTGTAGTCCTCCACTATGTCCACTGCTGAGCCGTTGATGGTGACGGGGTCTGGGCGAGTCCTCATCACTTATTTAAACATATACGTTTTTACATGTCGATGGATTTTTGGCAGACATTATTTCTATTAATAAACATAAGTATCACTCTACTATGAATCAAAACATGACTAATTGTATTATTACATAAAACCATTAAACCAATTTAATACAGCAAGATGGGCTTAATGATGTAAGTCTGTTTCAGACCTGGATAAAGGTTTTTATTTTCTAAACTCATTTTAAATGTCATAAATGAGCCCCATTGAAATGCACATTCCAAGTTATGGAATATTATGGAATTTGTCTTTTTGTTACTCAGGGCTGTGACCGAATATTGGAAGAACCAGACAGACGTACTTTACGAAACGGGAACAAACTGACCATTCGCACGGTGAAAACTGAGGACAGAGGCTTTTACACCTGTACTCTGAAGTTTACCCTTGATGGCGTAACAGGATCCGTGTCAGAGACCATTGATGCAACAGTCAGTGGTAAGTTAAAATGGACATCCTAGTGTGTTTGTACGAGACAGCAAAAATTAAGTATACAACCTACATTTAAAAATATTATTATGGAAAATGCAACATAAGAAACTTATGCAGAGATAAGGATTCATTTATTTAAGAGGAGATTAGAAAGCTTTGAAGAATAGCAGGACCTCTGGAGGCTATATTGTATAAAAGGAAAAGTTCTAGTTTTGAATACTTATAGTAACTTGTATGGTTTTGGACAAAAACTGAATGCGTTGCAGAAAGTAGTATTGCACATCATACCCACAGTGTAACGCAGTACCGGCAGCATCATGCTGTGGGGAGGCAGTCTTTAGCAGAGTCAGGAAGTATATTTAGTGGCATTGGAAGATGGACAGAGCTATCAACAATGTAAGGGGTTGAGATTCAATCTGAGATGGGCAAAGATCATAGCGGACCATTGTCCCGTACTGGAGGATTCACAGAGTGGATTTGTTTATGATGTCATTTGGATCAATTATTTTAATTTTCTTTTTTTTTCTTTTTTTTTCTTTGTTTGTTTTTTTGTTTTGTTTTGTTTTTTCACCCGAAAATATTTTTATGAAAAACCTGTGTTTGTTGTTATGTTTTGAACACCAATCACAAAAAATTTTAAATCCATCATTTGCTTTGACCCAACATTTTATACACCTCAGGTTTTCCTGTGTTTTTCTTATCAGATAGGCATTACCTGGTTCCACAAATTCATGAACCTGAAAATGAGATTATTAAGGCAGAAAAAGGTGAGACATTGTTTTGTACCAGTTTCAGAAAAACATCTGTTTGTGTCTGCGTATTTGAAATGTTTATAGGTTTAACAAATACAGTCCCATGTGCCTAACAATTATTTTTTACTGGATTTACTTTTTTTTAATGTACATTTCAACTGTAAATTTACAAAGATAAGTCAAAACCCACTCATTTCCTAACCTAAAGAGATGGTCTAAATAGATCTAAAGAAAGGGGCATACTTGGTCAGACCAAGTAGGGTTACATTACACTTTAATATCAGAGCAATTATTTTAATCACAGAGATTTTATGAGCTGCAAAGACAACCAGTTCTTGTCAATGCAGTTTAAATCAGTTCAAAGCTTTGACTATCTACGCAGTATTCTTATGAAATGTGTAAATATTGCTTAAACATTAACATATCTAAAAAAGGATAAACAGATGCAGATTTGTTTAACATGTTTAAAATAATTGAATTATACTTTTCATCGTTTAAGAGCTGAACATTCTGCAAAAAGATATACAAAGGTTACCAAATAATAAAAAAAGCAACTATAACAGATAAATCTATTGAAATCTATTGTTTGGGCAAAAGCTTGAAGCTTGAAGGTTTAAAAACAGTTTATTCTTGCTGCCAGGCTTAAATTTCTCAAAGAGGTGTCGAGTGTTTGTACCGGGTGCTGGAATGCCAATTGTTGATGTCCTTTGGTGTGGGAGAAATAATATCTGTTTTAACACCGAGCCATCAGAACGTATCAACACCTCAGAGCAGCGGTTTGTCCCTTTAAATTCTCATGATGTAAATTACAACCATGCAAAATAATACAACGTGTTAGCTTCTTGACTTTCACTAATTTGACTTTTTAATAGATCATGGAGCCAAGATACACCAAAAGGTGTGTGGTTAGAACGTCTACTTCTCTTCTCTGAGCTGAGGGACGAGGATTTCTACCTTAATTATACCTGCCGAGCCCAGAGTTCACGAGGCTACACAGAGGGATACTTTACTCTGTTACCAACAGGTAAAACTGGTCTGAACTGCTTGACTTTGATTGTGCTACATGTTCCTACTCTAAAAGAAAGTAAATAGTAAATAGACAATTTGTTTGTTGACTCAGTATTGAAACAGTTAATTTACATGTTTTTCTATGCCTTTGTTTAAAACAGAATAAAGATTACACAATTCATCTTATGGGGATTTGTTGTGAATCTTTGTTCAGTTTATACAATTAAGATTTGATGACATGTCAAGCATTTGAGATTTTGAAATAGAGACAATAAATTAAAGTCTACATTTCTTAAAGGTTTGGAAATAGCCCAAGGCAATTTAAAAACAGATAAAAGTCTTAGGACTGATACTAACCCATGTTATTTTCTTAGACTTCTCACGGTGTGCACATCCAACTCTCCACAAACTGGCTTTCAAATAAGAAATTGGAAAGTTCTCCAGTGCACAACTAGGAAATACATTTTTTGGCATGCACTGTGTTCCCTATCACCTCCCTGGTGAGGTGTTCTGGGTGGGAGGGAGAATTCATTGACTGTCTCCTAATACACTGGAAGCCTGGGCAAAGAGCCATAACTGTGTCCAAAACTACTGGTAACCAAAGTTACAAGTTCATCTTAAACGTACTTAGATCTGTTGTATTCATCACTATTTCTCAACAATTTTACTCTAGTTTGACCACGTAGGCTTTTCTTGTCATGCTTCTGAACAGAAAAACACTGATGCGGTATGGGCTATATTTCCTCCAAATAACAGGTAACAGTTGGGCAAATTTTAGCAGACAATGTTGAAAAAAACATATATAAAAGAGGTCATAAATGATAGAAGATGGATCTTAATCATGACTAGGACAGAACAGAAGAGACAAAATTGAATACAACATTGTTCCTCAGTAGGGAAATGTGGATGTCCCCCACAGTAAAGTCACATGAATATAAAAGCATGTTCATTCTTATAAAGTTTCATGTTTACCATAACTGAAATAAAATGTTGGTTTTACAACGTGATCAGGTGTTGAATGACCCCCCGTCACCTCCACCAATGCTGATGGGAAAACATTGACGTTAGCATTTGCTTACACATTTCAAAAGTTTTTTCAAGTTGCTTGTGAACCCCTGATGGACTTCCCCTCCGGAGCTCTGACTTCCTCTTCTGGTGCCTAGGGTTAAATATGCATAGTTTAAAACAGTTTAAATCCACATGAGTGTTTAGCTAAGTAAACGTGTCAAACTTTTTATAACAAAGCATTATTCAGCAGAGTTTAAAGCCATAGAGGCATTGATAAAGTAAAATGAACCATTGTTGTTTAGACTTAAAATAAATTGTAAACCTTTTTCTCTACAATATATATATATATCTCAAAATATATTAATGTAATTTTTAATTCAATATTATTTAGAGGAAGGTTTGCTATTAATTACCGTATTGTTAGTGTTTTAGTTTACTTGAGTAAAGCATAAATTAAAACATACGACATATATGTTTTTTTAAACCTAGTACTTAATACGTTAGTATATCCAAATGTGTTTTGCATGTTAAACCATATTAATCTGACGTGTTATTTATGTTTACAGATCCAAACAACATCCTTCCTGTTGGATTAGCTTTCGGTGGTATGAGTGGTCTTTTAATCGTCAGCGTCAGCATCTACTACATCTTCAGGATAGACATTGTGCTTTTGTTCAGGAGGGCATTTCCAGACCTTTATAAAAATAAAGGTAACACTTTACATATCGAGGATGTGTATCAATCAATGTTGCTTATATTATGACGTTAAAAAACAGATCAGACAGTGGAATACAATGGAAACACCAGATCCTCACCCCCTCCAGCACTTTAAAACAAATGTACAGTAGCCACACAAACTATGCCCACACAATGATCCATAGTCACCAAATCTCTAGTTGTAGCTTACAATTAGCGCAGTGAAAAAAACAAACAAAGGAAGCCAACTAACCACAAGACTGCTTGCACTCTTACAGTTAAAATGTCATACGCCTCTCATTCAAATGGGCCACAAGCAGTTATCTAACCGACTGAGCGTCAGAACAGTGTAAACTGGGTCCAGCATGCAAAACTGCTTGATGCATAAATGACTCATCGCATGCATCCACAAAATGGCATTCACTTAAAAAAATCATATTATTAATTGGCAAGTCGTGGATTAGACTCGAGCCAACGCCCACCAAACAAATGTTGATTCTTGGGGAAAACACTTGTGTAAAAAGCGCTTGGTGTGGCCAGAATGACAGGAAACATGCTATGTTAGAATAGTTCAAAACTTTATTTATAATTATTGTTGGTTTTCATAGCATGAGAACAACTACCATCCTTTCTACTTTCAGAAACAACTATGTAGATTCAGACGCGGTGTAGGAAATAAGTGCTATGCCTTACAAGTTCCTAAAATTTTGGCTACGGTCAAGGTTTTAAAAACATTGCTGGTTGATGAGGAATGATCTGGTGGCAATCTTGCCTTTTAAGGGTTAAAGGGCCATTTCTACTTCTACAGAGTTTGCAAGTTTCCATGTTCTCCTTATGCATGCACACATTCCTTGGCGTCTCCACATTCCTCCCACAGGTAAAAAACATGTGTGTAATGTTAACAGCTCTTAAAACGCCCTTAGGTGTAAGTGTTTGTGAGCGTAGTCGTTTTATCCGTTACAAGGCACCAAGCAGCTGGTTTGTTTTGTACAGTTTCATTGTCTGTTTTAGCAAAGCAAGCTTGCTATAGATCTAATGAGAGGTTTTCACCTGTAGATTTAGATGGAAAGCTGTATGATGCCTATGTGGCGTGCCCTTATCCTGGTGCCTCTGGATTCAACAAAGCAGTGGAGAGGTTTGCTCTGCAAACACTTCCTGAAGTACTGGAGCAGGTCTGTGGCTACAAACTCTTCATCGCGCGCCGTGACTGCCTGCCAGGGCAGGGTAAGTTAGGTTATTTTAAACAAACTTTTAAACATCTCATGGATCAATCCAGTTAAGTTTAGTTCAGTGTATTAACTATATAGTGCCAATTCACAACACATTATAAACACATTCCAGCTCATCCTAGGTATCAACAATAGACTTCGACAGTTTAATAATTACAATTGTTTAAAAAGTTTCCTTCATATGGAAACCTAGCAGATCGCAACAAGTCATTGACTTGTAGCATTCACTACTCCTAGACAAGCATGGTGAGACAGCAAATCATAGCTTGAGTTGTGTCATTGGCTTTACAGCAGTCCTTCAACTCAAAAGGCAAAAATATATACCCTCTGTAAATGTACCAATATGACAGGCAGAATCAACCAAAAGGCCTGTGGTAACTCTTGGTGGGCTGCAACACAGTTGTGAGAATCTGCTGACAACTTTTGGTTAAGAGTGGAAAGTTTGCTAAAAGCCGTGAATTGTTATTATGTCTGCGTTTTTGAGAGTTTTTTTTTCTTCTTTAGATCCTTTGTGACCACATTTTAGGTCACACACTCTCTGTGTAGCTTAAAGCTTTCTTGACATTCTTTCCTGTGCTCTCCGCATTGCGTCAGCTTTATTTGCCATGTTTCATAGCTCCTCTGTTCAGGTCCCCACCTGGTTAGTGCACTCATCATTCTTTAAATCCTAAAACCTATATTATCTCACATTTAATGCTAGATTCTGCTTTAGTTTTCTACAATTGCTTGTGTCTCTATTTGTTACTTTTTTAATTGATATAATCATTTCCCAATGAAACAGCGACTCAACAGTGTGCATTTTTGTCCATAACAAACATACAAACACTAGGATGGTGCTCTAGTCAGTCACAAAGAACAAAATTGGACTTCTTCTTCTCCACACAAAAAAGTTTAATACCCTAAAATGAACTTTTCATGCAGCGAAGCATGGTGGTAAATTAATCATCCTGTAGTGGTTTTCTTTAAAACTGTCAGAGAGGCTAGTTTAAATTTATAGGAAACAGATTGATCTTAATAACAGGCAGGATCAAAACAGTTTTTAGAGGCTGTAAAAGACAATTAAAACATAGGTTACCCTTACAGCCATCAGGACATTAACCCCACAGAAAATGTTGGGTTAGATTAAATAAAGCATCCTGTTGTGCACACTCCCTTCACCGTTTCTTATATTTCTCTATTCATTCTGCCTTCCTGCAGCCATCATAGACTCTGTGGATGAGAACCTTCAGGCCAGTCGCCGTGTTCTCCTGCTCTACACTGCCACCACTTTCATTAGAAAGCGAGACACAAGCAGCACCAGCAGTAACAACAACATTTCAAAAATCAGCGAGGGTTGTGATGAAATAGAAAGCAGAACCATTAACAGCACTGGCGGCGAGGGTTTTGATGGTAACGATGGCACGAGGATACATCTGGAATGTATGGCAGCCATGAACAGGGCACTGCTGGAGGGGTCTTTAAAGGTAAGAGAGAAAGCAGTCAGTCATAGTTAATGACTGACTGATAGAGCCTAAGAAAATTTCACTCACTGTACGATTGTCTTTCATGTTGGATGTTTCTAGCATACACGACATGGTTGATCTAAGCAAGCTTCATCCTAACAGGTAATTCTGGTGGAGCTGGAGGAGATCACCCCGGCCCAACTGGCCCTCTTCCCAGAGTCAGTGCGC
The DNA here is from genome assembly GCA_032876305.1 of Orestias chungarensis. Lineage (NCBI taxonomy): Eukaryota > Metazoa > Chordata > Actinopteri > Cyprinodontiformes > Cyprinodontidae > Orestias > Orestias chungarensis. The sequence goes on along the minus strand of JAVLVB010000317.1, from coordinate 952,150 downwards.
CACCTGAGAAAGAAGCAGGGTGCCGTGTGCTGGTGGAAGGCTCTCCAGACTAGCCAAAAACGGAGAAAATTTTCTAAATGGAGAGAGGATGAAAAAAGAGCTGGAAAGGACTCACAAGCGTCTCCATCCTTCTCTCCTTCCTCCAGGTTTTGGAAAGAAATTAGGTATCATATGCCAGTTAGAGGCAAGAGGGCGATATATCCAGAGAAAATTAGTTCGTTGAACTTATGACTGTTGGATGTTAAACATTAAAATGCTAAAAGACAGGTAGAACCAAAAACATTTGTTTCTACACCTCTTTGCAGCTATAGAAGACAATTTCTGATTAAGTAAGTGTCTGTTAATTTGTAATATGTACAGAAATCAACGTATCCTATGAAGAACAGTCATAGGTTGGTTTCTTTAGTAAATTCCCCTTATTTAAGCAGTTTGACCATGTATAAACTTGGATAACAAGTGTTAGAAGTTTGTCAAGTTTCCATGTAAATTTAAAAACATTTAAATATATTTATAAAAGTCATTAAAATACTTACAGATATTTGGTTGAGTCTCTAATGTTTTTGAATACCAACGGCAGAGCTTCAGGCATAGATCCTCTTTGAAATTAGACCTCACATTCACACCCAAAAAAAACATACTCCCACACGAGTCACACGACATGTCCTAAAGGGTTGAGTACCGCACTACTTCAAATTAAATAATGTTGGAACATCTTTTCATGTTGATGCAAGATGGCAATACCCTGGTAAAAAATCCTTTGATTTAAAATAAAGTATCTAACCACACAAACCTTATTTTCAAGGTTGTATTAATGTGGCATCCTAACACTTTCTCTATGTATGCTCTGGTGACTCATTCCTACTTTTCTCAAAGCTCCTATACTGAGTTAAGCGACATTTCATTCCTAATTAATTATGATCAACATGATTTTGGTCCACCTATTGCAGCTATAACTGCTTTGGCTATGTTAGAAGGCTTCCCACTAGATCTAGTGTATTTTCTTTTATCATTTGTTCAGAAGTGCATTTTTAAAGTTAAATATTCAAGCAGTTCAAAAATGCCTTGTTCGGCCTTAAGGCATTCTTTGAAGTTGAGGTAAGGAATTTTTTCAGGCCAGTCATGTTCATTAGAATCAGAATCAGAATCAGGCTTTCTTGGCCAAGTATGCTCACACATACAAGGAATTTGTTTTTTGGTTACACAGATGCTTGCAGTGCACGAAAAATACAGTAAAGAAACATTTGTAACATTTAGCATGTGTAATTTATATTGTAAAAAAAGTGCAGTTTTGTGCAGTATAAAAACTATAGAAGTTATAAAAATATATAACTAAATTGTTCAATTGTTCATGAGAATAAGTTGGAAAAAAGCGTCTCTGTAGCCTGGTCGTACGGGTCTTCATGTGGCTGAAGCGTCGGCCTGATGGAAGGCACCGAAACAGGTGACGGCCAGGGTGAAACGGGTCGCTGATGATTTTCTCTACACGCTTCCTGGTTCTGGAGACACCAATGTCACTAATCTATGTCTTGTATGAACCAACATAATGTTTTTTTTGTAGCTCCCAAGAACCTATCTCCAAGATTGTAGAGTACAATAATGCAATCCCTTACACCACTGCATCTGAAGCCTTGGAATAAACTGAGTGATGTTCCTGAGCAACTCTGATGGCCACATTATGTTTTGAAATCTTGCTGTTGGAACAACAACAGGCTGGTGGTTTTGGCACAAAATTCTTCTCAGCATCTGCTCAAATCGCTTTGTCATCTTTTAAGGCCAAACATCTTTCAGCTGAGTTGCCTTTATTCCAAATTACAATTGTAATATCATAAAAGGCTGAGTGTGAATTAATGAGAAGGAAGTTTCAGTACTGGAATTATTGTACAAGTGAGAGCCGATCAAATTACAACAGTGTAATTCACGAAGGTACTGAGAGGCAGAGATACTTTCTTCAGAGATAAATGTGGAAGCAGTTTGCATTTCTAAGTGTTTGGTTTTAAACAAGTGTCATTGAACTGGTTCAAAAACCTGAATTCAATAATTCTGGCACATGAGCATAAGGATTGATGACCACCTTGCTTACCAAATTTAATTGGGTATAAATCTTTAAAGAGGAATTTCCTAAGAAACCCCCACCATGGAATGACACTACTTCCTGTTCCAGCAGCAATTGGACCATGTCGTCTAATCACCAGAAGGAGAAGCTGCAACGGAACTTGCACATTTCTACTTAAGAATATAGACATCCTTTAAACTTTCTGAGATTGTTGTCTGAGGTTTTAATCTATACTTTTACATCCGTCGCTGCAATCTGACAAACTGAGAGAGATGGACGAAAGAGATAAAAGATAATGAGGAGAATCGTGGAAATGACAAAGGCAAAGTTGAAGAATACCCTGAAAGTAGAGACGAGGATGAGAAGAGGACAAAAAAAGAATATGGAAAACAACGATAGGCTGTGTCATGCAGGCGGTGATGGAATATATATTTTTCAATTACGATTACATGTATAAAAGCTAGAACAAATACAATTGTGAAATAGACATGGATCAAGTAAGAATGGTGGCCAACCAAACAGGCAGGTAAAGAAAATCTGTTGAGGAGACCCGGCCATGAAAAAATGCTGCTGTGTTTAGATTTACCAAACACAGAGAACCACTGGTCGATCGTTGTGCAACACTTCGATCGTTCTGAGTAAGAATTGTCTTGAAAAGAGTTGCTAATTTGTCTGAACATTTTGAGGTCAGGTGACCTACATTTCTATTTGCATACAACCAAAGCCCTGGTTAACTGTCAATGATTCACTGCAATACACCTGTACAGCAGAGTAAGTGGTACTTTTTTTTTTGTGCTGAGTGGAAACTTCATGTAGGGGGTTTGAGGCAGGAGCACCAAACGTTGCAGCCTGGATGGAAAGCCCAACAGCTCAGGCAACAACATCTCAACTAAGAAGACATTGTCTTGAGTTGCCTCAAGTTGGTAAGTTTTACATGTATGCTGATCTTTTTAGAATAACTCAATTTTTGAAGTGTTTTTTTTTCCATTTGCTTTCCATGCCTGATATTTTTCCAAATATTTTTTCTTTGTTTGAACGAGAACCAGACAGATTTTCTTTCTTAATTTTTCCTAATTAAAAACCAGTATGTGGAACTTCCTTTGGGTTTACTGGGAGTGTTTCAGGTCAAATTTCCTTGAACGTACTGCGCAACCGACATCTCTCACTTCCCTAACAATCACACAGAGTATTTAGATTGCCTCGTCAGGAAATGTGTTAAGAAGCTCTGTCCGTTTGCCAAGCTGTAACTTAGCTCAGAAGATGACTGCCATTGAAGGAGACATAAAGCATTTTGATGAATCTAACCAGTTAACATCCTGCAGGTGAGAACAATGGCAGCAGAAGGCTGGGTCTGCTTCCTGACTGGACTCCTGTCTCTGGCATGTGCTGTGGATCACAGTGAGTACCGATCAGCACATACTATTAGGATTATCAGCACTGAAAATAGCCTTTAACACAGGAGCGACTTCTATAGCCAGACTATGTCTCTATTATTGCTGAAGCGGAAGTACAAGTAATGCAATTTTTTTTGGATCCAAGGATGTGCCGACTATGAGATTTGACTGGTTTCAGAATTGGTTAAGAAAACAAAAAACCTTCAAATACCAGTTTGCTTTTAGAGGTGAAAGCACAGAGCAATGTGTAAGATCTGTGAAAGATTTAAAGCCTTTGATTTTGTATCATAAACAATTAAAAGTCCTTAGTAGAACTGTTAAATGACACACATAAGGCAATCAGTTTATGTAAGAAGGAAACAATGTTTGCTGGTTAAATAATCTTCATATCATATATGAATACGATTTCAGTAGAAGATGGTAGAACACAATAAAAAACCGAGGCTATATATATATATATATATATATATATATATATATATATATATATATATATATATATATATATATATATATATATATATATATATATATAAAAAACATACTTTTTTTAGTTCTCTCTGAGCTTAATAAGAGATAATGGAGCATTTCACTTTCATACTGAGAGGATACTGGTAGGTCATAGAGTTCAAAGAATAGGAAACAAATCTTTTAGTCATCTGACTGCTTTGTAATTAAACCAGTTCAAAGGTTTATCTGAGGCCTCTCTGATTTTAAGTCTAGGCTTTAAACTATTCTTTCTTTTATACTTGTGTTATTCTAAGCTATTGCTGAAGATGCGTTATTATAAACTTACATTGCTCTCCAGAACTCATAGAGACTAACTCGTTACTCTCCGTCTTGCTCCTTCTACTTTCCATTAACTATCTGTACATAAAAGGAATAAATAAAAGCAACTTTTTACTCCTTTATGTGAAAAACAATGAAACAATAATAATTCAATCTTTTTATCTGATCTTTTATAAAATTTAACTGAAATACAAATCAGGACTAGATATGATTGGTTTTTTTGGAAGTAGCTTTTAATTTTATTTCAGCATTAAGTATCGTTTTGGTGCATGCCAAACATAAATAACTACATATATTTCAGGATAAATGAAAATTTTCTATCCAATTTATGAAATTTACAAATTAGTAATTTATTAATTTTTTTATCTAAATCTATTGTTAAAAACTGTCTAAGGATATCATTGCACATATGAGACATGCAAATCATCTACTTACAGTATATTCAAGTCATGGCACTATAAACACAGACAAATAATTTACAGTAATGTATATAATTGATTTAAGAAAACAGGGAAACATTCAGTAAAATTTATACTTCTGACAACAAATATAAATTTCTCCCTGTTGGGAATTTGAAAAAAAGGTTGTAAAAAATGACAAACCTCCAAATCTTTGTTACAAATGTTTTGTGGTTTGATGAAATCAGTTCCAAAAGATTTGGAACAAAGAATGTTGTAGCCACGTTAACAACATCATGTTCTGGGTTTTTTTAAATTCTCATTTAACTGTGCATTTAATTATGGATAGATATGAACACCTTCAACTCACAGTTTTGATTTGAAAGCCAGAAGGTGTCTGCTAGCTAGAGAAGATGGTTTAGATTTTTAAGAATCAAAGGTCTGGGGGGAAATAAATTCTGTATTGGCGCCATTACAGTGTTTGATAGTGAATACACTGAGAAAATGTAGTATTGGTTCATGGTTTTTCATATGCTTGATTTGCCAACGTAACAGTCAGCTGAGACTAACTTTAATCCGTGTTGCTTTCCCAGTCAAGCAGTACGCATCGATAAAAGTTAAATGGCTGGGAAGACTGAAGCAAGTGATGGATTATCTAGCATTGAATTAAAGTGCTTTTCCAGTCTTTTTAAGAGGCCTTGCATGTATTTAGTTTCATATCTGTAATTCTGTAAAAACCTAAACAAAGTTAACTAAACAAAATTGAGATTAAAATGAATGTGGTTTAACCAGATTAATGGTTGCTGGAGGATGATTTAATTAACTCTTTTTTTTTTTTTTTGATAAGCTACACAATACAACACTTATTTTTTAGAAGGTGTTTTGCCGAAGATCTGTGTTTGTTATCTTTTTTCGTAGCTGTGTGATTTGTGTTGCAATAACGAAGAGTTAGTGTTATATTATCGTGGGGAGTCCCAGAAACACATTTGTACCATTTGGTAGGTGTGGTGTCAGGTATTTTGCACGTATTGTCAAGCTTGGCAACTTCTGTGTGTCACTTTCACAAGTGTCATTTCAGGTGTTACAACACTTGGCTTTCATCCACCCACAAGTTACAGAACTCTTCATCCAAAAGATTGTTTCTCCATAGTTGTATTAATACTCCACTTATAAGTAAATAATGCAAATACTGTGTCCATCTTGCATTTTTTTCTTTTTTTTGGTTTTCACATTATACCATAAAATATTTGCTCAAAAGGTCCAAACTTCAAAACTGGTCCTCTGGTGCTCTACAGGAAGCCTGAAAGACGTCAGCACAGCACATGAAAAATGGAAACTATTCACACAGGAAGACAAGTGTGACTAAAGTCAGTTTTAGATTTTTTTTGTGGAAAAGCTTAAAACAAAATAAAAAAATCGGTTCAACCCTGTTTTAGATTTGTAGAGCTCTATGTATGCTAGAACTAAAAATGTTACATTTCCAGACCTGCAACAATAAGTTAAACATAATACATGAAAAGCAAATGAAAATACCTGTTACAAAATATGTATTTATTCCATGTGAGTCCTCTACTACAATGTAATAATCCTTATTCATTTTAATGCCATCTATCACATTTCACTACCTTACATGTCCCAGATTCTCCCTCATAGATTTACCATCACAGTCCTGAACATCAAATGGGTTATTTAAAACCAGAAATTTCCTCTAATTAAAGAATTTGACTGTTGTTTTTGAGTGTTGGCTTTAGGTCATATTAATGCTGAAATTTAAATACTTCTTTTTTTTTATCTTTAAGTGGTTCAAATCAGAAACTTGGAGATTATTAATCCTATCTGATTCATATTCAGGTCAGTTACATTTTGACCTAAATCAAAGGTCACAGCTAAAAAGGAAAAACCCTAGATATAAAAGGTCTAATCATAATTTTTTTTTTTTATTTAATCTAAATTATAAATCTTTTTTGTTGTTGTTGTTTTAGTTAGAGGTGCAAAAGATAGATCAGAGACGTAAGCCGTGCTTGAGAAGAGTTTGTGCCTGTCAATGTTGTTTACATGCAAATAAAATCAACTGAGAAGTCCAACATGTTAGCATCTCTCTGGAGTAGAAGTGACAACAACTGAAAGACTCAGCAGGTCCACAGCTTTTCCTACAAACACAGATACATCAACAACCTAACCACAAGGTTGGGGTGATTATCGCTCAGTGGGTACAAGGGAAAGTTGTGGGTTCCATTCCAGCGTCCCCCTTTGCACGTGCACTGAGAGGTGGATCAATGGGTGCCCTGGTTTGACTGAGTGAATTTCAAAGCCTGTAGAAGGTTAGTAAATCTAGGAAACACTAAACTTCAGTCCGTTTACAAACAAATTGTATTTTCAAATTAAAAGCATAGAATGTTTTGAGAGAACTTCTCATGATCTAATTTTTATACATAGCAAAAGAATATAACATTTTAACAATTTTATCTAGAGTTTACTTTGTTAGAAAAAGGGAGAACGTAACTTTACGATTGTGTTGTAATTTGCCATTTTTGTTTTTTTGTTTTTTTCGACTTTCAGTTTCATTTGTGCCTCTGATTTTGATCTTGCGATAGTTTCTTGCTTAATATTTCAGTTTTATTCCTCGTATTAGTTTAAATATTCTCATTGTCTGTGTTGCGGACTTGTGTTTTCTGTCTGTTTCCTTCTGCTACTGATCATATCAGTTTCTAGTTTCTGTGACAAATGCGGCGAGGATGTCACATACTGTTGTTTTTTTGTTATAAATGGAAGTACGAATTCCATCAGGGATGTGCTGTTGTATGGTTTACGCTTTTTGTTCTGTTCCAACACATTGAGGTGCACAAGAGGCACCATGTTACGTACCTAACAGGAAGTCATGGTTGTTTGAAAGGATTCTGATTGGCTGACATTTGTTTGTTTGTTTGCTAGCCTAACTCATATCCATCTGGCATGTGAAATACAGATCTTAATTATGTACCTGTGAGTGTGTGTGTATTGTGGTGGACATATTCATTCCATTACATTCTCTTTGCTCCTCTGTTTCTCTAACATGGTTCAGTCACATATAACTATTGGGTTTTTCTTTTTTTAATAAATTGTGGTTGACTTCTTTCATCAAAAGAAAGGAAATTCTCATCATGTCTTTAAAGTCCTGCTTGCAGATTGGTCCAACTCAGAGCTCGCCAAACATAACTGACTGCGTTGTTCAGAGTACATGTACAGTTTACTGTGGGGTCCTATCGGTCTGCAAATCCCAACAGATCCAGATTGTACAACCGAAACTTTATTAACAACCCCCACAAGTCTTGTTCTAAGATCACATTTACTGTCCCCCCTTTAGTAAGTTTGTACTCACCATGCAGTTTGCTCTATTTGTGGTTGATATTTCCTATTTTATCATCTAGTAATTATTTAGTCACATTGTTTTTTGTTAAGTACATGGGTTCTTTTTTGTGGTTTTATTGGTTGTTTTTTCAGATCACTAATTCTGTTTTAGACTGCAAGGTTGTGTAGTTGGTGGTATTGTTGCCATTCTCCAAGTAGATCCTGATCTTAAAACTAGCCTGGGGTCTTTCTGTCATTCATTCTTAAATGGTATTCCTGCTGATACTTAGGTTCTCTCTGATGACTTTATTTAGGTCAATTGGTCCCCTTAAACTGTTCTAAGGTGTGTATGTAAGGTAGCATGATTGTTTGTCCTTTATGCCTCTGTGATGGATTGGATGCTTGTCCAGGTTTTGATTCAGGTAGCACTGGTGACAGCCACCAGCTCCCTTGATGGATGGTTGTCTTGTGTATTTTATTCTTTCTTCTGGACATTTATTTTCTCTCCAATTTATATTTTGTAGTTGTGCTCTAACCTGGTAATATGACATGTAGCAAAATAAATTGTTTCATATTGCTGCTTTGTTGGTATCTATCAGTTTTTTACATTTGATATCTCTTGGTAGGAAAAAGCTCACAACATAACTTCAAGGTTCTCATGCTGCGTTGCCTAAAAACGTCCTGTGACATCTTCTTTGAAGAAAGAAAACTGCTCCTCAAAACCTTGAAGCTAAAGTGAATGATAAATAATGCATGAAAATAGCTTTAGGCAAATGTATTAATTATTCATATTATTAGAAGTAACATTTTGTGGCACTCAGTAACCAAAACGTTCATTTCATTCAGACCATCAGTGGGAGGCAGACACCTACCATGTGAGTGCTGGTCAGTTGTTTCTGCTGAGTTGCCAGCCTGCCTTTTCTTATGCTGAGATAATGTGGAGCAGAGGGGATAGCGGCAATGAGAAACTCCCCCCTGGAGTGGAGATCAGAGATGGGTTGCTGTGGTTTCTACCTTTGCAGATGACTCATAATGGGAGCTACATCTGTGAAAAAAGGTAGGAAACACCTGACACATCTTTTATCATACACTGTCATGAATACCAAGCATAATATACTTTAATCATATCTCTGTAGGAACGAAACTAGATGGTCAAAAAGAAGATTTAGAGTTTTAGTGTCCAGAGGAGCCTGTCCTGATCCAAATGAGGAGATTACAGTTATAAAGGGAACAAGTGAATCTCTCCAGTGCAAACAGACAGAGGTCCTAAGACTGAATCTCACAAGAAAAATACGATGGATGAAGGTATTTACCTTGGCAATATTTACATAGTGCTGCTTTGCCTATTTGAAATGGTTGCAATATGCTATGATGGTCATGACCAATTCATCAATGCACTGGCTTTATAGAATGAAAGTGAACAGAAAACATGGTTTTACCAAATAATTTTTGTTATCTGCAGTTTAATGCAAGAATCATTTGTGGTTTCTGCACCATGTCTATTGGGGGTGTAACACCACCCCCTTCTGACAAATATCTGTCAATAAATCTACCTAAACAAACTTTTATTGAAGTTCAGCAGATTTTTTTTACTCAATTTTCAGATTTTGTCACACTACATCAAAAAACAAAAACAAAAAGCACAATATATTTCCAATGTATGTATGCATGCATGTATGAACGAATGAATGAATGATCAATCTATTATTTTTGGTGCAGTAAAGGTACCGTCAAATGGTGAAGCCAATACTTTCTTTCACTACAACTTACTCACCATTTGAACCATTTTTCAGATTAAAGGTTTCCATCACATATTATCATGATATATATATATATATATATATATATATATATATATATATATATATATATATATATATATATATATATATATATATATATCCTAGATATGTGGATATCTTTAGACCCAGCCAAGTTTTTGTGTGATAAAAGATACTTTTAATAACTGCTTTTGGTATATTTTATGTGTGTGTTCACTGATAAATTTTCTTGGAATAATTTTTATTACAATGACAAATAAATGTTTTGGTTTTTATTGAGTTGTTGCATTTTACCTGCTTTTAATACCTGCTAGTTTTTCGATTGGGTTAATCTTATGAGAGTTTGTTCCTGCATCTCCAAATAAATGGGCTTTTGGATGCTGGATTTGAAACACCCATCAGAGTTAGTCTTAAAGAAGTCATTTTATTTCTGACCACAATTAGCATACATAAAAAAAAATCCCATTTTACACAGTCAGACAGCCTTAACATCTCAGCCTTCGTTTTGTCTGAACAATATTGATTTCAGAAGTACAGATTGCTCAGAATTATTTTTTTCTGTGGTCTTAATCCTCTTTTGTAAAAATGAGATCAAAGTAAAAACAATTATCATTATTAGCTTTAGCAATTGCCCATATTGCAATAATAATTGCACCAGTTTTTGTTGTTGTTGTTGTTTGAGTTGTTCTAGCTACATCATATTATAGCTTACAACCTCAAATTTAAAATTTAGCTTAGTAAAATGAAGTATTCTCACTCCTATAGATTGAATTTATGGTAAGTGAGATAGAATCCTAATACCAAATGTAATTAGCAATAGAATGCAACATACAATTTCTTTAAAAAAAAGAAAAGTGTACCTTTACTAAACTACATCAACAAAGAAAATATACATATATAGAAATAACTGAACATGAGAAAAAATCAGCACCAATATCAAAGCCACAGAAACAATACAAATCTGTGAAGGAACAACTGAATGCAGACACTGAGGGACAAATTGAAAAGCCACCAACAAGTGTGCAGCAGTGAAGGTAACCTAGGAGAATAAGACATCAACAAAATAAACAAAAAGAAAATACAGTGCTTTTACAATACACAAGAATATATACAGACAAAATCCAAAATGTTGCTTTAAATAGTCCAGGCAGTTCCTTCTCTCTCTTTTTCTCTTTGTCTCTCACTAAAAACTAGTTCAGTCATGTCGCGTTTATTTATAATTACAGAAAAACAAAACCTGCTTCAATATGCATTTGAAGCATTAACATCAAACCTTTTTAGATCCTTTTCTCCAATCATATTTCTACTACATAAACTTGCTTCCCGCTTATTTAGATGTCACTTAATAGGCTAGTGTGTTTTTCTATATTGAAACTTCAATGTATTTCTGAACCTGGTCTACTCCATGTAGGATGTGGGAAAAAAACATAAACGCAACAACCTTTTTGTAATCACACATCAGATAATTCAATGGATTTTTGTTTATCATTTTTTTTTTACAGGACTGTCGCCCAGTGCAGCTGGATGAAGAGTCCATCTATCTGAATGCACACGGTTCATTGAGGCTGTTGACAGTCTCGGAGGAGGATGAAGGAAAATACACCTGCCTGGTAGACATTACTGTAAATGGACAGAATTATACCGCAGCACGCAGCCTCCAGCTGACTCTTAGAAACGGTACAGCATATCTAAAATGATTACACACACCAGTTCAAGTTGAAGATGCCTGTAATACGACAACAAATATATGATGGAAATATTTACGAACAAAGACATTTAAAAAAGAAGTTAGGATATCTTTCTTCTGAACACCTATAGTTTTTTTTTATATATATAGATTGAGGTCAAAAGAAGAGCCGTATTAGCAAGCTTGGGGTGTTAACAAATGCTCTCCATTTGAATTAATTTGCAATAATCACACGTCTGTCAACAGGATTTTTATTATTATTATTATTTCTTTATTATCTATCTCTGCTACCTGAAGAATGACTGGCTCAAAATCTCAGAGTAGTACATTTATCAAGAAAACAAATAAACATTTTCTATTAAATGTTTTTTTCCTCCTCTGGCAACTTCATACACATTAAATTGACTTAAAATATGATTTGACATTTATTTACAAAATACTTTTTTATTTCTGTACCCTAATACTAGGTTTTAATAGTTTTAAAAGTTGGATTTTTGGTGTGTTTTTAGGCACTCCAGAGGTCTTTCCGGAGGTTTATATTATCAGTCCTGAAAACGAAGTGGTCGTAGTTCAAGTAGGTGAGTAAACCAACAGCAGGCAATCTTTAGAAAAGGTACAATTTTGCTATAGGATTGATAACGTTATTATCATTATTATCTACTTGCCAAACAGGTAAGCAAGCGAAGCTGCAGTGTTTAGCCTATGCCGGCTTCAGCGAGGATGCAGAGATTTTTATGTACTGGACTATTAATGGATCACTCAAGGACAACAAGGAGATTAATGAGTCCTGGAAATTGTAAGACTCTCCATCGTCTGTTGTCCTCTGAACAACTTAAATTTACATATGGGCAGTGTAAATGTTACAGCAATGAGAGTAAGATGATAACCTTTCTAAACCACATGGTGTCTCTCTGTTTGCACTGATAAAGGTTTGCACACCTTGATGTTTGGTCATTGATTCATAATTTAATCATATTTAGGTCCAAGTGTATGCATTCACTTACAAACCGGATTCCCTAAAAAGTTGCGACACTAAACAAATTGTGAAAAAAAACTGAATGCAATGATGTGGAGATGGCAAATGTCAATATTTTGTTCGTAAAAGAACATACATGACTGATCAAAAGTTTAATCTGAGTAAATGTAACAATTTAAAGGAAAAATATGTTGATTCAAAATTTCACAGTCTCAATGAATGAATCCCAAAAAATTTGGGACAAGTAGCAATAAGTGTCTGGAAAAAGGACATTGAGCATATAATGAACAGCTGGAAGACCAATTAATACTAATTAGGTCAATTGACAACATGATTGGGTATAAAAAGAGCTTCTCAGAGTGGCAGTGTTTCTCTGAAGCTAATATGGTAAGAGGATCACCAATTTCACCATTGTTGTGCAGGAAGATAGTGCAGCAATACCAGAATGGTGTTACCCGTTATCAATGGTCCGTTCAGAAGCCTGTATATCTGATGATATGGGGTTGCATGAGTGCTTGTGGCATGGGCAGCTTGCGTATCTGGAAAGGCACCATTAATGCAGAGAACAATGTTCAGGTTCTAGAAGAACATATGCTGCCATTTAGACGTCATGTCTTTCAGGGAAGACCCTGCATTTTTCAACAAGATAATGCCAGACCACATTCTGCAGCAATCACAACATCATTGCTATGTAGGAGAAGGATCCGGGTACTGAAATGTCCAGCCTGCAGTCAAGATCTTTCACCTATAGAGAACATTTGGCGCATTATAAAGATGAAGGTGCGACAATAAGGCCCAAGACGATTGAACAGTTAGAGGCCTGTATTAGACATGAATGGCAAGGCAAGGCAAGTTTATTTGTATAGCACATTTTCGTGTACAAGACAATTCAAAGTGCTTTACATAGGAAAAAACAGCAGAAAATTATACAATAAAATCAACTTTGTATTTAAAAGAAATAAAATAAAATAAAAATAAAATAATAATAATAATAACAGTAATAATATTCTCAGTTGCTATGTGTACAGTAAACAAGGCTGTTTTCAGCCTGGATTTAAACAACAGCAGAGTTAAAACCTGTCTCACCTCTTCAGGAAGACTGTTCCAGATTTTAGGAGCATAAAACTGGAATGAAGCCTCCCCTTGTTAGGTCCTGACTCTGGGCATCAGCAGGAGGCCACTACCTGAGGTTCTCAGAGTCCTGGCTGGTTCATATGGCTCTAACATGTCACATATGTACTTTGGGGCTAAACCATGAAGAGACTTGCATACAAGCAAGGCTGTTTTAAAGTCTATTCTCTGAGTGACGAGAAGCCAGTGCAGAGACTTTAGCACTGGACTAATGTGGTGATATTTCCTGGTTTTGGTCAGAACTCGAGCAGCAGCATTCTGGATGTTCTGAAGCTGTCTTAAGGCCCGTTTAGAAAGCCCAGTGAGCAGGCCGTTACAGTAGTCTAACCTGCTAGAGATAAAAGCATGGATAAGTCTTTTTAGGTCTGGTTTAGAGGCTATTCCTCTGATTCTGGCAATGTTTTTAAGATGGTAAAAGGCTGCTGATGTTACTGATTTAATGTGGCTGTTGAAGTTCAGGTCCGAATCGAGTATTACCCCAAGATTTCTGACCGGATGTTTAGGTTCCATAGAGAGCGCCAGAAGGTAACTAATGACACTTTCTCTTTGTTTCTGTGGGCCACAGACAAAGATTTCAGTTTTGTCTGAGTTTAACTGAAGGAAGTTGTTCTGCATCCACAGACTGATCTGTTCAATACATTGACACAATAAATCAACTGGCCCATGTTCTCCTGCTTTCAGCGACACGTAGATCTGAGTGTCATCAGCATAGTTGTGGTAGGACACATCATGGCCGCGTATTAGCTGGCCCAGTGGAAGCATGTACAGATTGATTAAAAAGGGGTCCCAGGATCGACCCCTGGGGAACCCGACAGGTCACACCCATTCGGTCGGAGACGCAGTTCCCAATTTGAATAAAGTAACACCTGTCCTCAAGGTAGGACTTGAACCTGTTTAGACCCATACCCGTGATTCCCACCCAGTCTTTTAACCTCTGTAATAAAATCACATGGTCAACTGTGACAAAGGCGGCGGTCGGGTCCAGCAGAACTAGGACAGAGACTTTGCCTGCATCTGAGTTTAGGCGGATGTCGTTTGCCATCTTGATTAGAGCTTTCTCAGTGCTGTGGTGGGGCCTAAAGCCTGACTGCAAAGCATCAAACACATTGTTAAACAGGAGAAAGTCACTCAGCTGTTGGTATACAACTTTTTCCAGCACTTTTCCTAAGAATGGCAGGTTTGATATGGGCCGGTAGTGGTTCAGTACTGTGGCATCCAGACTGCTCTTCTTTAGGAGAGGCTTAATGATAGCAGTTTTCAAGGCCTTTGGGAATATTCCAGTCTGAAGTGAGATACTGACTAACTGAGCGAGTTGTGGAAGCAAACTGCTCAGCACAGACTAGGAATCTAGTGGGTAACTCATCCAGGCAGCAAGTAGATGGACTCAGGCAGATGATCTCTGCAACGGTTTTATCGGAGACAAATGTGAACTGTGTCAGCTCTATATGTCTAACTGGGGGTAGAGGAGCTATGTCTCTTGTGGAAACTATTGCATTTTTAATGCCTTGAACTTTGTCATTAAAGAATACTGCAAACTCCTGACATTTGGATGTAGAAATCAGTTCCAAGGGGATCGAGACTGGAAGGTTTGTTAATCTGCTTACTGTAGCAAACAGGACACGAGAGTTGTTTCTGCAGTTTTTGATGATTTATGAAAAATAGTTCTCTCTGTTTCTACGCAAAGTCTGGTTGAACACACACAACTTTTCTTTGTTCATATCATAATTTACCTGGAGCTTTGACTTACGCCATTTCTGTTCGGCTCTCCGGCACTCCCTTTTCTGTGCCCTGACCGAGACCTCTTTTCTCCATGGTGCCTTTTGTGTACTTTTAACCATTTTAACCTTGACAGGAGCAATGGCATCCATAACCTTCGAGACACTTGATGTGTAAGAGTTTAACATATCATCAACATTAGAACACGGAGCATTTTCAAGCCTAATAATTTTTTTTAAACGGACTCCCTGTTTTGTCATCAATAAGTCTTCCCTGAGTAACTGTCGGGCCAGCTGTTGGCTTGGGTGTAACATAAAGGTCAAAGAAAACACAAAAATGATCAGACAGTGCGACATCCACAACACCCACATTTAAAATAATAACACCCTTTGAGATAAGAACATCTACAGTGTTTCCCCTTGTTGTGTGTAGGCTTGTTCACATGCTGAGTTAGACCAAACATCTCAAGGACAGCAGTGAGTTCTTTACATTGTTTATATTGGGATTTTAAAATGGGAGAGCATTCTTATTTCTAAACTTGAGAAACTGGTCTCCTCTGTCCCCAGATGTCTGTTGAGTGTTGTAAGAAGAAGGGGGGATGGTAAGAAATGGCATTGTCCCAAGTTTTTTGGGATTAGTTGACGCCATGAAGGTTTGAAACAACATATTTTTCCCTTAAAATGATACATTCTCTCAGTTTAATCTTTTGATCTTTTATTTGTGTTCTATTCTGAATAAAATAATAGATGTTGGCATCTCCATATCATTGCATTCATTTTTTATTCACAATTTGTTTAGTGTCCCAACTATTTTGTAATCAGGTTTGTACTAAAATATTATGAGCGCCAGGAATAAAAACTGTTTTTCAATAAGTGACTATTAGGGTGCATGTTTAGAATGACTATCTCTTTCTATTATAGTATTCATGACAGAGGCACGGTGTATGGTCAGTCCAATCTGTCTATTGCTGTAGTTAAGCATGAGTTCCTGAATGTCCCGATAGTTTGCCACATCTACAGCCCAGTCGAACATAAGTGTGGCACGGCCTGGCTCCAAGAAGGTATTTGTTGAAATATTTGTGATACACAAAGTAATACATGTCTGACCTACCCAGAGAACTTATTTACTCTTGTATACATGCCTGCTAAGGATATTGAGTCACTGTTTATGT
The DNA here is from genome assembly GCA_032876305.1 of Orestias chungarensis. Classification (NCBI taxonomy): domain Eukaryota; kingdom Metazoa; phylum Chordata; class Actinopteri; order Cyprinodontiformes; family Cyprinodontidae; genus Orestias; species Orestias chungarensis. Next base: position 935,727 of record JAVLVB010000317.1, on the reverse strand, counting down.
TTTTCTGCTTTGTTTCCACAGCTAACCACAGTGTACTCTACATAACTTTGGCTTTCTGGCCCCTTTCCTTCATTACCATACTACTTTTGGCCGCCTTATTCTTTATTTTTAAAGTCAACTTGATTTTAACATACAGAAAACTGAATGCATATTTTTCCAAACAACAAGGTGAGTAATTATTCTTCTGTATCGTCAGGCTATACAGTTAAAAATAGCATGTATAGCTTACATTGTTTTATATATGCTGTGTAAGAAGCACATGGCCATTTTTTTCCATCGTCAGTCACCGAATCTTAAAAAAAACCTCTCCTCTAGTAGGTCAGCTAGGAAAAACAAAATCAGATTTATTTGCTAAATTGGTGAAAAATTAAGTTAGAGTTTTGCTGTTTACACTTCTGATAGCTTAACTTACAGTATCTTCTACTTAAATGTAGGCAACCCCGTGGATGTATTTTTATGCAGCACCTCAAATATTGATCTTCCTTGTGTGACATTACAAAAATAACAAGAGAAGATATCAAGAGATATCAGGAAAAGAACTGTTGACCTCCACCAGCCTAGTAATCTTGGGTACAAGACGTTTCCTTTACAACAACTTTAGACAAGTTTAAGCATAATAAAAATGTCCGTTTTAGTATTCAGGCAGGAGACTAGTCCTGGAGTTCATGATAACATAAAAAAGATGTTTACTAAAGTTAGTCAGGGGCTGTTATCCAAAGTGTACCAATTCCTGAATCAACAATGATTGAAAGACCACCTGGAAAGGAAAAAGTAATTTCCTTACAAAGTAAGCTAAAAAGCCTGATAAATGTTTACAAATGCACACATGGAAAGGTTTAGTTTTAGAGACCTGGTCAATTGTAAACTGACTGTACCTGTAAGACGTGTAATGACATTTAGTCATTCACCAAGTTATGGATTGCTGAAGCAGCAACCCTCTGGTTACAGGATGAGCTCCTACATGAACTACTGACACCGACATTTCTTGTAGTCTTATAAATCTAAAACATCAATCTAAAAGTGGTTGGATGAGATAAACATAATTACAACAACATAAAAAAAATCTTAGAACAACATTACAGATGTGAAGTACGGTAGTGGCAGCTTCAAGTTGGCTTCTTGAAATGCTGGGTCACTTCAAAATACATGGGATAATGAGGAAGAGCGTCATGAAACAATATTGAAGCAGCATCTCCACAAATCCACAAATAGGTCTTCTCAACTGACAACCTTGAGCATTTGGCCAAATTATTACAAAGTTGCTTTATCTCAACAAAGAAAATGTTTTAGGCGGACATGGCAAAGGCCAGATCTTAATGGAAGGAAACATTTGTGGACAGAGTTGAAAAAGTTGTCTGCATGCTAGAAACTAATGCTCAGCCTGATTGGGCTACAGAGCAGCAGTTCATGGGTGTATCAGATGAGCTTGTTTATGGAGCAGTAGAGCAGGGGGAGCAAAACAAAGTGAGCGGATGGGACAGAATCATACCAAAAAGACGTCTGACTTATACAGCTTCAAACCTTATTCAGCCTTTAATCAAAATCAATGAATGTTAATTCATGGATTTCAAATAAATAAATAAACTGTATTATACAGGCTATTTCCTATTCTGAAAATATAAATGAAAAATTAAAAGTTCAGAATCAAAGAGGAAATGGCTGTGTCGTTTCGCACATTTTATGTAAATATGTTTGAAGTGTGTGCATTTTTAAAGGAGCTATTTGCTTTATTGCACAACCATATTATAATGAAAAAAATAAACCAAAAATTGCCATGTTCAGTTACAGATGGGAAACTTTACGACGCCTATGTGAGTGTCAGCCCGTCCACCCCGTTGAGTTTGGACGGTGTGACCCACTTTGCTCTGCAGATCCTGCCTCATGAGCTGGAGCAGAAACACGGCTACTCGCTGTACATCCGAGGACGAGACGACTGTCCTGGAGAAGGTCAGGAACACAAAAACCGTACATAATTGGAATGAGGATTATGCAAGTAATAGTCAGTCTGGAATGCATATATTTACAAAACTGACCAGCCGTAGCAATCTAGTCACATCCCCAAATACAAGATCATGGAGGACACAAATCTGGCCTTAATAGAAAAAACGTCCTTAAAATACAAAGAAACGTCTGTTGGTTTTTGTCACAAACATGTGTAAAGGAGCCAAATGACTGACAGT
>JAVLVB010000317.1:868030-886486 GCA_032876305.1 Orestias chungarensis | reverse complement strand
TTAAGCTAAGAACTAAGGTGTGAATTGATTTTACTATGACTGAATGTTTTAGACATGCACTGTTTAGGTTTAGGTGTGGGATGTTAGTCAGAAGTGAATGAAACATTAATGCAAGTCCTTGTAAAGATAGAGAGGCATAATATGTTTGTGGGTGTATGTGTGAGGTGATTGTGTGATTGTGAGATTACGTTAGGGGAGTGTTGCAAGGGGGTGGAGTTAGTTTTCCATGTCTTAGTGGTCTCTTTTTATTGGTAGATAGATAGAGGGTGTTTGGAGAGAGTCGAGAGGGAGCTTTGCTGAAGTCGGAAAGTGGGACATGCTAGTTATTTGGATATCGGCCTCTAATATGGGTAGATGGAGCAGCCTTAGTGCAAAGAGTGGATGGTAGATGAGTAACACTCCATTTGTTCTTAGTCCCACTTATAAACCTGCAGCAGGACATTGCAGCAAGCTCGCTATTCAAAAGAGGAGTACGGAAAAAGTTAATTTTCCTAGGATTGCTTCCCGCTTAAAAAGGAATGCCTGTGTACACAAAACTGCTTGGATTGGCTTCATTTTTTATGGTTGATCACGTCATACCCTCCTTTAAAAAAAAAGGAAAATTGACAATAACTTTGCATACTGCCTCTAGCAACACTGGGAAATCCCCTCTTTAGACTTTCAGCTTTTTCCTTGAATTGACCAAAGGTTGCATTTGGTGACAGAACGTTTAGAAGTTGCTACCTTCGGTTCCTTTGGTTTTGGAGCTGTGTTGTAAGTCACTGTGTGGTAAGTTACATTTTCCTTTACCTTGAGTTAAAAGCCAATTTGCATGCTTTGTTGTAGTATGTATAAACGTCCAAGCTAAAAACTTTCTCTACTACGTATATCTTACCTTCTCTATCAGGAATGTATGTCTATATTTGGTAAACATTGCATTAACTAGTTTAAATAATGCGTTTGACTTGTTTTCTGAATGTAAAAAATTTGTTGCACTGTATATCTTTGTAGAAGATTGAAACTATATTTTGCATTTTGTATAATAGTTTTTTAATTATTAAAATGAGGAGAACTTAATTTACTCCAGGTAATCTATGCAATCCTAGTTTATTTTTAAATGTTGAAGCAAACTTAGTCAGAAGAATTTGGTTGAAAAAACTCCCACATCAGAGGTGACAGACCAGACAGACAGTGGTGATATGTATCATGGAAGATGAATCTGCACACCACCAGTTGCAGAAAAGACGCAAAGGGGAGGAGGAGGAGGAGAATGCTTTTAGGGATGTCCCTTGTCGCTTAAGGAGGCATCTGCCCCACCCCACCCCCTCCCTCCTCATTCTCCATTGTAGTCCATATACCCCCTCTTTTACCCCCATACCTCCATCCAGCCGGTCTCTGGCGTGGCAGACTGGCTCACCATCGGGCTTAGCCAGCAAATGGCAGCCGTGTGGATCTGGGCCCTAAGGGAATGGTCAGGGTCTCAGGAGAGCTCATCCTCCCCCACACCCTGCTCCCCAAAGGGGGCTAACCCCGGATCATCACGTACACAGAGCAGCATGCAGTGCAGGCACGATGGGTCACTGAGGTGGAGGCTGCAGCATCTGCTTACTGTGGAAGAACGTACGCCGCATATGCATACAGAGAGTATTTGGTAAAACAAGCTACATTTGCTGTTTTAGGTTCTGCTATAAACTTGAGTGTGCCGCCACCACCCATCAGGGAACACTATCATAACAGTTAATCTTAATCATAGTAAACACTTCTTTTTTCTGAAAGGTTTCAGATCTTTAAAATGAAAAATGAAAACTTTTAACAATATTTCATACATGATCATAAATGTTATGCTATACAGTATTTTTATTCGGCATTGATAGTGCAGCACATAAAGTCAACTTTTTAGGTCTAAATATGTAACGTTCCTCATTTGAGAGGCTAATTTCTTTCTTTAACTAAAAATGAAATGTAGTTGAAGATTTTTACCACCAGTTTTTTTTTTCCACATCAAAACAAGCTGACTAAAAGATCAGCTCACTAGAAAGTAATAACCCCTCTTATAGAACGTTGCAACAATGTGTGCTTGCAATGAATGCTGCTTCATAATCTAATGGAAAAGTAAGTGTAAATGGTTTATATACAGCATCATAACTATAGGAACTATGAGAATGTTTTTGAAACCTAGATTTCCTTTCTTGCGTTTTATTAGTCACCCAATGATTTCACAGTCGTTCTTTTTGTTTCTTCTTTTTTTTTTTTGTTTTCATCTATGCTGACTCCTCAGATATTTTATCTGCAGCTGATGCTGGGCAGTCTGCTGCATTACCAGCCATTTTTTGCCTGTATTTATGCCAGTGACTGTATATGTGTGTGTGTGTGTGTGTGTGTGTGTGTGCGCGCACTCTGGGGGGTGAATAGGTTTAAAGCCCAACTAGCCCACCCCCAAGCCCCCGTCCCCTTCGCATGCTGCTCCTGCCCGAGAGAACAATTCTGCCGTCACTGGGGGACAGATTGGGTGGCAGCTGCATTGTTGGAGGACAGCAAGCCAGACACACTTCTTCCCCCAACCCCACCCAATACACACAAGCTCACTCTCGCTCCTTTCCCTTTGTACTTCTTTTGTTGTCAGTGGACTAAATTATTCCAGCTCTCTTGTGGCATTCACAATGACAAAAAGCGCCATGGCAGATTAGACGTCGGGGTCGAGACATAAAAAGGACCCTGCTTTCCGGCGCCTTAGTCTGCAATTTTAGATATTAATCATTGGACCTGAAATGTAACCACAAGCGCGCTTTCTGATCTTTTGAGCTACTTTGTATCAGGTGGTAAAAAGACAGACTCTTCAACAGTATATGAGTAAAACTTACTCTTTAAAGAGGTAATTTGGATTTTGGGTGAAGTTGTATTCAGCTGTAGCTTCCTTACCTGACATATTAGAAATAGTTTTTTAAGGGTTATTAATAACTTCTCAGCCATACAACACCCAAGTTAGTAGAACAAGTTGCACTGTCCTCCTGGCCTTCTGATCAACTATAAAACCAGGAAAAGAACAGGAACTTAATCATGGCTCTTCCCAGCAACAACTGGTAAATCCTGAAATTTATACTTATAAATTAGATTATAGGTAATAAAGTGGCCAGGCGAGCCATTTTAAATCAGTGCCACATGTGGTGGTGATGATCTGCACGTCACGTTTCCATCCTCCTTTAATATAAAAGGAAGATGGAGGCTTAGAAACAGTTTTACCCTGCAGCTGTCAGACAGATGAACTTAAGCCCCATATTTAGTTCACAAAATTCAGTACATCAAACCATTACATTGATTTATTAATCTGTTTATTCGCTTAAAAAATTGAGTTCAAATTTTGTTCCACAAACATGTACATGTGAAGTGATATGACAATACAAATCATTGAATCTTTCAACAGTGGTAAGTGACAGACAAAAAAAAAGTTAAGTTGAACAGAGCCTTCTGTTTATACCTCAATGTCTGAAGTTCCGAGTTCCTAATTGGAAATATAACAAGTCACCTGTCGTCAGAATTTCAGTTTTCAGAATCTTAGGTGTTTGTCAAGGAGCCCTGAATTTATTACCCACAATGGATGAAATGCGGTGGAAGATGCAGATATGAATAATGACTCTCCTAATTGTTTATATTGATTTAAAGCTGAAGTTTTAACCAGCACCAAGCACACAAGTTGTTAAGCTGAGAAAAATTATAGCATACATATAATTGTAATTAGTGTCAAAATTAAGTGTGTGCAAATACTACCATGCATGTCATTTTCAGATTTTTAGTATTGATGAGTGCATTTCTAGAACCAGTATGCAATTCAAGTAGATTATTTTAGAAATGTTAAATTGAATAATTGTTTTGCAAAAAGATGGCTGTGTACCGACAAAGCTTTTGCTTTTATTATGCAAACAATTCCCACGAGTTACAATGCCAGAAAAATCCAGGTTCAATTTGCAACTCAGATGTTTATTATGGTGGTAAAATTTGAAGATGAATAAAATGTACTTTAAGCTCCTCAGGCTTTGTTTTTCATTAAACACATTGCACACAATATTTTGGCAAAGCGTGTGCCACTTCCCCTAATATTATCTGACGCCAGAATACCCACTTGGAAAGACAGCAGTCTTTGAGCACCTTGAATTCTGAGAAAGCATGTCAGCCAAAGCTGAAATTTCTAGAAATTATCCTCTGCTCTGATCAGATTTAAACACTAAGTAAAACAATAAATGGGTCAGAGACTCATATTTATCTTCCTGCTTTATTTTCACAATGCTTATCACGCCTACTTTCTGTACTTCTTGTCTCTTGAGTCTAAAGCGCACCCGTGAGCATCTGATACAATCATAGAAATTTTAGACAAACCACTGTGATGCTTAGGAAGTACCCTATAAACTGAAGGGTATTTCCACAGGCCAACAAAATGTACGCCTGTACAGGCTAAATTTGTTTTGTTGGAATGGAAAGCAACAGAAAATAGGTTATATAATAAATAAAGGTGCAATAATTGTATGACTAGCCTGTAACTGTCAGCTCCTTTGTTAGTGAATAGTATAGAACTCATTGAAACACAACTAACTGAAGATCTTTTGGTGAAAAGAAAGGTTTTTAATCATTGAGCAAATAAAAGACTGACCTAAATCCAAGGATCTGGAATTATCCTACAGCAACTGAAAGATCTATTATTTAAAGCCAGCACTTAATGCGTTTTTATATAAGGTCTGGGCATATGGAAGCAAAATATTACATGTATCTACTGTTTTTAAAGTGCTACTAAGCCGTTAAACCTGAATAGAAGCCACTAAGAGCTTGTTCATAGTACGAACACACACTTTTGTAAAACATTAGTTTTAAACCAATTCATCAGGTGTAACATGTTATTACCTTAAATTTTGCTTTTATTGTAACTCTTCCTAATCCATACATTTTACTGTGGACTCATTTATGGCTTTGCATAAAAGTTTCTATTATATTAGCTTGTATAAAATCAACTTTCAATATCTCAAGTCCTTGCATTTCAGTTAAATTTTTTTTGCCTGTTTTATAAGTCAAATTTAGTAATATGCAAAACTAGATGCCAAAGCAAATCTGTACAAACTATAAGAATGCAGTAAAATGATTTCAAAGTTTATTTTTGAGGGGTAAACCTGTATGATTGCTTTATAAAGAAAATAATAACAGTAAAATAACATGATTCACTTGGCAAATAGACGTTTTGGGAACATCGCAACCAATATATGGAAAACAGGAAAAACCAACTCCAAGAAATACTTAAAAATATCCAAAAGTGGTTAAATCTTAGTTATTTAAAATTACACAAAATCACAAGCAAATGAAACTATATTTAGCACCTTAATGTCTGGAGCACTGAACAATACAAATAAATATTCTGGCATTTGTGCAAGCCAGAATACAAGCTTCATTAGGGAGAGTCAGACGCAACAAAAGAATCATATGAAACATTCAACATCTATCTGCTCACGTTCAGATTGAAATCAGACTTCAGTGTAACTAAACATTCAAGGCCAAACATGATTTTACGCTTCCTGCACAGTTTGCACTGTTTACTAATGAGACAACATCTAAACTCAACCCCAGTTGTCTGCATGTTTTGTAATGCATGCCGGCAAAAAAGGCTTTCAGTTAGACGGCCTCTTACTGATGGACAGCTTTAATTTTGGTCTATCTTCTTTCTGCTGATCTGCATTCCTTTTTTATTCTGACTTTGTAGCTTTATCAGCCTCTTGTTTCAAAATTTCTATTAACCTACATTATTAAGTTGCATTGTTATTAAGGTTGAGAAATAAAACGGTGATTTAGTTTGATTCTTGTTGCTTTGCCCAGTTTTATTTAGATATTGAAAATTGGTCAGAAATACTCTCAGTTGACCTGTCTGACTCTGTGACAAGCAACAATGGTAGTGTTACTACTAAGCAGTCACTACCTGGTATCAGGAGTTTGGGCCAAAGAAATTTCTTTTTTTTTTTTTTTTTGATCACTTAAAAACATCTCACTTTGGTCATTTTATATTGAATCTTGCTGAGCTGTGCATGTCTTTATTTTATTCTCTCTATAAGGAGGATGCAACTGTTAGACAAAAACTTGCTTGCAAATTTAAATTTTGTAAATATTCTGACGCATAATGTCTAAGACTTAATCAGATGTCTTTTTTTTGTAATTTTAGCATTAGGAGCTTGTTAATATGTGCTTCCATCTCCATTTTATTATTTTTAATTTTACCATGTGACTTCATTTTATTCATTTATAGACTATTTGGCAATAAAACCATTAAAAAAAATTTAATTGTAAGGAAAAGACATCCTACCATTAACAGAGTGATGGGGTAACTAAGATTGTGGTACATTCTTTGTCTCAACACATCCAAATCAGGGATGGTTCGCCTTGGGCAGTTTGTCAGTTTGTAATGGGTAAACAAACTGCCATGTCTGCACATACACAGGCTTGTTTCTGTTTCCTTGCAGGGACTAACAAATACAGAGATGTACCTGTGACCATTCATTTTTTACACATTTCTATAATCTAACCCTACCAGTACATGACAAACTCTAAACTTATCCTAATTCACATCATAGTCCGAAATCTAACCCGTAACCCGAGAACAGAACTTGTCCTCCTGGAGACGAGGCTTTGCTCCCCAGAAAAACAAAAATATGTCCCACAATGTATCAAATACACACACACACACACACACACACACACACAATTCAGTTAATTTTTATAGTGTCAATTCAAAACACGTCAGCTTTTCAAACACTTTACTAGAAAAGTGATTTTCATACAATCATATAGACATGAATAACAACACAGTCACAGAATCAAAAATAAGAGCTATTTACATTAATTCATTTTCCATTTGTCAGCCATAACTGTAATTTATATTTAAATTTTATCTAATCACATATTAAATTTAACAGCAGTTTTGTTTTTCTCCTAGGTTTTCTCACAGTACCTGTCAGTTTGTGGTTAGAAACCAGGTAGTGGTGTGGGCTCGATCCGGTGCCTCTGAGCTCACAGAGGAAAAGGAGCTGGATGTATGATAAGGCTTCATGGGCCTGAAGGACCATCTGGAGGATGGAACTGGCCACATGCTCAGCCTGGGGCTGGATCTGCACTATCTCCATGTGCATGGTGCTGAGAGGCAGGGAGCCCCAAATACTCTGAAGGGTTCTGAGGTCTTGCAGGTCAGAGGTGGTGTCCATAGCAGGTGCAGTTACAGTATTGGTGGGAGCACAAATAGTATAAGTACAAATTTGAGCTACAGCAGCAGCAGCAGCTGCAGTAATTTTTCTGAGGAGAGTGCTATTTCTGACAATGAGGAAGAAAGCCATCAGACCAGCTGTGATTCTGGAGTTGATGTCTCCCACCAAGATCAGCTTCAAGTACCCCAAAGTTTATCTTTACAGTGTAAACAGGCCAGGCTGGACCTGGCACCAAACCCATCCACAGTAGAACCAGTGCAGCCAGAAGCATTAATTTCTGCTCACCCTGTCTCTGACTGCCGCACCAAGGTTGAGTTTGCTCTCAAGCTGGGCTACTCTCAGGACCTGGTGCTGCTAGTGTTGAGGAAACTAGGCCCAAACGCTCTTATTAATGACATCCTTGGTGAGCTGGTCAAACTTGGAACCAAGACAGAAATGGAACAGCAGAATGGTTCGATTGTTTCCCAGTCTTCTTCATCTTCTTTGTCTTCCTTGACGTCTAACTCGTCCCTGGAGTCGTGTCAGCTGCAGTCGCCGTTACCTTTGCTGGAAGACAAAGACAACTATCGGCCTGTTGTCATAGATGGCAGCAACGTCGCCATGAGGTGAGATCCAAAGCTCTTCTTTCTTTAAAAACACAGAACAGACGTTCACACAAGCCTAATAGCTTCATTCAAAAAAACTTAAATAATATGTTTGTCCTCACTGAGGTTTCATGCGTGGACAATGTGAATATCTGAACTTGGCTGGACAAATTTTCCTATCCCATCTGTTTTACTACTTTAAAATTTAGAGCTATTTTATGTTCTTGTGTTAATATGATAAAACTCAAAAGCTATTTCAATCATACCTGTAACCCATATTTGAAATTATAGTAATATTTATAGTTAATTTTTAGATTGTATGCACTTTAAGGGATTGGCCTTATTCATATTTATCAGAATGCTAAATAGAGTGAACCCTGGAGTTCATGAGGATAAGGGAGCCCAACCTGCTGTAAATAACTCCCATCTCTGAATACTTTTTTATCTTAGAACCTATCATCCATGGTTTTCATTTTTGGAGGTACAGTCAGCCGGCAAACATGAAAATGAATGGCATTAAGATTTAGCAATGTTAACCTCCCAAGCTGCGTTTTCTTTCAGATTTTGCAAGTATTGAGCGGAAAGGTTGTGGGTTACTACTCCATATATAATTTTTAAGCATGTAAGCATGAATAAGTTGACCACATCAGAAAGTCTCTGGCAAGTGTGTTTCTGTGTCCCCTATAGTGCAACAGCTCTTTTTAAGAAAACCGCTCAAGCTAGTGTAAAACGTTTTTTGTTAAACTGAGGAAGTTATTTGGGAAGAAACGACAGATAAGGAAAGAAGAAAACAATCGTATACTGTATAACACCTGATTTTGCCCTTGCAAGATTTTCTGATTTTGTTTGACTTGGACAACAGGAAGGTCAGACAAGTCTAGTCATCTAACTTAAACATAAGCTGCACAAACCTTTCAAACCTTGACAACTGACACCGGTTTTACTGGAAAGTAAACGAAAACCCGAGCAACATTTTGATGTTGATGCATATTGTGCTTGTGGTAGATTTTGCTTTGTAGGAGACGACAACCTTCTAAAAAGCTGAGGCACATATTCCGTACAGCCTCGTTCCCAGATGGATAAGATAAAAGTCACCATCAGACTTATCGCTCACTTTGTGTATGTTCCATTTCTTGTCAATCCCACAGGATAATAGGTTCAGGAAATTTCCTGTTGTCTTTACTCAAGAGTGATGGCTTGATGTAGAGACTATTTTGAAGAACACCAGTTTTTCATTTTACTGTTAAGGCACTGTGCCTAGAGTGATCACAGATTCACTGGTAACAGATAGTGTCAGCTTTATGGTTTTCAAATTGATTTCTGCCTCTATCTAGATACTTTTGCTGCAAAGGATACTAAAGGTTTTTCTATCCATCTTCCATTTTGTGAAAAATGAATCAATACCTGCTAATTTAAGTGTTTAAGGTATGCTAAACTAACAATACAAGCAGATGCAAAATTCTTTTTAAAAGCTTTCCAGCTCTTCTCACTGTCATAGTAAAGTGTAAATACTTACAGCTTAAAAGTTTAGCATACCAAGACATTGGCCAAAATCAATTGTTACACTCTAAATCAACTAATGTAACAACAACTTATTTAACATATAATATTTATTTCTGCCCTTGCAGTCATGGAAATAAGGAAGTGTTCTCCTGCCAAGGGATCCAGCTGGCTGTAGATTGGTTTTTGGAACGAGGTCACCGTGATATCACAGTTTTTGTCCCAGCCTGGAGAAAGGAGCAGTCCCGACCTGACGCTGTTATCTCTGGTAACAGCTGTCACAGCTTTTAATATTAATTTCAATTCTGTGTTTATCGTAGTATGTCCTTTCACTAGAGGAAAACTTCTACCTCCACAAGATAAAGCCATCTTCTCATTCTATTATTTTTAATCTTCACTTGCATTTCCTGTTTTTGTTTTTGTTTTGTTTTTTTATAGATCAAGAGATCCTGAGGCGATTAGAAAAAGACAAAATACTGGTTTTTACTCCATCTCGGCGTGTGCAGGGACGGCGTGTGGTTTGCTATGATGACAGATTCATTGTCAAACTGGCATACGAATCAGATGGCATAATAGTTTCTAATGACAACTACCGAGACCTAGCCAATGAGAAGCCAGAGTGGAAGAAGTTTATAGATGAGCGCCTGCTGATGTATTCCTTCGTAAATGACAAGTAAGCATCCATTGCAGAATCCAAATGGTGACAAAAAACCTAAATCTTATGTGACTCCCTCCTTATGATCAAAACAGTCAAAGGGAAGTGTTTCTTGAATTTGGTCATCTGTGTTACTAGTGATATGAAGGGTTTTCCAAATTTGTGTGATGGTAATAGCATCTCTCATTTGATATTGTGGAAAATTGAGATTCTGCTTAATTTGCACTACAAAACAAAAAAGACAACCTCCGCTATTCTATGTTCGAATCAAGCTAATTTGAATCCAATTTTCTAAATTGTGCAACTAGATTCATGCCTCCAGATGATCCACTTGGACGCCATGGACCAAGCCTGGAAAATTTCCTGAGAAAGAAGCCTGTTGCTCCTGAACCTAGGAAGCAGCCCTGTCCTTATGGTAATATAAAAATGTATATATGAATATTCCACATTTTATTTTCTCCAAATTTTTAATAGTTAAAGTGTAGACGTGTACACACCCCTGCCAAAATGACATATTTTAGGGGAATACAAAATAACTCCAAAATAATACTACATAAAATACTAAGGTGATATAAGAAATAGAATGTTACAAATGCCTTGAGTTTTATATATATACAGTTTAAAATTAATGTTATGTTGTGAGACTTTTTGACTTGGTTTCAGCCCTAAGTTCTCTGCGTTTAAATCTATTTATAGAAAATCTGTTTAACCTAAAATTCAAGTGTCAGTGGTATTTTTTTTTGTTTTCTCAGAGTTTGGAGATAGGTTACAAATGATCAAACACATTTAACTGTTCAATAGGATTAGTCAGGGGAAAAATATACAAGATAACTATAGCGTTGTATATACACATTGGAACAGTGAAGGGATTCCACTTTTTGGAACTGAAAAAATTAAGTAAGGGGTTATTCCCAATTGATCAAAAACAACACACAAAAATTTAGGTGATCACAATGCCAACAGTAAAACTGAAAAGCAGCAGCAACTAATACTGATTGTTGACACATGTAGAAACAATCTCCTGCATTCTCCAACAGTTTTGACTAAAACTATCAGTTGTCTTTTGAAAAAGCTGGATTATAATGATTTTTCAGCATTAAAATATTTTTAGCATAGATTGAACCTAAGCATAGAATGGACAAAACTTGGAGGAAGCAATATGGAATAGCCTATACAGAGCATTAAACTGAAGTTGAGAGAAAATCTTAAAAGTTACTTGGAAAAGCATGTCTCCAGTCTGAAAGATTTGGAAAAGATGGTGTCAAGTCAAAGGAAGGATTCCTCTAGGCTGCTACTAGGAAAGACTGAATGCCAGAATTTTTTTTTAACTTTTTATGGCATTCTGTATGTTTTATGTTATTGTTAGCGATTACTTTGTGGGTTACTACTGCACAAGGTGATACAGTTGAATTAATTTTATAGCTTATAATATTGTAATGGAAAAAAAATCTGTACATTCTTTTTTCCCTAGGAAAGAAATGCACATATGGCCACAAGTGTAAATTTTATCATCCGGAAAGGGGTAGTCAGCCCCAGCGCTCCGTGGCTGATGAGCTTCGTGCCAGTGCCAGATTTTCATCCGTGGCTTCCAGAGGCCTGCTGGAACATACCCTGTTAGTGAAGAGCCAAAACGCCGGTCAACCAGAAGAGATGCCGGAAGCTGAACCAGGGAAGGGCAGTAAACTACCAAACCAGAGTCCACGGATTATGCACAAATGGAATATGAACTCTGATATCACTGAGCACAAACTCCAAAGTTATTCCAAACAAGAACGACTTAAGGAAGGAAGTCACGTCACAGGAGGCTATATTTCATCAGGGTCGTCACATTCAGCACAAAATCTGGGGAGCTGGGCACCACTTGAAGAAAGCAGTGGAGCCTATGGTTCAAGTTTAGTTGTGAATTACAAAGGATGTGATGCTCCGGAGGTGGACTGCAGGTCTCTGGTAAAAGCCTGCTCAGGTCTCCGTCTTGTGGTGCCACAGACGCCAGAAAGTCTCTTACAAGCTGAACTGCAAGGAGGTTCCGTGCCATCTGAATATAGCAGTGATGGCAGTTTTAGCTCTGAATCTTTTTCTCCTGACCCTATGTCAGACAACAGCACCAAGTGCAAACATCACCTTCCTCCCTACCATCATCACTTTTGTGGCCCATATGGTCATGGGGCAAGTAGGGTTTCTTCTGGAATGGACCAGCATTATCCTTATGAATATTCTGTTACTCAAAGATCGCGTAGACTGCAAGGGTCTGTCATTGAGGATCTCCCTTGTTCAATAAACTCTCACGCAAGTCACCACGAGACCACCTCGGCAAACATCATGCCACAGCACCAACGACTACTGCTCGGCAACTATCCAGAGGAACAGCCACGTCGTCTACCTCAAACATCTACCGCTCAGCCTCCTTCCCAGAACTCATTCTTCAGTCCCAATATGTTGACCTCGTGGGAAGGTAACCTCCAGGACTCTACAATATACAAAGAGTCACCAATAAATTCTAGAAGAAACTACTCTGGGTCTGACCAACATTCTCAGCATAAGACCCACTGGGATTCTGACCAGGAGCCATCTAACAGGTCTTGCTACAGTATGTTTTCCTACAAGAGCTTTTCCCCACTTCATGGCAAGGGTTTGCACTCCCCTTGGGGCCAGCAACTCCCATCATCCCCCCATGGCCTTTCAGGTTCAAGTGTCCCAGCACCCCCGCAACAGTGCCGCAGATCCATCGACATTCCCAGGAAGCTCCCGCAGAGCAAGCGTCACTTCTCGGGGCATCTTTCCTCGGGTCAGTACCAAGACCTCAGGGAGAGAGTTTTTGTCAACTTATGTGCCATTTTCCCACCAGATTTGGTGAGAAAGGTGATGATTAAACATCCTCATATGACAGATGCTCAGGAACTTGCTGCGTCAATTTTGATGGAGAAATTGCAGCATGTTTCTTAAAACCAGCCAGTACACTTAAGTCAAAAAAAAAAAACTTCTTCCACTCATCTCAGTAAAGAAAGCTTTGTTTAACTTCAGGAAATTTATACATTTCCTGTTTTTTTCCAAACAAAAGTCCTAAAAATGACCATGGTTTGGTCTTAACATGCCTTTTGTTTCAGCACTTAAGATGAGTAAAGGTTACGGTGAAACTAGTTTTATAATAGTTCGTCATGGACAGCTTAGGCGGATCTTTCATATTTTTATATTTATTTGGTTCATTTTAAGTTATTTCAATTAAGTTTTGGCACTTTCTGTTTTTGTGTGGGTTTTATGTCCTAGCTTTGTTTTATTTTATTTAAGGCAATCTTATCAGGGTATATATTAAACTGCCTGTCTTGAGATGTCAACACAGCATGCATCAAATGTTTATGTTTGTTTCCTTTCTTTTGCCTCATGGTAATGCAATTTTTGCTCTGATCACATTTTTGCTTTACGTGGTTCAAGTTGCTGATCTAGTTTTTCAGTCAGTGCTGACAGGTGCAACATTGGTTTTGTGAGATATTGTGGATTTCCCCCCGAGGGAAAGTGAAACTCTGAGATCACCCACAAAAGAAGAGAGCAAAAACTCCACGTGAAAACCCCAAGCTGTTTTTCACCACTGAGAAAACGCTATTTCCTCTGCTCAACCCTGTCAGCTTACTTCCCACTTGCTCATGTCTTAGCACAGATTTTGTTTTTCCAAAAAACAGAAAATTTCATCAGAAAAATTATTGGCAAAATCATATCAAAGAGCCACTCAATTAAGTTTTTATTTTTATTTTTTTTAATTTATTTATTACCTGTTATGAGACTATATTAAAACACTGTCTTTGGCGTCCTCTACTACAGTTTAACCTTTTCTCCGATAGGGAATCACGTCTAACCATCTGATTATTTTCCGTATCTGCCGGCTGATAACTTGACCAGACAAAAAGTTTCTAGACAACGGAAACATGCAGTCGTGGTAAACAGAAGACCTATTTCGGAACATAATATGAAAATCATCTAGTTTACCAGGTTTTACAAATTTGTTTCTTTTATCTAACCACAATGGCATAACCACACAAAATGTTCAACAGAGGCATTTTTATACTTAAACATGAAGTCCAAAGAGAAAAGCTGAGCTCAAAAAACAAGTTACCTAGCAGCTTTCAGGATCATATTTAGCAGCATAAAATGTATACAGTCTAAATGACTCTACCAGTAATTTTCATTGTTGTGGTGGAGTTTCGGCCCACTCATCTTTACAACCGTGCTTCAGTTTATTGAATTTAGCATGTAACGTCTTAACTGATGCTCTCTTAAAGTCCTAGCTGGGGAAATAGCTGAAGTTTTCACCATGACTTCTTGTTTTTTAGCCCTTCTGTTGTAAAATTGCGACTCAAAAGAAAAACAACACACACACATTATTGAGGTCTTATTTTATGTTTTGGTTAAAATGTAGAGTTGAGATAGGGGATACTTTCTTTTGTCCAAGACATTTGAGATCTAGACAAGGATTTCACTTGTACGGATATAAATTTCTAAAGTTGAAAATGAAAGTCGTCCAAAATAACTACTGCATTTCCATTTTACCACATCATTCATAAGAGAACAATGAAGCGATTCTGTTGTAATCATTATTACTTCTCTAAATGTTCAATTATTTTATTTTTGTCGTGTTTAATTATTTATTTAATTCTGTCGGCCATCTTTGGCGGAGGCTTCAAACCAATATTTTGGGGCTCAACAGTTCTCGGTGTGAAAATAACGCACAAAAATATTGTCCAAATTTCTTTGTGATGCAATATCACCAGACTTCAGCTTTTGCTGCATTTGGCTACTTCGAACGTTACACGTGTATTAGTATGATGTATTTTTACAACTATTTTTGAGTTTCTCTTAAAATTATATATAATGTAACTTACAGCTGGGATTGTTAAAAGAAATACTGTTCAGGTTTACTTATCCAGAAGTTGGCATGTTTTAACGCTTGAGAAACTCATGCTCCGTTGGCATAATATATAGTAGCTAAAACCTTTCTTTGTTGATGCAAATTGTATCCTTTTAAACAATTTCATTGTTTTATATGAAAATCTTAGGCTGAATTTGGTACAGAGGCTTTTATTGCTTCTTTTTTTTTTGCAGAGGTAGTGGAGGTCAAACACTTTCGAAGGCAGATTTTGTTTCACATTCCAATATAATTGCAGATATTAAAACGAAGTAGCTCAAGTGTGCTACTATATTTTAACATTGGTGTGGCTGTGGGAATGTTGCAGCGTTGTACACAAAGCTGAAGTGTTCCTGTAGTCATGGTAGAACAACTCTAAACCTGAACAGCTTGTAATAATCTGAGCAGCAAATCAATGGCTTTGAAAATGGGAGCTTATCAAATGAGTTCCAACAGGTTTTTCTTGAAATTTACAACCACTTTTGCTTCGTCAGAGACTGGAATCTCTAATCCTAATGCGAAAAAAAATAATCAAAGAAAATCCCCAGCAAACTCAACCAAGGTCTAACAAGCGCTGGACACAGACTGTTACCGAGGTGATTGTAATTTGCTGTTGAGGCACTGTGTTGCTCTCTGTGTTTTGACACCTCTGGGGATGTTGTATTTTTACTTAAAAAATAAAATAAAAATTGTACTTTGGTTTAAGCTATTTTTACAATACACTTTCTCGAAAGCTGTTTTTATAACAGAGAATTTGGTATGCGTGAGTGATGATAAATATAAAGTGGAATGACCCCCTTATCTGTGTCAACGTAGAACTGTAAATGGAGCTGCCCCGAAAAAACCTACTTGACATATTGATGTAAGAATAAGCACAATTGAGTATTGTTGGCAGAGCAGTTTCAGTAAACTTCGAAATGAACAAATTACGATTCTAGTATTTTAATTGTTAGTTTGCTTTTGTACTTGACCCAAAAATGGCCGAATCACATACCTCTCTATTACATTATTAAATGATTTATATATTTTTTGAAAATGCATACAAAGTCCCCCCCCCCACCCCATTTCTTAAATCTATGTGTTTCTGTCAAGCAGGTCATTATTTTTTAACATGCATGTTAAGTTCGTTTAGTTTCAATCATACTTTATTGTTTGGTCAACCAGATCTAGTAAACAGTTTTCTGTAAAGACGTAACTCTGCATCCACAGGTTGCAAACTGTGTTGAATTGTATCTGCTGTTTGTTTTCTTTACACCATCATTTCTAACATGCTTCAACTCAACTCAGTTTCTGCTACAGATGTAACTGAGGTTCTGCCATTTTGGGGGCGCAAGCCAAATAATCGTGCAGGTTACAGCTTTCTAGCGTTTCTTCATGATCAGGCTAAATGGTTATATTAAACCAAAATGAATTTAAAAAGTGAGATTTAACTATATGCAGTTGTTTTAGTATAAACTATCCTGATAAAGCAAAGTATGCTTCTGTGATGGGATCTGAGACCCCAAAGGCTTCTATTGTGCTTACAGATGGTATTATGATGAAGTTGGATGTTATAAACGGCTGTTTGACTGTTCATATAAAATAAAGAAAAACAATGAAATCAATACCAGTTGTATTAAATGACAAAGCACCAAATGTAAAATTTCCACAGTCTAAAATGAACTTTTCTCCTCTTAATGAGCGTCAGTTCCAACAAAAAATGAAAAGTTTGAAGTTTTAAGTACATAATTGTAAGTAACTGGGATACATTTGATTTCATTATTGATTCAGGAACATTTTTGTGAACGTTTGTGATTTATCAATTGTCAATAAAGTTCTGGTACACATCTCACCACATCGCTCGGTTCAATAACTTCACACAATATCACCTCAGATTTCTAACTATTTCTGAACTTATTTATGGAAATCCGCTTTTTTTTTATTTGTTGGGGGGGCAGAATTTTAACAGAATCTACATTAAACTAAAAAAAGAGACAAACAAAAAAAAAACATTTAGTTTAAAGTAACGGATTCACGACTAAGTGGTTCAAATCATACATGACCATATATAAATATGTTCTCACTTTATTAAAAAAACAAAAAATCACAATGCACTATATCTGTCATATTTGACCAATATGCAAATTAATATCTAACATAAAAGACAACCTGGCGTAAAGCAGCTATTCCAGGGTTATTGGAGTCTTCTTCAACACTGCGTAACTTTCATGCTTTAATGCTCCCCAAAGGAAACAAAACAAAAATCTATAAATTCTGACTTCAGGTTACGACCAAACTTGCTGCATATGTTTAGAAATATAAAGTCATTCTTTATTATAATGGGAGAAAAAAATACATACTTGAACAAATGTCTTTGTGGACAGAGAGAAAGTTCAGACTGTAATAGAAGCACATCTGCTTTGCATACTGGTGCCTTTTGCAACAACAACAACAACAAAAATACACGAATGTAACATTAACTGAAATGACTGACTCAGAAACCTGAAATCTAAACGGAAAAGAAATGGTCAAATAAGGCGATAAAAAAAAGAAAGAAAAATACATGTTATATTAAAGATATTAAAGTAAAATGACATACATTAAAGCGTACCACCATAGTCAGCGAGCTACATCTACAAATGGCCTTTTTAAATTTTTTTGTGTAAAAGCGGTTCGATCTCAGTCCAGTCTAAAGTTTATTAGGGGTGCTGTTATTAAGTTACAACACATGCAAGCATTAAAATAAGCAGAGATGTACAAGGGATGGACATCTGTCTTTTTTTTTCAGCTTCATTTAAAAAAATGTGCTTTGTTAGGTTGAGGGCGGCGCCCTGGTAGCAGAAAGGAGTGCAATAGGCCAGCTGCTTGCAGGCAGAGCTTTAATGAGGCTGTACTTGCAAAGCCGTACAGCTGCTCTTCCTCCTGGGCAGAAAAAAAGAAAGAAGCAAAAGGTCCCAGAGTGGCGAGCAGGTTTCGGGCTTTAGCAAGTTAAAGTGAGGCGTTGACATGGCAATGAGACCAAACAGTCTCTTTTCAGTTTTTATGTTTTATCCACCGTTCTGTTCGCTTCACATGGACTCAAACTCGTCAATGCGCTGCTTGGTGTTGCCTTGGCGGATCTGCCGCAGGGTCTTGTACTTGTCTCTTCCTGCCCTGACGTTCTCGGCGTGCAGCATGTCGTTCTGGGTTTTCTTCGTGTCGTCCCGGGCCTCAGCCAATTCTGAGCTCAGAGCCTGGAGGGAGGAAGCGGTTTTATGAGCCCATCACAACATAAGACAAAAAGAAATGAAACTAAAAATCATACATAGTGATTTCTGAATATTTTGTGTGTGTGTATATATATATATATATATATATATATATATATATATATATATATATATATATATCTTGATTACATATGATTAATCAGACGGGCAGCAGACGTAGAAGCCTATGTTTGTCATAATGTGTGTTTTGTCTGGTTCCGTTTCCTCCCTGTGTCTCGTCACTCCGTATTCATTCACAGCTGTCTGCAATAATTCACTCCTCTTCTCAACCAATCACACCCCGGTTCTCACTACTTAAGCCACATTCATTCACACACTCACCGCTGGATCGTCTGTTGTTGCCCCTGGTATTCCTCGTTGCTTCTTAGCC
>JAVLVB010000317.1:857081-867930 GCA_032876305.1 Orestias chungarensis | reverse complement strand
TTCCGTCATTATTGTTTCCCGGCTTGTTGTTATTTTAGTTCCGCCTCCGCGCCATTAGTTTTTCCTCTCGCTCCGTTCAGTTGTTCTGTTGTTCCGTGTGTGGTTCCTTTCATGTACTGTTCACCATTCCTTCCCTCAATAAAATTATCTTGGCACTCAAACTCCACCTCTGCTCGAGTCATTGAAACCCTCTCTGACAATGTTTCAATGTGTAATGGTTTTTGTTTCCTTTTTATTACTTCCTACTTCCCGTTGTGTTTCCCATGATGCTTAGCAGCATTTTTGGTATCTGCCGTGACACCATGAGTGAGATGGAGAAGTGTTATATTGAGATCCCTCTTGCGTTCTATAAAAGCTGTTGTCACGTTATCAACTTGAATTGTCATTGATTGACATTTGCCCACTGGAGATTACAAATGTATCTCTTGAAGAAGTGGGCAACCTTTGCCACCTTATTTGAGATTTCACGTAGTTCCCCTGAGAAGCAAAGCATGACATATTCAAAGATTGGATGTTGAGATGTATTTGATCAGTAAATGGAAGTTTGCTTATTACAACACTCTTCAGAGTGGAAGCTTTTACTGCATGAAGACTCATTTTTGTTACAGTTGGAAGTTTAAGAGCTGCTTCAGAGAGGGACTCCGCTCAGATCTGGAGATTTTTTAACTCTTAATAAGAGTCTTGCAAACGCAACCAGGTTTAAAACGGATACCTGCAAAATTCAATATACTAAAACCCAAGGTATGGTTATTACCCAGGCAGCTTACATACATCAACACCATCATCATATTCTCCTTGGTATGATTGCTCACTCAAAATAATCTCACACAGGGTGAGATTTAAATACAGTCCTTGGAGATTATTGAAAATGTCAACTGTGGCTACTATTGCTACTCGAGTACAATCTTCTGGGTACTCTACCATCTTCTGGTTGTTGCACACAATTATTAAAAAATTAGTTAGACAGTTTTGTCATAGCTGGTGCGACATATGAGTGTACAGCCAGTCTGCCGGAGTCCATCACTAATGTTTGGCCTCCACCCACAACTGTGTAACTTTGCGGGCCCTCCAGAGTTTCCATGAGACCGGCTGTTGTATCGGTTTGGATGGATTACCACGTCTTGCCAGGCTTGTAGTTGAGTATTACTGTACCTGTGTTTAGATGACGACTAATCAAAGGTAAGGTAAATGTTCAAATATTGTTTTATAACCTATTCTTGCTTTTAGCTTTTATAAAAAACGTTCCCCTGAACCTTTCTGCTATCTGCTTTGTTTTTAATGATCCCGTTTGCTCCCTGGTGTTCTCCAACAAACCTGTTAGACTTTAACAGACCAGCTAGTTTTATACGTAGATTGAATGAAGGTGACCTTTCCAGGCGATTTGTTGAAAAGTACTTCAGGTAAGAATATCAGAGAAAGCTAAATGTTGATTCATAAAAACACTCGTAGCCTTTTATTTATGGTTTTAGGAAAACCATGTACGCATACAAACCTGCAGCTGCTTCTTCACGCGGTCATTCTTCTGCGCCTCAGTGATGCGCTCCTCTTCGCTTCGGTGGCTGCTGACGCCGTCGTTCAGCAGATCGGCCTCGGCCTCTTCGTTCGACTCGTCCTGCTCGTCGTTTTCTGGTGCTGGCGGAGACGTTATGGCCGTCTTCAGCTCTTCCCTGGTCTTCTCCAGGTCTTCTTGTGCTGAAATGGCCTAGAGGGAAATCACATCAGCCGACTTTAGAGAGAAAAGTAAAATCTTGGATAGTTGTATAAGTAGTAGGATAGTAAAAAAAGGAATATTCAGGGTAACTAGTGACCAAAAGATTTGAAAATAAACAGTATTTTCTGGCCTGGCGTCGTTTTTTGCAACCATCGTGTGTCATAATGAATACATAAAAAGTTGCTATTCACTTTTGTCGGCCTAAAATCGACCTGAAGGAGCCCATCCTGTCACAAACGTATTGTAGAGCGACGTTTCATTACCTTGTGTTGCCACTCTGATGCTTCCTCATCCTTTTTCCTTTTCGCCTCTTCTAGCAGAGCAATTTTGGCGGTGAACTCGGCTAATTCTGCAGCCTGTGTGAAGTAAATCACGGCAGTAAAAAGTTTAATGAAAAAATGAAGGATATCCTAAAGAATATGAACAAAAGACACAAACATGTTCTTAAATCAATACAAAAATATAAATGTAACTGTAGGGAAACATCAATCTCCAGGTGTTTTATGCTTGTTGTTCTGCTATTTATTTATAATGAACCAACAAAATGGAGGTAAATTAAAATAAACAGGACACACAAAGTAAATCAGGCTTCAGTTTAGGATACCAGTTGTTCCTGTGTCTTCATCTGGTCGGCCGCCTGCTGAGCCAGAGCCGCCTTGGCCTCCTCCGCCGACTGCCTCTCCCTCTCCAGCCGCTCGGCTTCCTCCTTCGCTCGCTTGCGTTCCTGCTCCAACTCCAGGGCCCGGCGAGTCTGTTCCTCCAGCTCTGCAGAGAGACGCGAGTGAATTAATAACCTCCTAAAACTAAAAATGTAAACACAGGACGGTTTTAAAAGGGTTTCCTTCTGCAACCTTTACCTTTCTGCACTTTTTTTTAAAGTCCAATTTCTAAAGGGAAAGCCGAGGACAGTGCATGTTCATCCACTTTTCCTTCCACGTTTATGTCAAGTTGCAGCAGCAAACATTGTAAAGACAACAGAATGAAATAGAGCTGCTTTGTTTGCCCGGCATCTTTTGTTATATGCAAATTTAAATCGCTTTCCCAATAGCAGACATTTATTACAGCATATCCTACTTGGATGATATAATCACAACGTACAATTAGGGGAGTTTAAAAGAAATAAAAAATGACAGAGGTTCCTAAACCTTAAATGCCTCGCAGAGAATAATCGCCAAGGTTTTACATTTAAACTGCGCTAAATCCAAATCTTTGAACCTTTTCACGATTTCACTCATGAATGCCTTGAATGAATGTGAGAATATTTAAATAAACCTGAATTCCCAGCATAGTATTGCACTTTAAAATTTTACATTAGGCAGAAGATCATTCTGTTAGTTAAAATGATTAGTGTGGGGGAATACTTTGTTTTGGTTTTTACATTTATTTCCATAACAGTGAATCAAGGACCAGGAAGGAGTGAGCGTGATATTTGAAGTCTTACCTTTCTGAGCCCTTTGAGTCTGCTCTTCAATCTGTCTCAGCCTCTCCATCAGCTCAGCCTTTTCTCTTTCTATTCGCTCCTTCTCTTTCTCTGCATGCTCGCGCTTTTTCTTCTCATTCTCTAGTTGTGCTCTGCAGCAGAAAACAAAATCACCACGCAAATAAAACATCTAGTTGGCTGTCAAGCCATTTTTCTATAGTTACGCTTATGCTTATTTTAAACAACATTACAGCAATATTTTTAAATGAATCTGTTGAGTAAACACTGAGGAACACTGAACACTAACGGGTTATACTTTGGGATTTGTCAGAAAAATAAAGTTTCAAGTCCAAGTTTGAAGAGAACAACTTAAGGTGTTAAATCAGGGTTGCATCAATGAGTATTAATTAAAAAAACAAAGACTAAACCCACACCGCTAATAAAGTCGTACTTATTGGTTAATATGAAATGAATACCATTTTGTTACAAACTCAATCAAAAACTTGTTTATTTCTATATTTAAGAAATAATTTTTTGCACACAGCAAAATACAAATACTACAGTAACAAACGCTTCTTAAAAAAGTAGTTTATATTTTCACGCTACAACACTGACCCCTAGTGTTCGATAGAGGGTATTGAAAGAAACAAAGCAACAAGTTACGTTTGAATCTACCGGGATTCTGTTAAATCTGAACTTCTTGATGAGATTTAAGTACCGTACTGTACCTCTCCATCTGTTTGTGGTGCTTCTCCTCTCTCGCCTGCGCCTTCATCTGCTGCACCTCGATCGTGTCCGGCTTCCTCCTCCTCATGTACAGCTCATGGTTTCCCATGCACAGCGCCAGGATGCGCTTGTTGATCCGCAACCGGGGGGCGTAGAACACGAAATCCTGAAGGAAGCGTTAAATTGCTTGTTTATTTAACGCGAGGCAGTCGCGCGTTTGTTTTTCCTTCATTCAGTCGCACTTACTGGAGCTTTTTTGTCTATTGGCTTGATGACAAACTTCTTGTCGTTGAAGGAGATGTTTCTGATCTCGCTCCACGGAAAGCCGATCTTTGGTGACAATCTACAGAGATATTGGATAACCTTTAGAAACAAAATTGTGAATAACTCACAAATAAATACTACACGTGTATATTTTCTCAACCATCAGGTGTGTTGTTTTTACAGTTCCCCTTTTAAAAGTGCTTCTTTCACCAGCACAATTTGGTGCTAAGAGTTGAATACATGGGAATAAAAGAAGTGGAGTTGATTCTAACAGTTTGTCATCAACCGTTAGGTGAAGCATATAAATAAAGCCCAGAGTGGGTTAAGCTGACAATTCTGGTTTCTGTTTTACTTTCCTCCTCTGATGTCCGTCTTCAGTTTGAAAGGACTTATAAGTATGAAAACTCAACTTTCCACTTTTTACCCTTTATTCAACAAAAAAAAAGTCTCATTGGGATTAAAAAACCTTTTAAGGCAAGAGACAGAAAAAGTCACACAATTGGTTACATGATCCAAATGCCATACAAATAATTGTTTATGATTTAAGAATGTAATTTCTGGTACTCTCAGTCTAGACCAAAATGGAGACAAAACAAAACAAAAGCCGCTTTTCGCACAGAGTGAGAATCAGTGTTTTTAACTGGGATTAAATCACAATTGAAGAAGAGCAACAGCCAAATCACAGCTTTGAAAGTTTTACTTTCAAAGCCACTCACCATTTTGAAACCCATGTGGAATTTCCACACTTGATTAAAGACTCACAAACATTTTCAACTTTCCTAGTGGACCAAAAAAAAAGGACATCCACCTTAAGAGTATATTTACCAATAATGGGTCAGGACTTTGAAACAAGATATTAAAACATCAATGTTTTTTAAAGATTATTGGGCGTTCATATCCAGCAGGTCTCCATCATGGAAACCAGATACAAATGTTGCTCTGACTGGCTGCTTTTTCATCTCAAAATAAATCTATATAGTGTTTGGAGAGAAAAACTTTCAGCTGAAGTTTCTTTACAAGATGATCAATGTGGGGCTTGAAAGGGAGGGAGTCATCAACATAAATAAAGGTGGAACGCCTCTCTTTGGTGTTTGCAAATATCCTTCATTTAGTCTTTTTCAGCTGCAGGCATGTAACGGAAGGGAAAAAGGGTGCGTTTTATTCTGATTAGGGTTAAAAAAGCACTATTAAATCAGGCTCGACTACTTCAACACCTATAAATATAGTCCAGCATCCCCAACTTTGTTTAGAGATCAAACGATCTCAGTGTAATTTAATCTCAATGCAATTTATCAGAGCTCTGTTGAGACAATTTTCATGGCACCCAAACAAGACAGTAGACAGCTCAGGGAGAAGATCGTGGAGAAATTTGCTTTGTAAATCACATACAGCTTTGTTCAGTCCCAATAAAATGTACTTTAAGTGCTTGGATTTAAAACTGTATTTAGTTTGTCTCAAGTCACTTAGGGGACACAGTTCATATGTGGAAAATGGAGCTCTGATCGTATGAGAGCATGAGAAAACTTTCTGGCCCCATCATGCATGATGAAACATTGACTCTGCACAGCACTCATTCCGAATGTGAAAACATGTGGTGGCAGCATCATGCTGTTGAGAGGTCTTCAGGTCACCGTTCAATCTGACTGAGCTTCTTTCTGTTTTCCAAAGAAAGAGCAAAAATTCCCAACTCAAAATGACGAACCAAGTTAGTGTTTTGGGTTTGTGGTAACAGCAGTGAGGAGTAGTGGCACCAACATAATCATCAACTGCTTTTGGGCTCGTCAACCTACTTCAATAACTTTATAGACACTCTTCACTTTTCATGTTACGGCAAATCACCAGAAAGAGGACAAAGAACAGGTTGATAAACAGGCTTGCGTTTATAGCAACGGACTTGTGAGCCACACTAGTGTTGCTCTATCATGCAACACTCCGTGCGTGTGTGTGTGTGTGTGTGTGTGTGTGTGTGTGTGTGTGTGTGTGTGTGTGTGTGTGTGTTTGTGTGTGTGTGTGACTATTATTCATTTATTTATTTTACTTGTCTTCGTGCTCGTAGATGTTGAGGCCCAACGCGTCCACGCCCAACCACAGCTCCGTGCCCTTCTTGTTTTTGATTTCAAAGTAGTTAACGCCATACATCTCCAGGTCCTGAGCAATCTTCAGGTACTCCATCATCGCATCCTCCCTGCACATGTGGCAAGAGCAACAGGACAACTCTGACCGGAGCCACTCAAACACCACCAGAGTTTAACACGTTGACATTCGAGAGAAGAAAACAAACCCGGCTGTAGAACAATAACTTAGAGGACGCTCACCTGAGCATTCCTCTGTGCTCCTCGTGCCACGTCTGTATTCGGTCCTCCCACTGCTCCTTTGTTAACTTGTGTTGCTCCAGAACTCTACAGGACACAAACATTTTAGCACAGAAATAATTAAAACCCATCAGATAACGTTTTTTTTATTTAGTTAGAAAAGAGATGGATGAGAACTGAGAGCAAATTATGTGCTGCATTCTGCCTACAAACAATAATTCGGACAATGAACCCAAAAGCTGACGGTGGAACCAAACTCATGAGGACATGTGTAAGCCCCTCTATCACCACTATGAACCTTTCATGTACATGGTTAGAAAAGAGATGGTGTCTGTGTGTACTTCACCTCTGCGGCAGCAGTCTGTCATTTGCCAGGTAGCCGGGCTTATGGGTGTCTTTGCTGTAATCCCCATATTTGGCCTGAACAGCATAGGAAGCCAGTAACACCGCCGTTTCTGGAGGACAGTAGTTCTCATCATTCAGAATAGCCTCTTTCACCTTAAGGTGGGGTGAGGGGGTAGGGAAGGGCACATATTCAAAGGTAGGATCAGATTATAATGCATAAAGCATTTCACACAGATGTTAGGCGTCCAACTCTTCTTGTATTCGTTGGAAATTAGGTGAAGTGGAACAAACACAATCCAGAGCCTCAGGCTGCGTATTATCTCTCTTCCAGCAGAGGGAGCCGTTTTATTAGCCCTGTTTTTAACTTCATCATAATAACAAGAATGCAATGTTTACCACAGAAACACTCGGTGAACAAGCAGATCAAGCCGGATGAGATGAACATTAGCAGCTCAGGGAAAAGTTGTAACGCAGCTTTGAGGAAACTTTAGCTTCTTGTGGGTTTTTTTTTGTTGTGTCCGGCTCTGCTTTGTGTAAATAATTGACACGCACAGATGTCGTATCAGTTGGATAAAAGATAAGATGTTTACGTTTTAGAACCTGTGAGGGAACCCTTGAGGTCAACGAGAGATACATTGCAAATAAAACATTTTTAAAAATCACGCAAATTGTGTTCATTTGATTTGTATTAATTAGGGCTGCAGAAATATAAGAATCATGGTCCAATATCGACATCAGGTGTAATAATACCAATAATAATATTAACCTGTACCACATATATTACATATATTTTCTGGTATTACCTTATTCATTGTTTGAATGTTTAGTTGTAGCGGTTGTTTGGGACAACGAAGCATCAGTAAATTAGTGGCACATCCCACTAGCCAGCAGCTATTGAGAGTTAAACGTTAGCTCAATTTCAATTCACCTATTTACTCAGTTGCTTAAATAGATAAATAAATAGGTTGCACAGCTTGTGGTTGAGTTTTGTAGGAAAACGAAACATGATTTTGAGAAATTGGCCATGCAAGACACAGCAGCACGGTCGGCCAACTTGAAACATACACCTACACATATTTTGCAATACAAGGAAGTTTGTTCCCTCTGCCAACACCGGAAGAACAAAATGACATAATTTTGATCTTGCAGCTTGTTCTTTACATACGGTCTGGGCAGAACTTTATTTCCTGTGTGAGTCCAAAAGCTGTAATATATAAACACACCAAAGAAAAAAATAGGGATGCCGGCAATAATTACTGAGTTGATTTAAAGCCAAATCATCTTATTGAGCAACAATTGACTAGAAAGTGGGCCTTTTCTTAATAATCTTGTTTTAAAATGATCTGGATAAATAAAGAACAGTGGTTTTCTCTCTGTATTAAACGTAGACATACTCAGAAAATGTAACAAATCAGAAACTAGGTTGCTGAATAGAGAAAATTACAATCAACCAATCAATAAAAAAAAGCTTTATTTATCCCAAAAGAAAATTCTATTGGATTAAAACTGTAGCCTGTTTTTTAAACTTGGAGCCTTAACTCATTAAAACCCTGAGCATCAACCAAGCAAGTCGGGGTCACATCTTTTTATCTGATATTCTAATTTGTTTTGTGGCACAGCCCGTTACTTTCTGTCGCCACATTCTCACCTTCCTAAAACATTCGTAACTTTTGCTTCAGGAGTTGACGCCGCTCCACCCTGCAGCGCTGAGGAATGAGCGTCACTAAGGGGAGAATTTGTACAACGGTCTATTTTTCAAAACAAAACCACATAAAGGGGTGTTGAGTTTCGCTTTCCTGTTCTGCGATGGCTCCGCCATGATTACCCTCCGTTCAATTATCTATCGTTTGCTCATGAACGAGAAACAGTGCCCTCTTCTGGAAGGTGGCAACATTAAAACACTGAAAGAAAGCTCAGTTAATATAATGGATTACATTTTGATCTAATTGAAACATTATTCAACAATTAATACTTAGTAGATAATTGTTTCCATCCCCAGTAGAAACAGCACAGTTTTTTGTAGAAATGTTCATCTTCTTACCACCTGGCGTAAAAGTAAAGATTCTCTCTGATCAAGCAGTTTGTATTTATCTGCAGCTAACAAGAGCATTTGTAATTATAACGATATGCACCATATAGGTCAGTTTAATTATAAAGATATAAACATTTCACATCAGGTAATCTGTATATAATCCTCAGACAAAAGTTGTTTTGTTTGCAAACGTAAAGTAAACAGAGAAACATGTCAAGGCAAGCAGCTACGTGACCTGATCAGCTGCCCTACTCACCCGCATCACCTTGTCTGTTTCCATGAAGAAGGCTGATCATGCGTAAATTGTGGGTGTTATGCTGGAACAGTTAATTAACCTGCGTTTACGTCATTTTGGGGACAAGAATGTGTGCAGTACCTGAAGGAAGAAGAGTTTCTGTGTGATCTCCTGGATGAGCTCCTCAGAAACATCTTCTGGGAAGAACTTTGCTCTGAACTTGAACTGCAGAGGATTCTCCTTTTTGACATCCTGCTGGGTCACCTGAAGGGGAACCGGCAAATAACTTTTCATTGAAGATTTTTCTAGGCATTGACTAGATAGCTCAGCAACAGGAACAATCGCCAGCTACAACGTTTGGTAGATGCAAGAATGTGTCCCTGGGGTAGGTTTCTGTACCTGGGAGTGGTTTCTTACCTTCTTGTTGAGTTTGAGCCACGTCACGTATCCTTTGCTGTCCGTGTACTGCAGCCCGAAAAACCAGACCTCCCTCAAACCAACCGTCTTCACCACCTGAAACATAAAAACCACGTTTTGTTTCTGTCTACAGGAACCTATAGTGGAGGTGGTGGGAAACCATTAAGGCAATGTGGTTTCATTAAAAAGCCTTCTTAACTCCAGCGAGTCTTCATAGTGACGCCATTTAAATGTATGTAGGAAAATTAATCAAGACTCTAATTAAACAACAGTGACAGGCACTGTATGTACACAGACGAGATCCATGGCCAAATGCTTTTGAGTTACAAATTTTGTTGATGCTAAATATGGTCAAGAGAATCAAAACACAACTGAATTGTGATGTTTCAAAGTTTTCCAGAAGAATTATAAAGCCGTGCTTAATCTCAATGGTATTGTATTTACCATAACACATCGTCATCAAACCTCAACCCATTTCCCAGAGGAGATCTCGACACTCCGGTCTGATGCTAAAGTGAATTTACAGTCAACAAGGCAGCACTCCTAGCTTGTGATTAACTCTGTTAGGCGTCAGAGAGACAAGCTCACATAAACAAAATTAAAACCTATGTGAATCAAACGATGACACAAACAGCCCAATAAAATCCTATTTATCAGAGGTTTCTGGGAAAATGATTGACATTGCTGAAACAGTCCTACGCAGAGAACCTCCTGTGTGACGAGGGAGGCAGCTCCATGACAGGACCTTCCTCCTGGCACCGACCGCTGGTCTCTGACCGGGGTGTGCCTTTGCTTTATCTAACAATTTTCTGTCTCATCTAGTAACGTCAAGGCATAGAAACTTTCCCTAAGGTAGCTTTAAAGATCCCAATGTTTCACAGTGATCTTGTCAAAGTGGCAAAGTTAATTAAATAATGAAGCAAGGACTTCCACTTTTTAGTGTTTGCGGAGGTGGAGACACAGAGCACTATTGTCCAAGCCATTTACAAAAAAAATCTACCCACAGGAATTTGAGTATGTTACCAACTAACCAGAAGTATTAAAACAAAACAGGACGTCTTATAATTAACCCGCAATGGGATAATGCTAGAAATGTCATTATTTAAAGTGATTAACATTTTATTATAAAGCATAACTACTGTAAAATATTCATGTTATGGTGATAGAAAAACTTTTTTGTAAGCACTACCTCTACTCTTAGCTAAGAATTGCTTCAGAGGAAAGAGGTTTGCTAAATTTGCATGGTCCAAAAAGTTTACTGAAGCCAACTGTAACCACTGTAACCACTGTGACACACACACACACACACACACACACACACACACACACACACACACACACACACACACACACACACACACACACACACACACACACACACACACAC
>JAVLVB010000317.1:835071-854160 GCA_032876305.1 Orestias chungarensis | reverse complement strand
TATATATATATATATATATATATATATATATATATATATATATATATATATATATATATATATATATATATATATATATATATATATATATATATATATATATATATCCTTACCTGGTCAAACAGTTGTTTTCCTGTGGTGTTTGCCTGGATAGCAAACTCCAGCTCGGCGTCCATGGTGGTGACGCGTACATTAATCTGCAAAACACACACAAAGAAAGGAAAATCGTTCCTGCTTGGACAGAACAAGGCCACGCACGCACGCACGCACGCACGCACGCACGCACGCACGCACGCACGCACGCACACACACACACACACACACACACACACACACACACACACACACACACACACACACACACACACACACACACACACACACACACACACACAAAAAACTCACAAAGGTGAGAACATGACATACAAGAGTAGACATACTAGTTTTCCTATAACTGTTCTGCAAATTTTGAGCTAACTTTTAAAATTTTACCAAGAAAAAATGTAAATAAAGATAATTAGGAATTTTTATGTCTACTGGTTTGGTGCAAATCAACTGGGCTAAATAAAGCATAATCTCATGAAACGATGTTGTATATAAACAGGAATTCGTAGAATACTTATTCAGCAAAGGTGTCTCCACCTCACCTGTAGTGGTTGAAAGAGTCAAAAACCACCTTAAACGAGCATAAAAATGTTTATTGCAAAATTTTGGAGTTTGCACTTTTACTGTTTCCATCCATTTTTTAAAATGCTGTACATTTAATACACATAAAAATATAGGAAAGACGACTAATGATGAGCTAATGAATAGTTAAAAGTGCTAGATTTATACTGTAAGTGTTTACTAAATTCTTAGATTAAAAAAAAAGGGGCCAAATCTAGAGAAATTGTAAATTTGGTCCAGCAGAGATAGAAGTTTGTTAGGAATATCAAAAAACTACAAAACAAACTGCAATCCATAACAAAATCATCCCAAATGTCTTAGGAGCTTTGGTTGTTGAACATTGTGTGTCTCAACGCAGTCTTCTGGCTGTAATCGGGGACACAGAGGGCCCAGCACAGGATAGTGATGGGAGCTAGAAAAGGACCGCGGACTAAAGCAATAGGAGCTTATTTTCACACTTTATCTGTCACATATTATACAGTTAGGACAAAGTGAAAGCTTTAACAAATACAAACAATATCCAAGTTCCTAAAGCTCAGCAGCCTTTTATGAAATCAGGTGTAATTCAATCAGAAAAGTAAGATGATACAACCAAAATAAATATCTAAATATACCTGTGGCTGAAAGAAGCTAAAAATAGAACGTAATTCTGTCAGCCAGTGAGATAATCTTGGCCCTTTCTCAGAGCATGTCCTCCTGTCTAAAAATATGCTTCACCAATAGTGAGCGCATGTACAAACTCAGGCACATGATGACGCTGTTCCTGCCTGCCAGGCAGCAGAGGGGGAAGTTGCTTTGCTCTAATGAGGGAAAAGTCATTTAGACGATTCCAAGCAGTAACACCTGCAGTCATTTTCCCCTCGCTACCCAAAACTAAAGAGTTATAGATATTTTATCAGCCTTTGTATGGAATTATGGT
The DNA here is from genome assembly GCA_032876305.1 of Orestias chungarensis. NCBI lineage: Eukaryota > Metazoa > Chordata > Actinopteri > Cyprinodontiformes > Cyprinodontidae > Orestias > Orestias chungarensis. The sequence goes on along the minus strand of JAVLVB010000317.1, from coordinate 852,575 downwards.
GTACATCTAATGCAAACCATGTTTAAAAGATCATAGGAGCAGATATTGTTAAAGTGTGTAATTTTTAAGACATTTATTTTTCCAGTAAAGATGCAGTTAAGACTTGTTTATCGTTGACAACTTTTTTTTACGTTAAAGTGTAGTAAAAAAAAGGTCATATTTAAATATTTTAGTCTACCCTGTCAATCAATCTCAGTGAGTTGGTCAGCAACGGAGCTATCGGTGTTGCAACTTGCCCTAAACTTCAACATTTGTTAACTGGAGTGAGGTAAGCTCAAAACTGATGTATAGGTTCGCAAACCAGCTGTGATCGTATAAAATAGCTTAAATAATATTCCTAACAAGTTGTTAGTGGGAAATATGAAATTCTGAAATTTGTTACCCAGAGTATTTAGAACAGATTACAATTTATTCTGTTTACAAAACGCAAACAGAGAGTTGAAAAATTGAAAAGATAAAAGATTGAGCAGTTAAACGATGGTAAAAACAAAAACACAAGTTCGACTGTATAAATGTTACATGAAGCTAGTTGTGTTGATGTAAGTGTGTAGGTATGGGTTATTTATGAAGCAGTAACTTCGCAGGTATGCAGTACCTTGATCAAAACCCAAGTTCAGATTTTTACAAGCTTGTTTCTCCATCCTGACTCAACATTGGGGTTAAGTTTAGTCAGAGTAGTCAAGGTTTGCTAAAGTCACAATAATGAGAGAGAATACGTTGAATGCATAATGATTAACATCTCTTAACCGTGTTGTAAAACACTAATGTTGGTGTCGTATTTTGATAGGTTACTTAAAAAAAAATTGACCTCAACCTTTTCTACTTGAAAGCTGATGACCGTAATTGACTTAGTAATTCTGGGGAGATCAGGAAAAATAAGAAAGGCCCTGGATTGTTTATAGATGCCTTAATGAGTAACTATTGGGTTTAGGGCTGGGTCATTTCAACTCGTCTTACCCAAACTAGTTTCAATGCTCTCCAGTCTTTGATCTTGTATGTGTGTGTATGCTTAAAATCAGTAATTTAGTCAATTTTATGCCTCTTAGATTTAATTTCTCGTAGTGAATTAGGTTAAACGGTTTTGAAATTGTGCTTACTTCAGCAGCTTTTTGTCCAAATGTTTCGGCCTGAATTATTTATGAAGTCAGGTTTTGTGGACACTGGCAACAGTAAGGTGAAGTACACTTGCAAAAATGTGTTTAGTCAGGTGAGAAAAGCCAGAAATCAGCATCTGCAGATTCAAACTTCGATTGACCGTTAAAACTACTAGACATATTCCTAATCTGTTGTGGGATTAAACCATTTCCATGGGCTCAGTTTGAAGAACTGAACTCACACATGCATGTGTTCAAGAGGTGCGTATTACATTAAAGTGTTTTTATGTGCTGCAGTATGCAATCCCTCCTCTGCAGTATAACCAATCAGCGCTGTCCTCAAGTAACCCAGGCAGGGTGCAGAGGACTCAGAGAGAGAAGTAAAGGTGCTGAGCTGAAGAAGATATACGAGAATTAACCTACCTTAGGCAATAAACTGTTAGATATGTGCTTGGTTTTATGACAAAATGACCAAAACCAAGAATATTTCTGTTCGTATACTCTTGACAAAAGCACTGAGTGTTGAAAAGCTCAACTTCTAAGTGTTTTAGGGGTTAGAAAATTAAGTTTCAGCTAAGAATTTGTGATTATTTTTGACCAGAGAAAGAGAGTAGGCATCATTTACTCTGCAATGGAAAATCTCCACCAAGGGGACACATAAACAGCAAGGTTTATGTGTTCCCTGTTATTGAGGGAGAAAGACAGAGACAGACACTGCCTGTGGTGAACTCCGTAATCTCTCTCAAGAAAGCAGCAGCCGGAAAACACAAGGAGTGCAGTCCGCGCAGTGACCTGAGAAACGTACACCCACACAAAGGCACACAAAAAGCATTAAAAATTGTTCCGCATAGCGAACACACGAACCTAAAAAACAAAGTGGAAACCCATGAACATGTACTCAAATCATGGTTCCGCATGGTACTGTATATTTTCTTCAAATGTAATTAGTCCTAAAGATGAATGTTAAGGAACAAATATATATATTGGGGACTTAAGGTGTGTGTTTATGCAACTACTTAGTTCTAGAGTGTGACGAAGGGTTTGTGGAGTAGCTGTCAGGAAAGCATGGGAACCGAACCATATGTTTGTGGCAGCAGCATTGCGTGTGTGTGTGTGTGGTTCACAATGAGACAGCTGCCTGTGCCTCTGTACTGCAGCAAGAATGATATTACCGTCGTACGTTACAAGCATCTACAACAGACACGATCAGCGCTTCATTGGTCCCTGTGCACAGCGTAGCATACCCGAAGACTTACTGATAATGTCTCCATAGCAATGTCCTTGTGGCCGATTTTGGTCTAATTTTCTAAAAAGCCTTGTTGCTTCCTAAAGCAGCGGTTTTAATGCTCGACAGGGCGGCAGAGAGAGGATTGACTGCTCATCCACAACAATACGGGTTTACGAGGTCAGGAGGGAGTCAAGAGTAAACAACAGAGAGTTACAGGGACAAGACGGCACAGTTTTATTTTCCTTTGTGTATAATTTAGCAACAAGTAAGCTTGCAAAGTCGGAGTAGGATTTCTAGTATGAATGAACCCCAGTATCACAATACAGTTTTTCTTTAAAAATTTTTTTATTAAGAACATGTAATCAGTGAAGATTTATTAAGTACAGAATTGCAATAAAATACTTAGTATTATTTTTTATTTTAAGGTTGTCAAAAAAAATTTTTTTAAATCTCATACAGCTCTGATTTGACAAGTAATATTTTGATATGGTCAAAGCCTAGATTGCTTAAAAACGCTGTTTAAGTTTAGTGTTGATGGAAAGTTGTGAAGCAAACACCCTCAGCAGTTTTGTTTCAGTGCTTGCTTTGCTCCAACAAAAAGAGCATTTAGTGCTGCTTAACAATTTAAAAGTTAGGCACCGACCTTCGTAATAGGTTACACATTTTCTACTTCCACTCCACTGGCCATTAGCATACTTGGATACAACACACTCAGACCAGCCATCTCTTTTAGCATTAACCTTCTGAGGTTCACCTTAAATATTGATGTTGCTGTTCTTCCCAATATATTTATATTTTACATTAGTAAATATTTGTGTGGCTGCTGTTCACGGAGTTGAAAGGAAACAGTACGGAAATATATAATACATATTTTCAGTGAATAAAATAAATAAACGACTACACCAGCTCGATTGCATTTCTGCCTAAATTAAACAAACCTACAAACCTGTTCTGGTCCCACATTATTATCACACGACCAAATAAATAACACATGACAGACCTCCCCCCTACTGAAATGGCAAGAACATAAAAGTAAACATCGGCTGTAGCATCGGCCCAGTTTTACTTACAGGGCCGATACAGATGAGTTAAACATTGACCAACAACGGCTGATGTTGATTGACGACAGAATCAGGCGCATTAATTAAGAAAGTAAATCTCACCCAACCTCTCAAAAGTGTGACAAAAATTGTGATGTACTTCCAAGAATCCCGCCTCTTAAAAATAGCAGGACAGCTTCCATTAGCTGAAACTTATGACTGGATCAATTTTTAGTCATTTACAAAAAGTCTCCAGGATTAATCAACAGGTTACCCCACATGTTGCTAATAGCAGGTTTAGCCAGTTAAGATAACAGAAACACTTTTTTTGTTGTTTTTTTCTCAACACTGTTGCGTCATGGTTACTCGGGAGGAGGGAAGGGCGTGTTTTGACAAAAACAGATGGATGCAACCAAACATAAGCTGTACAGCTACTACAAATCAGGGTTGTCCATAGTAGTGGATTATACCAGCCTACGTCTAAAACCTCGAGCAAAACTGAAGACTGAAATATCGGTATCGTATTGGAAGTAACAAAGCTATATCAGGACGTCCCTACTACCAATATCGTCCAAGTGTAATAACCTGCATCTGCCCATTAATATAACTAAGCATGTGACAAACAGGCATCTTAAATATTTGAGCATAACAAATAAAAACTTAAGGATTGTTTAATTCAACCGTCTGTCGTCAAGCGATTTATTTTCAGGTGTCAAAGCTGAGACAACATTTTAATATTTGAGTTAATCTAATCATTGACCAGATGGGATATTTAATGGTTGATGCAGTGGGAAATCTGATTACGGCATCTACACTTACACTGCCAGAGCAAAGAAGACCCAGTCTGGTGAGTGGAAAAACAACTCAAGCTATTTGATGACGTAAAGACACTTGGAAATGTTAGAAACTGCATATACAGCAATAATAATCCATTATTACTAACTGTTTTGGAAGACCTACATCAGGACCTCAAATGTACACTACAAAAAAAAAAAAAAAGGATAAATAATGGAGGACATACGATGACGTTGCTTTGTGCAACCAGGATGCAGCAGTGGGTCTAAAGGAGCTTTCCAGTTCAGCAGCAGCCTAAATTGTTACAGAATGTCTGTCATTTACTCACAACTACAGTTTCATAAATTATATTCTTTAAAACTGCTTGATAAAAACTGATAACATAATAATAACCATGCAGAGTAAGACGAATGCAAACGTATTAGTGCATCAGCACAAGGCACGTTTTAGCTTGTAGATTGTGAGACTTCTGCAGACAGGCGCAGATAAGGCAGCGGAGCAACGTCTTCCCCCAGATAACCGAATACGTTAAAAGATAAAGTTGGTAGTTTCAGCCTGCGCAGACACCACACTCCATACGGTCACTGCAGAGCAACTGCTATGGATAAAAGTTTTGTTTTGATTGTGCTCCTAAGTGGCAAAGATGGAAATTTGTTGTTGCTCGTACAAACACAACCTTGTGATATCACTAGAGACTTTAGCAGTATTTTAAGCCCGAATAGGAATTACGACATCGGTTGAGATGCTTAGATTTAGTCAATTTTGAAATATGGATCAGTGAAAAGTAGCTGAGAACATTTAAACTATTTTATGTGAAAAATAATTGAAGGACTGTATTTGTAATAAGGTTTTAGTCCATTAAGTGTTTGAGTGAGAAAGTAGCACAATAAATCCCCAACTTCAAATACGGTTTATACAATGAAACATAAAAACAAAATGTATAAAGCTATCGGGATCTACTGCAAAAGAAAAATAATCTAAATAATCAGTTGGAGCCAGACAGATCTGCCTACAGTTATGGAAACAATCAACTTAGTCATTCAGTAACTAATTGGATGTTGTTACTAAGCATCACAAGTGTTGTGATAATAAACAGTTCAAATTGACAGTGAGAAACGAGGAGTAAATGTCTGCTGCTACTGTTCCTGTCCTTGAAACATCCTTCAGCACCCATTTTAAGTATGCTTACATATGGGTCCGTATAAGATATTAATATTTATTAGGTATGTCAAAATATCTTCATCTGTCAATGTTGCTTTTGTTAAAGTAAAATGAGACTAAAGTCAGCAGGGACGCCTTATCTAGTCTGTTCTATGATTAATGCAACATAGTCAGCTATCTGACTACAGTATGTTGCTTTATAAACACGCGAGCTTACCAGAATATTAAAAAGGCACGAAAAACATAAGAGAGAAATTCGAATGATGTAGACAAATGAGACTTGGGAACATTTGAAAGGCTCTACAACAGGTGATGTACTGATGTAGGTAATGTTTTCTACTTCCTGTTTGCCCAGAGCCCCGTGTAATGGCAAAACACGCGTGATAAAAACATCCATCATGACCACCGCTGAAGATCTCTTTATCTCTTGTCGTCCAGGACTATAAATCTCTTGTGATACTTCCAAGCTGTTTCCACATGTGAATCTGAACTCAGAAAACATAAATCACAGTGACCATTGCTTTATACAGCAATGGATTATGGGTCCAAAGTGGCAGCTGGAGGTCTTGTTCGCGGTTGGATGAAGTGAAATTTTTCCAACCCCTTAGAAAGTGCAAGCATTAAGCAACACAGCATGGCATCTCGCGTCTGTTTGCTGTTTTAAATTGTAGCTGTTTAACATCACAGGACAATGACGGCTGTGTGTGTTTTGTATACGCCTGTGCTTGCCTGCATCCATGTTATTTCCAAGTAGTGACAGCTACATACACTGGCTGGCGGGTACGGGCAGAGACCGCCCACGCAGCGCAGCCCACCTGCTGACTGTGGTTGACATTGACTGAGAGAAGCTAAGACAGCCATAATTAAAAGCTGTTGGTGGCTAAGCTACTGAATAAAAGGTCTTACAGGCAAACAAGGTCATGTTGTGTGCTTAACCTCGTCTGTTGGCAGTTTTTCATTATTTACAAGTCCACACTCCCGCTGTGATGTTGGTTTGACGTCCCTGCTCACTAAAACACACACACACACATTCCTCTTCAACAACCATATTCTCCCTCCTAGTTTCTGATCCATGTCAGTCCTGGTTCATATTATCCAATGCAATAATCATAAATGCTTCTGGTTTACTCAAAAAAGCTTCAGCAATGATCAAGAGTGCGTTCAATAAGCTGCATCTATCAACATCAAGCCAGATCCATTAGTTGTTGCTCGGATTGATGCATTTTAATGAATTTGAAAGAGATTCTACAGTGTGGGCAGATTTGGACTGAAAAAACGAGAGTGAAGTGCATTTAAGACGGTTACATGTAAAATATTTTCTTTACCTCCTTCCTTTGGAGTCCAGCCAGGAAGATTTTTGCTGAAATTTATCAATGAGCCAAGATTCAAGCATTTGAAAATGCATTTAAAAAAAGTTTAAAACTCTTACATTTAATCCAACTGTGGCAAATTAAGGGAGTAACTAGTAATGTATAAGTGAATTATCAATAAGTTGTATGTCAATAGTATATTTGCTCTGTTGAATGAATTCCCACAACTGACACAAATGATAGCTGCAAGGTGCGGAAGGTCGGTGTGTTTTGAGCATCGTAACAAAACCATGAGTCGGGCAACACCTACGCTCACATGTATGATTCCTTAACAATGCGTTGTCATAGCAATCGAGTTGCCTGTGTAATTGGACTGATCGTGAATGACGTCCCGTTTGCTCGAGCTGCCTAGATGTTTGGATAAGAGGAGAACTAACTTGGAAAGAAAATACAGAAGATGACAACTTCCTGGGAGCTTTTATTTCCGCACGCTTCAATTGGGAAAAAAAGCGTGTTGGCTTAATACAGAGGCCTTAAAGTAAAGCAGTAATAGTGCAAATGCAGGTTTTTTGAGTTACAGCGTCATGGGTAGGAATAGGGGTGTTCGATATGACGATTTAAATCGTGAACGATTAGAATGTGACGATCTAACAAAACAAGAAATTTTGCAGAATCGTCTACGTAGCACATTCTATATGTTATAGAGCTATATGTCGTCTGCAGACGCATCGGATGTTTCGCGTGCTCGTGATCTTAACCAACCAATCATAACGAAGTACAGCGAGCGCCATGTTTGTTTGTCTAGTGGTAGCAGCCTGGATGAACGCGAAAGGGAGAAGTTGGTCCCATAAAATAATTTTACTTCCATAGAGAGGAATTGGTTTAGTTTTTCTTCGCAAGACAAAGCACAAACCATTGTGATTTATAAGGTGTGCAAAGATACAGTTTGGACGTCGGACCGCACCGCAAGCGGGGTCATCAGCCAGCGTCAAGCCAAAACAGATGACTTTATCACAAGCATTTAATAAAGGGACAGATTGTGAAAAGAGAAGCAAGTGATGGAAGGAGGTAACAGAGCCAGTGACATTTTACCAAGCTAAAGTTATGGTCCCGATAAAAACTGTGGAGAATGACGGTTTCTAAATGCTGCTAAAAGTAATTGACACGTGGTACGAGCTGCCCAGCCTTAAATACGTCTCCAACACTGCGATTCCATGCCTGTACTCCGAATGCCGTGAAAAAATTGAACACAGCGTTCAAAACGTTCAGTTTTATGCAACAACAAGCGATTTGTGGTCAAGTCGCACGTCGGAGCCTATCTGAGTCTGACCATTCATTATATTGACGACTGGAAGCTCCGCAGCTCAACTCTCCAAACAACGTAGTACCCAGAAGATCACAAGGGTGAGATGATGCAAGGACTGAGGGATGCTCTTCAATGCTGGGGACTAAAAGAGGATAAGATGACCTGCATGACTACAGACCGTGGGACCAACATGGTTTAGGCTTTGGAACTTAACAAATGGATTCGTCTGCAGTGCTTTGGGCACAGACTGGACCAACCCATCGGTGAAGGAATTTTAAATTAATAAATGAAATATAAAAATCTGGCACACTATGCTTAACATAACTGGATCAGATGATTTAAGCAAGAGCAATATGATGAAATCATAGACTGTAAAAAATAATAAGTTATTAATGGGTTGCTGAATAGTAACAATATTGACTCTGAATAGGGGAATTGTTGTATTAGTCTATAATTAATATAATAAACATTAATCAAATTCTTGAATAAATGTGAACAGAATACAATAATGACTTTGCTGTGTATTTATTTTATGATTTCAAAATAAAAAAAATTTGTAAAGTTTTTTTATTCAGTTAATTAAAAATTATGGAATTATAATAAACACAAAAGAACCTTTAAAAAACACGAATAGAATAAAATAATGACTTTGCTCTGTATTTCAACATTATTTCAACATCACTTTTACTGAAATCCGTTAGATATGAACATTAGACAGTTACAGCTTCAAAACTGGGCTTCAATTTTGCTTAATCAATACATGTGGGTAATATATCATGTTCTTGTTTCAGGAAAAAGTGCCAAAGACCCTCATGTTGATCGCATAACATCTGTTACCAAGAAAGTTGTGAGTGCGTTCTCCTTCAGCTGAAAGAAAAAAAGGGACTTGAGTCGAGCTCAAACAGAACTCAAACTACCTCAACAAAAACTCCTCACAGAGTCACCAACCCGATGGGGTCCAAGCTTGACATGATTGAGAGAGTTATCCAGCCAGCTCGAAAAGATCTGTGCATTCCACCAACAAGTTCTCCCTCTGAAAGAGTATTTAGCACTGGTGGCAATATTGTAACTTGCCAAAGGGCAACTCTCAAGCCAGATGAAGTGGACAAATTGGTTTTACTTGCTAAAAATCTGTGACTAATGTACCATAATGTGCCTCCTTTTTAGAAGGGCACTAAAGTTGTACTTTGCACTGACTGCACTATTGCCTTTGCTCATAATAAGAGTTGCAATTTCTTTTTCTCGTTTTAAATAAGGCTTGAGTATTTTTTCTATTATTTGTTTATACTTTGGTTCGATTTTTTTTTTACGTTTAATGTTGAACTGTTAATGTGAAGGCTACCTCGAAAACTAAGGACTGTTTAGTTTTTTTATTACAAGGGTCCACTTTATTTTATTAGTGTTGCTGTTTACCTTTTTTGTACGTTTATGTTCTTAGTACAAAATTGCACAAGCTGTTTAAATAAAACCTGTTCAGAAAATGTTCTTTTGCCTAAGTTTTACTTGACAATTAGGCTCCAAAATCAATGGAAAAAAAATTGTGATAAAATCGAGATCGGGATTTAATTATAAAAAATCGTGATATGATATTTTTGCCATATCGTCCACTGCTAGGTAGGAATCCAGTTAATCAAAAGCTTGACAAATATCGCTTACGAGTTTTCCTGCTAATGTCCTAAAGGTGGCATTTCATTTACAATTAGTGCCTTAGTTATGAGGAAAAGTGAACATGTACGCAATAGTTTCTATTTACACATGCATTGGAAAAACAAAAAATTAAAAAGTAGGGGGTGACATATCAATCAGTCCAGAAAATATTTTTTGCTCTCATCTCACAAATCTAAATCAAATTTTTTTTGTTATAGGACAGAAAAGGTTGCTGAATTGCGGCAGGAGAACGGACATAGCTTCTACGGTTTTCATCTTTAAGCGCAGTCATTTTTTGGCTCCTCGAGGTCGGCGAATGACCTGATCAACCGTGGCAGTAAATCGAAACAATAAGCTACAGCTGGAACTTTAAAGCTCTGGTGGCAAAGCAAGTCTGTCCAGAAAAAAAGTTTAGGCTCTCTTTTCTTCAAAAAACAAAAAGGCTATTTTGACAAAACTAATCAATAATTTTAAAAACTAATGCTGTAATTATTATTTGAAGGAAAGTATTTGATTTTTTTTTTTTAAACATTTCCTTAAAGAGCGGGAGAATGTAACAATATTTGACAATAGAGGATCGGTCTCCAAGTAAGTTTCACACTGTCCCCCTAATGAGATTTAGTGACTCGGATAATTCCCATTATATTGATGAAATGGGCTTCTGAAATATTTAAACCCCTCGAAAGCCAAGCCTCAACGCCGCACGGCCCACTTCAGCAAAGCCCCGGCTCTCAGGGTGGGGGGGGGGGCATGTGCGTAACGCAGCAATAAATCAATAATGCAAAGCGTCCCATCACACCTCTCACATCCTCAACTAAAAGGATTTGACACACACTTAAAACTACTAAAACACAAGCTGCAGACAACAGAGAAGCTAACTTAAGCACTAAGGATGTCAATTAGTTTAAAATTTTAGCACAAAAACACATCAGATTAATATCAACGCATCTTTAATCAACAACAACCTTTATTCGTCCACAGGTTATTGCACTGATTATTAAATTATTCTTGTTTCAAATAATGCCAATGCATTATAGACGCATTCAAAAAAAAAACATGAACAGGTACATAAAATACCAGACAAAAGAAGGAACGTCCAGATGATTTCAACCATTTTCTATCCCAAATTTATACTTCTTGTCAGCAAAGACGGTCAGTCAAGCAAGGAGGAATTCAGAGTTGTTTCGGGTTTTCACAAGGACAACAATGAAGCTGTTGTGTTAAACAGCTGCATTGTAATTCGAGTTTTGAATTAAATATCAATCTCAAAGAAGGCACAATGTACAGCATTCACACTGAGGATGCAATCCAGTTATAAGCATGGAGAAGCTTAAAAGATTCAAGCTAATATTACCAGGTATCCGAAAGAAGCATGGCATGAATAGTTAAAAATCTAAAACATTATTTTTTTCCTATATTGTCCTACTTTAAAATTAGCCTCACCCGTTTTATTTTTTGCCTCTACGGCAGCACGGTGCAACAATGTGACGTCTGAAAGAAATGATTTTTAAGCCCCATCCTCTTCATTGCATTTTTTTTCCACCACTTCTTTGTAAAAACAACCTTTTCCTGGTTTCTTTAACCCTCCCCTACATTCACACACACAAACAGGATTACAACCCAGCTGTAGGGCAGGTTAAGGTGCAGCGCAAATTCAATTTAAAGGCTTGCCAGGAAGTAGCTTCTTTTTTAGTGTTTTCGTGTGGCCATCAGAAGTTTTTTTTTGCATATAACGCTCAATGGAAAAGCTCTTGTTTGCAGTAAAACTTGTTTTTTATTTTTCCTTTTGTTATTCTTCATCTACAAGCTAATGAAACAAAGGTAGTGCGCTTGATCGTCAAGCAAGCCTCCGTGGCCAACTCTGCGCTTCCTCTTTTAAGTCCAGTGATGTTTAAAATCTGTTCATGTGGTAAAAAGCAAAAGGATCCAAAAGTGAAACCGTAAAGCAGCAAACAAGTTTTTACTTTCCAACTTCGAAGCTTAATGTCAAAGGGCAGCTTCAATGTAACCGGAGTGGGGCTTTCCCCCTGAGGGCAGCTCGGGTATCGTTTTTCTGGACTGGTTACAAACAAAGTCCCCGTCACTCAGTCCTTCCTAAATCCTCTTTTCCCCTTTGTTGTACTTTTTGTTTTTTTCTCCTTCTATAGTACGTTCAGATGATCTAAGCTTCAGCTTTTCATTTTGAGCTTTCTCTTTCGCTCTTGTCGCTTTTTAACCTATTCGGTCGTCACATTTACCTCCCGCCATCATATCCAGAACCGTTTTTCTCTGAAACAATTCGCCGAACCTCACTAATGCTCGTTAAAAGAGAAAGCCACGGATCGTTTCACATGAAATCCACCGTGCTGCAACATGATAGATGTTCGGAGGTGAAGTCACTTGCAGGTACCGCCCGGCAACACGTCTAGGCTTTGCTACATGCATGACCAATAAAAAAAGGGGGGGTGTCCTTGTGTTTGGGAGAATATACAGTTTTTCCGAGGTGCAATAAACAATGATCAAATATACCAAAATAAATGTATTGGTTTAAGTAAAATGTCTAGTGCGAGGTATCTTCAGCAACAGGTTGCCTCAAAATAACTGTTATAGCATCTGTTTTGATGTTCTTCATGGTTGTTAATCAGGACCCTGATCCAATAACTTGCAAATCTCTTCCTCCAAACCTTGGTGATAAAATAAAATATACGTCTTAAAATAATAAGCTGGATAGAAATAAGAGAGTGGTCCACATAGACCTTTAATATGCATAACACATGAATTCGCAATAATAGCAATAATACTGCCTGAACATGGTAAGCCATGACCACTGTTTGGGGAAGATTGCACCAGTTCCTACATTTCCCATGTTTTCTGCCAGTGGGACGAAGATGAGAACTGAATAGTAGCCATCCAGTTTGATGAGCTCCAGCACCTCAACACACCTGTCTGTGCGGCGAACAGCGGGCGTCCTCGCACCTCGACTGCTGACAACGCGCTCCTAGAACAACTATAGTGCTGGAGAAAGCAGGAGGGACTTGCAGAGGACGGCTACTGGACAAAGAATGGTGCTTTCACGCTGCTTGTTTAAAAAAAAAAAAACATGTCTGACAAGTCGCTAAAGTTGGTAATGCTGCTAGCAATAGCAGCTCAACGTTACTTAAACATGTGGATGTAAATTATCCATCGTCTTCTTCCTCACCTTCTGATCCGAACGGCAAAATATTGTTCAAAATTATCTAAAAATAAAGCAAATCGTCTTTATTTCCACGAAGAAAGGAGAAAACAGGTTGGATACACTTTATGTGAACTGTACTGCACTACTACGATATTATTAAAGTACCATTTTATTTTCATATATTTTATTTTTAAAAATGTTAATGTACGCTCTAAAATCATCGATCTCTATCAAAACTAAATGCATATACAGTGCTTATTATTATTATTATAATTGCACATCATAAATTGAAGAATTTATATTTATTTTGAGTCACTTCTGATAAAAGTACAAAAAAAAATCTAAATGTTCCTGATTTAGTTTTACTTTGCATCCCATGCTTCACTTTTAATCCCGTGCCGCTTCGTTTACCCTTCCTCAAACGTAGCGAGGCTCTATATAGGAGCTGCTCCCGGCCAAATTCCCCATTAACTAAATTGATGAACCACTAGCTTAGAACAATTACTCTCAGGCTCTGTGTAGCTACATAAGGAACCACCATGTAATGACGGGCTAAATGAAAAGCAAGAACAAGCTGTATATAACGCTCACAGTTCTCACTGATCACTCATCAATATCTTCTGACGCTTCAGACAGAAATAATGTTCCATAGGGAGGAAAGGTGGATGTGAAAGACTTTCATCTCTGAAATGAGTCTTGCAGGAACAGAAATTAAAATACCAACTAATTATTATTATCATTGTGTGTGTGTGTGTGTGTGTGTGTGTGTGTGTGTGTGTGTGTGTGTGTGTGTGTGTGTGTGTGTGTGTGTGTGTGTGTGTGTGTGTGTGAACTGCAGTGCATCTCAACCCATATGTGTCACGGCAACATGAAAGCCTCCACTGTCCCACTTAAACACCGAGCGGAGAAAGACTCTTTGTCGAAATCTCTGTTGAAAGGAACAAACAGAAAGTGTCTGACTGCCGTGCTTCTGAGGGAGTTGCTGTGTTTTCCCAAAACCATGCGCACTCGAGTTACACTTCGCCGCAGACAGCTGGAACAGGCTTTCACTGGCAGCATAAAATTAAAACTGCATGGCGGCGACGGACGGCACCAATCTCGCACCCATGTGGCATTCTAGGAATAAATAAGTAGAATTCCCTTCCATGTTTTATGTCATATCATTCATTCAGGAATTATTCTGAAAAGTAAAAAAATTAAAATCACAACTTGCATGCAGTGCCTTTTTTTTTTGCTTTTCATTCAGGATGTGGGGAGCCGTTAGGAGTTGGACTACTGTGTGGAAACAGCAAACAACTATCCACTTTTTCCTTTTCCAAATCCAGCATCCTGCTGTGGAAAGGTTGTTTTCCTAACTTTTCCTTTTGCCATTTCAGCTATGTATTGCATCTCTAAACAACAATAAATGTCACATCCTACCAAGACCAGGACCATGGCACAATGGACTTCCCAGCAACAATCCCCTCAGGAGAAAAAAAAACTGTAGAAACCGTAATTACCACAAATCTGAGAGCAACAACTTTGTGAGAACAACCCATAAATTTGGGGAAACAGCAACAGATGAAGCAGAATTTTTAATGTCCGTAATGTTTGGGAGAGATAGTGAAGGTCAATTATTCTCTGCGGTAATCCCAGCACAGCATGCACTAACCGGTTTGGGCATCTCTCCTCCTGTTCCCAGTCGCTGATAAAACAGAAAGAAGTCGTCCTCCGTCTTCCCGCCGCTCTCTAGGGCACCACTACCTAAAACACAGAATAAAACCAAGAGGTTAAAGAACGACTGTAAGAACAAATGTTTTACATTTATAAACTTCTTCTAATTAAACCTTTTTTTTGTTTTTGCAGGAAAATCACGGGACCCTTTTTTTTTATTGTACTGTGGCCGATATTTCTCCCACAATGACTCAGTGAAACCAATAGGATCTAAACTGTAACGTGTGTCTACATAATTCAGCAGATCAGGCTGAATTGTGGTAAATGCACTGGAGACTCAGGTGGAGGCCTCAGCAATCGCCTGGTTCAATGAACACCTGACAAACAGACCACAGTTTGACAGACTGAAGGACTGTTATTCTAACCAGGTGATAAGCAGCACAGGAGCACCACAGGGGACTGTACTCTCACCATTCCTTTTCACTTTCAGACTTCCAGTACAAGGCAAGACTCCTGTCATCTACAGAAATACTCAGATGACTCTGCAGTTGTCGGGTGTATCATAGATGGAGAAGATGCTGAGTACAGAGAGCTGGTGGAGCGCTTTTGTGGCATGGTGTGGGAACAATCATCTCATCTTGAATGTGAACAAAACAAAAGAGATGATTGTAGATTTCAGGAGAAACAGGGTCAGATCAACCCCTATTTCAATCACAAGAGAAGAAGTAGAGATGGTTGAGGAATACAAATACTTCATTGTTCATCTAGACTGGAGACGCAAGCGTGAAGTCTCTACAAGAAGGGACAGAGCCGACTTTACTTCTTGAAGAAGCAAAGATCCTGAAAGGTTTGCAGTAATATGTTGCAGATCTTCTATAAGTCCGTTGTGGAGAGTTTTATCTCCTCTGCCATCATCTGTTGGGGCAGCAGCGTCAGAGCAAGGGACTTAATAAAGGAACCTGATAAAGAAGGCTGGGTGTGTACTGGGGACAAATGTGGAGTCTCTGGAGTTGATGATGGAAAGAAGGATTTTACATAAAATCAAGACAATCATGAACAACCCGAACATCTTCTTCATGAGACTGTTACTACAAAGTCTCTTCAGTCGGAGGCTTCTTCAGCTTAGTTGCAAAACAGAACGCTACAGAAGATCTTTCCTTCCCACAGCCATCACCATCTACAACAACTCCTTATTTAAATGAGATACTCCAACAACATTTAATTTCCTCTGGTATAAATAAAGTATTTTTGATTCATTGATTAATCAACGGAAGTTTACTTTGCCTTTTTGAAATCTTTCTGGTTTTATGTCTCTGTTTTTTTTAATGCACAACTACAACCATCAATGTCCCTAATCTAATTGGTACAACTAAAAGCGTGTTGGGTCATGATGATGCCCAGCAGTATCGTTAAAGGATTGCTAAGGTGATCGTCTAACTCTGATGAAGAACCTATTTGATTGCTTGCTTTGTGTATGAAAATGTTAAAATATCTAAAAGCACTGATCACTTGAAAACAATCACTGAGCAGGTGATAAAAATTGTCCAATTTTTCCCAGATTCTTGTTTTCCTGTTAACTAAATGTGTTTACATGCATTAAAAAAGCTGCAGATCATCTGACGGAAGACATTAAAGGAACTAAACAGAAAGAAACTGAAGGATTAAGATTGATTTTCTTGTTGTTTTTTTCAAATCCCCACAAGAACGTCTCAGAGTTGTTTTATCGAAAACCTTTAAGACGGTTACAATGTTGGGAATATAATATAAAGAGATCAGCTAGTCCCAAAGGTGCCGGATCTTTGTGATGGGCTGGGACAGAAATAGATGTCTCTCAAGTGTCAGTTCAGAGAATTAAACCAGGCCCGGTCGGCCAGCTTTCGCTCCTTTTCAGGCCAGACGCAGAAGACGATCTGGAGCTGGGCTTGAAGAGTTTCACTAACAGAAGAGAAAAGTATGGCAGTAACACACCAGCTATAGTAACTTGCAGTTCTATTCACCTTCCTAGTATTTGATAGGGATAGTGTGCAATAATCCAACGCAAACTAGTTCATAATTGTGAGGTGAAAAAACAATGGCAAATGTTTTCAAATGTCTTAAACTCAGTCAGACTGGTACAAATGAGATTATGTTGTCCAGAGTTTGACTGGGCCACTGCAACATGAATCAATTTTATCTGACTCTTTATATTGTAGCTCTGAATGGATATTTTGAGTCTCTGTCCAGCTGGAAGGTTAATGCATCCCAAATCATAAATGTTTCCCCCATAAGAGACCCATGTCCCACATTTTCGCAATATTCGAAACCTTTTTACACCATACAAAAAATCTAATTTGTGCTACTTCCATATTTGGTAATTAATCAAATACATATCTAATACTTTTCACACATCCATTGAAGCCTGGTTTTTCTAATCTGCACCAAAACAATGGCTGATGCGAGCAGTTATGAGTTTTTTCTTTGCATCCTTCATTCTACTTCCATCGCTTAGGTGTCATAATTGAGCATCTGGACCGGTTGTGTGAATGTAGCCTAATAAATTTTCCTTGGTCGTGCGCTAAATATTAAGTAGTACGGTAGGAAAACCTAAACAATGCAGTTTGATGGTAATCACTTTTAAACCACTTCCTCAACTTGTCAAGCAAACTTTAAGTAGAAAATTGACATTATGGATCCGGGACGACCTCCGAGTCTTCAGGCTTCCTGCCGGCGTCCTCCGGGACAACCTCCGAGTCTTCGGGCTTCCTGTCGCCGTCCTCCGGGACGACCTCCGAGTCTTCGAGCTTCCTGTCGGCGTCCTCCGGGACGTCCTCCGAGTCTTCGAGCTTCCTGTCGGCGTCCTCCGGGACGTCCTCCGAGTCTTCGAGCTTCCTGTCGGCGTCCTCCGGGACGTCCTCCGAGTCTTCGAGCTTCCTGTCGATGTCCTCCGGGACGTCCTCCGAGTCTTCGGGCTTCTTGTCGACGTCCTCCGGGACGTCCTCCGAGTCTTCGGGCTTCTTGTCGGCGTCCTCCGGGACGTCCTCCGAGTCTTCGGGCTTCCTGTCGGCGTCCTCCGGGACGTCCTCCGAACTTCTGCCGGACTCTCGCCGCCCTTCCAAGGCGGCCTTCTGCCGGACTCT
>JAVLVB010000317.1:801984-822470 GCA_032876305.1 Orestias chungarensis | reverse complement strand
ATATATATATATATATATATATATATATATATATATATATATATATATATATATATATATATATATATATATATATATATATATATACATATGTATACATATATATATATATGTATATATATATTTATATATATATATGTATATATATATTTAATATTTTTCAACAGAAGACAGCCAAAGTCAGTGGTTTTGTGTTGCAGGAAAAAGCGATGATGACTAAAAGAACTAGGTCTTTTTTAACAGCCTTTTGTATGATGGATCTTTTTAAATGCAAGGGGCAAGTATTTAGACATAATTCACGTTTGTCTGTGTATTTAGATGGTAATTTAGTCTTTAGAGACTTTAGAAAGATTGCTAATCTTCATCCATTATGAGTCAAATTAGTATTTGCTCATGGATAGTACTGAAATGATTCCCCGGTGAACAATAACGTTCTTATGATTTGTGTTTCTGACTAACATGTAGAATGCCTCCGCAAACTCTGGTACCAGCGTAACATCCTATTCTCTATCCAAAGATTGTAACATGGTGTTTACTTCAGCTGTAACAGAAATCAGCTCATGTAGGATGGTATATCACGAGGCTTAGGAGCGTTATATTTTAGGAGCTTTTGATTATTCATCAAGAAGTGCATTTCAGAGCTCTGATTGATAAAAAAAAACTAAAAACAAAAATGCTATTGCTATATTGTTTTTGTAGGGGTGACATTGTAAAAAAAAGAAGTAAAAAATGTATTATTTCCTGTATTACTGAGAAATTGTACATTGTTTCTAATCAATAAAAATGGTAGATACTAAGATAATCAACTTATCTTTTTCAGCTATGATTTGCACAGATAAGCAGTACAAAAGTAAAAGTCCTGCTTTTGTTGGGAAAAATAAAGTCTTTCTAGCATTTTTTGCAGCAGCCACAAGAGTGCACCAAGCCGCTTCCTGCTGAACAGAGGCTGTGGGTTCTTCCACTACCACATTTTACAAAGCTGCAGTTTTTAATTTTGCCGTCCGCTCACGGCATTTTCCAACTCTTTTGTCCCTCATCAGCTTATTTGATAGCTGAGTCAATACAACTTGGTGTTGTCCCTATAAACTCCTTAGTTGTTCCTTAAAAGTAGAGCCTCTAACAATGGCCTGCGTTTACACTGGAAGCTGGTTTGTCGCTGGACGCCTGTGAAAAAAGCTGTGGGACCACAAACTATAACACTCATTTGTAATGGTCCTCTTTAAACCTCTCAGTTGTCAACATTTACATTCTTGCTTCTCTGCTTAGAAACTTGATCTGAACTAAGTCTGCATGTTCAGAAATAATAATTACCTTATACATTTGGCATGAAAAATGCCACGCAAGTATTTCTTCCAATCACACAGAACAAATGAGGCTTTAAGTGCTAAATTGAGCTTTGTAGCACAGATGTTGTGAAAGTCTGAGAATGGTTTGTTTTTGCAAAGGATTTATATATATACCATATATATATATATATATATATATATATATATATATAGTTCTATGGGTTCTGACTTTATTATAAAGTGTGAGACTGATTATAAAGTGTCAAGTTAATTCAAATGTCCTCTGTTTGTTTTTTTTACATAAAATCAATTAAACATTCCTTGTTTAGTACTATATATTGGGGATGTAACGAAATTAAACTATGATAAATCATTTCATCATTCCAAACCCCTCTCACTTATGTTATAAAATTCAGTTCAAATCAGCAAAAACAAGAAAAACGATGGGCGCAGAGATGTAAAGACAGCTGTGATGATCCTCAATTCAGATTTTCAGATGTTGTTTCCCGGCTGGTTTAGCCAGCACACAGTTTGCACAAAGGTTTTAAATGACCAGAATCCTCAGATTGTATGAACAGAGGTTAGAAAAGGTTTGTCCGCATTATATAAAGACTATGGAACAATAAAGACTGTCTTTATAACCGGAAACATGGAACAATAGAGATTCTCCTTTTTTTTTTCTTTTGAAATGACAGAACAGGCAGAAGCTGATTATTTGCCCAGAGACACACGGACAGATCAGGGTTCCACCTTTTGTTATTCTGATGTTGTGGCTTTTGTATACAGCCGACAAAAATGGCAAATCTACATTACAGCTCTTTTTTTAATTTCTGTCTCAGTGCTACATAATGGTGCCTTTTGAAATGTTAAGAAGGGGACAAAAATCAAAGTGATCTGATGAGCATTTGTTTTTTTTGTTTGTTTGTTTCTCTAATGGAAATGTATCTTCTCAGTCTGGTTATGGCAAATTAACATTTCCATTTTAGATCAAACAACACAAAGCAGTCATAGGATTTTAGTGTCTCATCTTTATTTTGACTCATTTGTACAGCTGCCAAAATGCTGCTTGTTACTGGAGGACATTATGATAATAGCAGCATCATCATCAAGGTACAATGTAAAACAATAAAAAGGGTATTAGCATTTACGAAATTCTGTTTAATGTTGATCATATTTGAATTTGAATTTTTTATCATGCAACACCTTTTCCTGCTGATCTGTCTAAAAAACACATAATCTGTTGTCAATCCAACCATTGATGAGGGTTAGGAATGACCACCCTGGTAAACTGAGAGTTTTGCCTTTCGGTGCAGCTCCCTCTTCACCTTCACTGCAGATGCTGCGCCATTCTGTCTATCGATCTCCAACTCCATTTTGTCCTCTTTGATGAAGAAAAACCCTGAGACACTAAAACTCCTCTCAGGGCCGAAATTTGTCCCCAAGACGAGGAGAGCACTCCACCGCTTTCCAGCTAAACACCGTGGAGGGGCTGATTTTCATGTCTGCTGCTTCATATTCGGCTGCAAACTGCACCTATTTAACCAATCCCCTTGGAAATGCTCTGTCTCCTACGTCTGCTGTGCTCTTTTAAGGAATACAGTAGAAACCATGAATCCAGTTCAGGAGCCCTTCTAGTGGAAAATCCTCCGTAAAGGTTTGACTTCCTTTTGGTTTCAGACACAAATGAAGACTTTGTTGTTGTTTTTTGGTTGTTACTAGGAGAGGTTCTCTTTCACTATTAGGGATTTTACAGTATTGCTGCATGCATTCAAATCTGGGGAAGTTTAATAGTACTTTAAAGAGTCACTTTTGTTTTATTGGCCTGGAGACATTTCTATTTTGACCATATTTACATTTGCTGTCGTTACACACTCCTTCACCATGGGCTTCTGTCCTTCGTCCATGCACCTTCTTCTTTCTCTGCGGCCCTGTTTTGGTAGTGTGGTGATAACATCTTTTTTCTTCTTTTTTTTTCTGGGAATCTTCAACCTGACAAAGGGGGAGAGAGAGAGAACTGCTTCTTTTCAAAATCCACTCAGCACTTTGTGTGAACTCTGATGCCCTGCTGGTATGAGAGTATTTGTGTTCATCTTTATGTACATTAGGCAGAAAAAGATGGTGGTCAGCGTCACGCCTTCAGGGCAAATTGGATCTCATTTCAGAACAGACACTGTGTTTTAGTCTTTGAGACACCAGCGGCAGATGATTCTGGTATAATAGGATTTACAAACTCAATGAGAAACTGCAAAATCACTTTGTTTCTCAAGCCCAGTAAGCATGTTTAAAGTGTTGGACCTCGTTTTTTAATGACATGGTTGTATTTGTTGGTAGTGGGAATGTTTATGTCTTTAGGGTTGCTCACAGCAGGAAAATGTAAACTGTGTCGGTGTACACAGCTTCAAAGATGAGATTTTATTAACACAAGCACAACAGACTGTGGCTGTGACCTCAGGCTGCCTGTAAAGCCTTGTAAAATAGGAACAAATCTAAAGAGAGCTCTCCTTGAAATACTAACCAAGCCCAGGTTGGATATTTCTAACCTCCCCTTTGTCATCCACTTTATTTGACAAGTCAACTGGGAAGGTCCCACATTTGTAATCAAAGTGAGAACCCTATGAAGAATTAGACATAGTTAGAAGCAATACGGCGGTTGACTGTGGTGTTATTACATCAACAGCCTGTACTGTTGATACTGTGCTGACTGGTGGGAGATCTGATAACGTCTGAAAACAGAAATATGGAAGCAGGTCAGTTTTACCTTCCTGTTGGTCTTCCCTGTCTAGCAAAAAAAATAAGATGATTATGTTAAAATGTCCAAATCCTACTGACGGTTAAAAAGTTCACATTGTCATAAAAGATGGTGGTGGTGATAATCATTAACTACATCTGCACAGCAGAGAAATCCATTACCAAGAATAAACTATGTCTGGAATTCCGCTGGACTTTGGATGATAGGACGTTTTCCGAAAGTGAAGAACTGATGGTTCAAGTTAAAGTTTTAACCTTTGACCTGGTTCAATAGCTACTACTCAGACCTGCCAGGACTTAGTCTGTTTTTGTGTGTTTGGCAAACACAAGAGTCCTTTTTAAACTTGGCCCGTGTCTCTCACTTTCCATCTGGTTGGCTGTCTTTGCTGTTTTTATACAAACATTACATTTGGCCAGGTCATGTGTTTTGGATTGACCGATGGAATCGATATATAAGCTAAATTTTGAAATCGAAACCCATTCTGATTTTCTTTAAACCCTTGATTCCCGTTTCAAGATGGGCTTTCTTTAGTCTGCTGTGTGGGAAGAAGCATTGATTCTTAATCAGAGAAACACAGCCTTTGTGTTGTGTCACTTAGATTGTATTCTCTATAAGCCCAATTAACTAATTGGTTTACATTCTTGTTGTATTTATTTATTGCGTTATTCGGGGTATGACCATTTCCAATGTAGTCAATTATACTAACCTGTGTCTCAATCGCCCAGCATTTAATAGTTCAATATTGAGGTTTGATCTCTAATGGCCCAGTTTGGATCCCATCCGTTTTTAAACTTCCACCTTCAACACCACCAGTCCAATGGAGGTAGTTAAGAACATAAACAGAAATAAACATGACAAATATACCCGCACAAAGTTGAGCCGAAAGCTAGAATCTGTCATGGTCGGTGCCTTGTCATGTCACTTATTTTTTTCTGTGGCATCTTAGTTGGTTCTTTACATTTGGTTCCCATCCTGCTTAGTTCAGCCAGTTTTATATTGTGTTCTCGACGTGTTCAGTCTACATTTTAATTACCTGTTGTTTCCCCCGTGTGATCTCTGTTGTTGTCCCTGCTCTCTCATTCATCCACAGCCATTCCCCTTACAATTAATATTCGCAGCAGCAAACTTCCATTGTTCCACCTCCGACACTCCAAGTGTATATACACCCGGTTCATTCACTCACAGGCTGCTGGATTCTCTGACCTTACCTTGTGCCTGCTTTTTGCGTCTCCTCATTTCCTTCGTCCTCCACGTTTAGTACGCAGTTTAGTTCCTCCGCGTTCCTTAGTCTGGTTCCCTCCGAGTTCTCTCTGTTCCCCGTTGTCTCCGCTGTCTGCCGGTTTCTGCCGTCTCTCGACGCCTCGTCATCGTCCACTCCCTGTGTTCAGGGATTAAAGTGTTCTACCAATGTAAATAAATCATCACCTTCATCAGCTATCTTCTCAGTCTCTGCATTTGGGTCCATCCTCAACAATTCATGACGGAAACAGTTTGAGTTTTTCGCTGTTCTTGCACGCTCCCCTCATTAATGTGGTTATGTTTCCTCTTTTTTGTTTTCCTCCTTTGGTTACTCACATCTCCTACAACATGTGTTGGTCAACGACTGGAAACAGTTTAAACTGAATTGGGATCTGATCTGAAAACTCTTTTAATGACCTATAATTCAGATAAATAAAGAAATGTGCATCTAATTAGATATTGATTCTACAAAGGCAAAGCATAGGGTCAAATCTGCATTTTCACTTTTATAAGGTCAGGGTTCGACCAACACTTTAATGCTCCTTCAGTTGTTGTCTCCTCTCAGTACCACTGCCCGCTCCTCATCCCCTCAGTAGTCGAAAAACTTATCCAGTTCTACCCTTTGCTTGTTTTACACAGCCCACTGCTTTCCCATGGTTTCTCGGTGAGGTACAGTTTAGTTTATACATTTATATGTCGACAGCAGCAGCTTTAGCGGGACCCATATCAGCTGCAGGTTTCCCACCCTCATACCCTGCAGCTGTTTCGTCACCGGGAGCAGTGACCAACTGCAAGATCCAGCTGGCTGCTGCAGAACACAGTGATGCCCTTCCAGAGTCTCCACCCAAAAAAAAATAGCCCTTAACATTGACGTTATTTGAATCTCGTATCTTGACACATAGATTGTCATTAGTGGGAATGCATAAGGCACAAAACAGAGATCTGTGAGGGTTCCTGAGTGGCAGACAGGAAGCCTTGTTAAGCCAGCTGGCTTGTATTCAACCTCACTGACGCCTAGGGTAAAACGGAAGTAGCCAGGACAGAATTCAACCATATTGTCAACATCATAAAAAGATGAAGGAAGCAAAGAAAAAAAAAGAGGAAAAACGTAGCATTGCTTGATTTAGCAATTGTTCACATCTACATTGATCACATAGGATGTAAGGAGCAGGAGGATCTTCGCTCTCTGGCCGGATGATCATATTCCTTACTCGACACCAGAACCTGATCCGCTCCTCTTGCAAACTTTACAGTAAACCGCTCCCTCCTAAAACAGTTTACATCACTCTTTTTTATGCTGCACAAATTCCTAAAACTTTGGCTACCCTCCTAAAAATGTGACAACTTCCTGTTGCTAGAAAGAAACAGGAAAATATTTCACTAATGGGTAAATATCATTCTCTGTGTTAAACTTTGCCATAAATCTATCCTTATGTCAGACATATGTTGAAGCATCACATTACTATTTTACAATACGACATTCACTATCTCGCTACACCACCACTCACCAACTCTTTGACATCTATCAGCATCTCTATCTTCATCTGACTCATCGGTCTCAAAAATATCAACATCAGAGACATTTCCATCTCCGATCATTTCAAGGACTCTAAGGGCCGTTTAATCTGCTTATATAACATTTTCAACTGATTACCAATACATTCTCTTGCTCTGAAGAACTGGTTTTAGATTAACAATGTCATTTATCAATACTTGAGAATTGACTACAATCACGTGGTTTACATCCCGCTGTCCATTCAAATGAACAGCAATATTTGAATAAATCCTAAATTAAAACTTGAACTTCAACATTTGATATTACACTTTAATTCATACATTCCGTCTTCCAGTGTTATTTTTAAAACTAGGATGTCTTGGCACAAATATGTATAAGTGTACATAAATCTGTTGAAAATAATCCTTACTTCGACGTGTGGAGCGAAGTCCTGCCATGCCTCTTTTGAGTGCGCTGTATTTTGTCAAATGGAAGAGAGCAAACCTATACTGGCATATGATTGGTTGTTAAACTTCCTAGTGAATGTACTTGAGGCTTTAGGTGGTGATAAATGTTAAAAACAATAAAAACTGTCAAGTGACGTCCATCACAATGGATGCAGATTCTGAAGGGGTTTTAAAAGGTATTAAAATTAAGAATATTTGCCAGAAGATTTTAAGTTGATACTAGTCTCCATTCATTTGTCCAATTAAATTTATAGATAGTATTTTATGTTTGTCTTTTAAAAAAAAGTTCATTTTGTGTCAATAAGACAAAGGTGGAGCATGAAATGAAGAGCCCCATTTGAGAAAAACTGATAGATACATTCTCTCTCCTAACTTTGGAATGGATGCATACAGCATGAATTGTATACCATATGGTATATTTCCAACTTGAAAGGATTTGAGCCTCAGCAGGCCTCCTACAGCAACACATGAGCTAAACGAAAGTGGAGACCAGCTATTTTCTCAATGCATGCCAAGCTGATTTGCATAAGTGAACATCTAACTCTGCATATGACCTCTGATACTGATTGGCTCTCTCATGTCAATACCTCATTCTGCCATGTGATGTCTGGGCTAAAAACTATGAATTATAACACTCAGGGAGGATATCTGCACACAACCTCCCAATGTTGCAATATTTGGATCAACACATTCATTTTGTGAGTTCATCTGCCGACTGTAAGCACGACGGATAAAAGCTGGCTGATAAGTTTTTTGGTGTGTGATGCAAAATCTGTCGAAAAACAAATTTTATATGCCTGATAGCTGTTTATAGCAAATGCCGATGCCAGCAGTAAATTTTGCTAATGCAAAATATTTCAGCTTTGGAGACTAAACAAATGGTAGCTTCAATCAGTATAATGCGTTTGTGAAAAGCAGTAAGATCAGTGAATTTCGTTCAGAGAACATCCTTCAGAAACTGTTAAACAACATCATTTAGTAAAGAGAAACTCTGAGAAAAGTCACTGTGAGCAGAAATCAAGCTGAGTCATAACGCTGTGTAATCTGAAGTTGGAATTTCTGAGCTGCAGGTCAGGTAAACGAACCTGAACTCTCCTTAGGATCCAACTTTCATAGGAACCTTGTTAAGTTATAGGAGCATCAAAAATGATGTTCCTTTTTCCAGATTTAACACACTTAACTAAACTAGAACAAATGTACAATTCTCGTGAATGGATTCATTACTTGATTGTTCAATTATGAATTAAAAACCAGGTTCACTGATGTTTTCTGTAGGCCTACAGGTTGTTGTAAAGCTCTAGATTTCTCTCTCTGCGTTAAAGATGAATTGATACGATGGGGAAATTCCACAATTGACACAAAAGCAGGTTTTACATTCTGATCCGGAAACAAAATTAGGTTTTAGATGTTAAACAAGGAGACCGAATACAAGCAAAACATGAGCTTCGCTCCAAGTACTCAAACATCCGAATAGTTTTTTTTCTTTTGTTCTCAGCTGCTAACCTCTACTGAACCTCAGGCTAACACCACCTCTACAGCTAACAACCATCATGTCCACACTTCCCCATGACATACTCCACTCTCAATAAGCTCCTTTCTCCTTTTCCACCGCTTATTTGCTTTATCGTCATGCACCGCTCACCTCTCTCCTGCTCTCCCCGTTTTCCTGCTGCCCAGTCTCAGGCCAGCTCTCCACATGTGCCGCGAACCGTTGATTACTCAAAGCATTTTAAAACAAACCTTGTAAACCCTACGTCTCCTCATAGTGTTCGAGCATGTGCATTAGATAAATGCCAACCATGGTGTTTACACTGTCAACAGTCAACAGTAAGCTAGTTCTGAAAGCTGCTGCAACCTGTTGCATAATCGAAGAGAACGGTGAGCTGTACATAGAAAACCCCTCCAGATGCTGCAATTGTTAATCTGCAATTTTTACATCTTTGTCTGCCTAATCAACGACAACAAAAAAACAATTAAATAAAGAGTTGATGGAAGTGTGAATTAGTGTAGACCATTTTAGCCCCCACATGTGTCAGCATCTATGGCACCAAAGATATATTCAGCGCCAGAAGATGGAAATAGATGAAGGATTTATTTGTTCTAGTATATTTGCTATGAAGTCCCAAAGCTATTGAGGGCAGGTAAAGGAGTATGACAGTTGGTGAGATTGGTTTTAAAACTTTTTTTAAACCTTTTTTTTGAAGGCCTCCCTACTCACAGATGAGGCTAAAACCTTCTTCTGATTCACCGATCTTGAATGAGAGAAGATGACCCTCAGTCCGGCTGATCCTAAAGCTCTTTAATGGGGTCGGGGTCAGGGCACTATGCAAGCCAGTCAAGTTCATCCTCACCACACTGAGTAAACCATGTCTATTTACTGAGATAAGCACAGTGATAATCTCAACAACATCCCAGTGGACACACTGAGTGACAGCTGGTGACCCTTGTCTACCCTGACAATTGCTGAACTGTGAACCAATAGTAGTGCAGAAAGTGGGTCAGAATGGCAGATTAGAGATTTCTATCAGAGATTGGAGTCCTGCACGAATAGTGGCTTCCCCTTTCTTCATTGTTCAGCTGCAGATTTAAAGCAATGATATACACTGACGCCAAATCCTCTTAAAGCCACTTAAAATGATGAGATTAATCAGATTTGGTGGTATTTATAAATACAATCCTCCATAGGATTTATGTTGCTGTGGTTAACCAAAAAATGTCCCATTGTTATTGAGGTGGCTCCTGAACATTTCATCTGTTAATGCACCACTGTGATTTTAACTATTGCTGCAGAATAAAAAAAACAAACAAACAAATTTTCTCTAATCAGCAAAACGGCAAGATTTTAAACACAAACAAAATGTCAATTACCTTTAACAGCTTTAAACAAACATGAAATTAGCAAGTTTTTAGTTTACATCTCACTTCTCTTTCTTTTGGAAAAATGGTAGATTTTCAAATTGTCTGAAAGAACCATGCTGTTTTGCTTCTACCGTCAGAAGTATGTTTAGAACTGCTGCAAAACAGGCTGTTACAGGACATCCTTCCTGACAAAAACGATAACAATAATAGGTAATATGAGTAGAACCAACATATAATTTACCACAGTTATTAAAAGAGTGAACTTTTCTAGAGTGTAACCTCTGACCCGGCAAGGACACATAATTGTTTAACAAAGTATTTTTTGAATTGAATTAAAATTGGTTTGAAAATGTATACTTCTTAACATAGAAAAACACAGTTTCCACTGGGTTTAACACTGTGGCTGTTATTCAACTTGTAATAATCTGGTCGGAACAGTCAACCTCTAGTATTGGACGACGATAAAATCAACATAGTTACTGACCATGAAAAACCAATGTGGATGCAAACTAATAAACTCCTTCAAGCTCAGACAAATTTTAGAACTACTGATAATGAAAAAGCGAAATCCCTTCTGGAGACGACGTTCATGGTCGGAATAAAACACAGATTGAGCTCTTTGATCAAAATGATTAGAAGTATTCTTGGAGGATTAAAGGCGATATAATTTCACTGTACCAAGCATGATGGTGTTCGAATCAATCAATCAATCAATCAATCAATCATTCAACTTTTATTTTAACTCGGGAATACATTGAGGGTGACTTTACAATATTGCCGAGTATTTACAGTAGAAAGGGACGTAAGATATTTAATAGTAAATTTAAATAATAATAAAATAAAAATAATTCAAATAAAAGTTTTAATATAATACATTTAATATAGAAGACTAAAATACATAAGTAAAATTATTAAAATCTGATTAAAATGACTAAAAATAATTCACACATAAAAGTAAAACAAATCATAAAAAACAAAATGTAAGAAATAATAAAACTAAACATACATATTGTAAAGGTGTATTTGACGCGTTTATGGCAAATAGAGTTTTATGCTTTTATTTTGTTAACTTCCTTTCTCTGACCGGAAATAGCACCGAACAATGGTTAGCAACGGTTAGCTTGACAACAGAAAGACAACGGAAAGAAAAAGACGAAAATAAGTCAGCTAGCTTTGTATGTTAAGAGTAAAATACGGGCGAAGATTTTGATGCAGAGCGTGAAAGAAAACGGTTAAAGGGACTATTAGAGGATGATTACGCCCAGTCCATCTATGGTTCCACAGCAGGATCAAATCACAGCCAACAATCCTCAGCCTCGTTCCTCACGTCAAAACGAGCTGATGCTGCAGCAGACCTAGCAGCCAAAGAAGCAAAGAAAGAGTACAACATAGTACAAGAGGAGCAAAGACAAAGAGAAAAGATAAAGGCTCTACAAGAGGAGCGTAAGAAACAAATTGCAGTTCGTTTAAGAGCTGAGAAGGAAGTAGAAGCAGCAGGTGCCAGGTTGAAAGCCTATGATAGAGAGTTGTTACAGCTTGGGGATGCACAGCTAATAAAAAGCGAACAGGTGAGCCCACAGCACTCACCCAGACAAGCATCTCCCTACATTATACCTGAGCCAACTGCTTCCCCTAGTGTTACTCAGCTTGCGCAGGCTCTACAAAACAGCATAAGAATAAACAGACTCCTCACACCAGAGCCAACAATGTTTAGTGGTGAGCCAATAAACTTCATCCACATTCATGTCTCTCATTGAACAAGATGGAGTCTCAGCAGCAGACAGACTTTACTATTTGAAAAGATATGTCACTGGCCCAGCTCGCAAATGTCTCGAAGGAACTTTCTTCAGAAATGATGAAGAGGCTTACGTAGATCCCTGGGAAAAACTGGATCAAAGGTACGGCCAGCCATTTGTGATACAAAGAGCGTTTCGGGAAAAGCTGTCTAACTGGCCAAAAATACAGTCAAAAGATGCTGATGGCTTAAGGAACTTTGCAGACTTTGTGAATTCATGCATGCTTGCTATGCCACATGTAAAAGGACTAGAGATACTCAATGACTGTGAAGAAAACCAGAAATAGTTACACAAACTACCGGACTGGATAAATGGGAGATGGAACAGGCCTGTTACTACAACACTGAAAAGGGGTGAGTTTCCCAGCTTCAGTGATTTTGCCTCATTCCTCTCAATCGAAGCAGAAGTTGCCTGCAACCCAGTCACCTCCATATATGCACTTCGCTCCATGGAGACGAATGGTGATAAGAGAAATATTAAGGACATCAAAAGAAATAGAGCAAGTGTATTCAAACACAACTGGTGACATTACGATAAAGGCTAAAACACACAGCAACTCTTCATGCATGTGCCAAGAGTCACATCCTCTACATAAGTGCCCAGACTTTCTGAAAATTTGCCTAGAAAACAGAAAGAAACATGTGAAAGACAATAAACTTTGTTATGGCTGTTTAAAACAAGAACACAGTGCTAAAGACTGCAGACGCCGTCTCACTTGTGAAGCTTGCTCAAAGAGACATCAAACTTGCCTCCATGATCAAGAATACATGAATGGTCTGCAAAGGGAAACACAAGGTCAAGTGAGTACAAACAACGGAAATCAAGGTAACTCACCTGAAACAGCTACAGGCATGACTCTAAATGTTGCCAGAGCAAAGCACACAGTCAGTACCTCAATGATTGTGCCATTGTGGGTGCCAACTGCCAAAAACCAACAAAAAGAAAAACTAGTCCATGCGTTATTAGACACACAAAGCGACAGAGTGTTCATTGATCAAGACGTAACACGTCAACTTCAAGCAGACGTGTGCCCTGTAAAAATCAAACTCACTACTATGATGGGCAAAAATGCAATTGTAAACAGTGGAAAGGTGTTTGATTTTCTTGTAAGAGGTTACAATTCAGCAACAGTGATGAAACTCCCTGCTGCTTACACCAAGGACTACATTCCTGCAAACAGAGAACACATTCCAACATGTGAAACAGCAAAAATGTGGAGTCATTTGTTACCCATTGCTGGCGGGATTCCACCACTCCTCAGTTGTGAAGTAAGTGTTCTCATTGGTTATACTTGTCCCAGAGCATTAGCACCTAAACAAGTACTCTTAGGTAAAGACAATGAGCCGTATGCTATCCAAACTGATTTAGGATGGAGCATAGTTGGTAACTCAGTGCCATGCTGTGAAACAGACACACCAGGAGGCCTCTGTCACAGAGTAGAGGTCAAAGAAATGTCTCCATCCACTCCAGCAGATGCAATACGTGCACTTGAAAAGGACTTTAAGAATTCAGAGAGAAATGAAAAAGCAGTGTCTCAAGAGGATCTTATGTTTCTCGATAAACTTTAACAAGGCATAACACAGACTGAAAGTGGACATTATAAAATGCCTTTGCCATTCAAACAAAGGCCACAATTACCCGATAACAGACAACTCGCTGAAAGCAGACTCACTCAGCTCAAACGCAAACTCATGCGCGATGAAAAATACAGGAAGGACTATATCACATACATGAATTACATCATAAAAAGAGGTGATGCAGAAGAGACTGATAATAATGGGCGGGAAGGTGAGACATACCGCACCACGGCATTTATCATCTAAAAAAACGGAATGACTGCGAGTAGTGTTTGACTGCTCAGCAAAACACAAAGGTACCATTCTTAATGAACATTTATTGAACGGTCCAGACATGATTAACAATCTCACTGGTGTACTTGTGCGCTTTAGACAACATCCAATAGCTCTAATTTGTGACATAGAAAAGATGTTTCACCAGTTCAAAGTTGACTCAAGTGATCGAAACTACTTACGGTTCTTATGGTGGAAAGACGGTGACTTTACTAAACCACGTCAAGCATACAGGATGACAGTACACCTGTTCGTCGCTGTTTCGTCACCTGGTTGTGCGAATTGTGGACTCAAACATTTGGCTAAAGAGAACAAACTTGAGTATTCTGTAGGTTCACGGTTTATTGCTAGAGACCTTTATGCAGATGACGGAGTCGCAATTGCAGAAACAGTAAAAGATGCTGTACTACTGGCAAAGGAAGCACGAGAATTATGTGCAAAAGGCTAAGGCTACATAAATTTGTGTCTAACAACAGCAATGTTCTCAACAGCATCCCAGTGTGCAATAGACATGAAAACAAAAGACTTGACATTCAGTGAAAAACATATACAGAAAGAGCACTCAGCATTCTATGGAACATTGAAAAGGACTGTTTCACTTTCAACATAGCAAATAAAGACCAACCCCTAACCAGACGTGGCATCTTGTCTACAGTCGCTGCAATATACGACCCTATGGGATTCGCCGCTCTGTACATTCTCAATGGAAAAAGAATCCTCCAAGAAAACAGACTGTGATGATCTGTTACCTGAGCATTTTAAGCCATGGTGGGAAAGCTGGAAAGGAGATCTGAAAAATAAACAGATGTTTTGTTCCAACATCATTTGGGCAAGTGGTGAAAAGAGAATTGCATCACTTGTCTGATGCAAGCACCACAGGATATGGACAATGCTCGTACTTAAGACTGACCAACAAAAAGAAAGACATTCACTGTAGCTTCATAATGGGCAAAGCACGCATCTCTCCAACAAAGGTCACCACTATTCCATGGTTAGAGCTGGCCGCAGCTACAGTGTCAGTCTCAGTCAGTAACATGCTCAAAGAAGAAATTCTTCTTGACAATGTGGAAGAATATTATTGGACAGACTAAAAAGTACTTTTTTGGGAAAAAGAAATCAATCTACCAACAAAGGAAACTATTGAACTCCCAATAGGAGACCCAGAGGTGAAAAAAGTAAAGACTCTAAACACGCAAACCTCAGAACACAAAGGTCTCAGTGACCGCCTCACCAAGTTCTCATCTTGGTCCAGAGCAGTCAGCGCAGTAGCATGTATCAAACGATATCTACTCAAGGACAAGTCAAGGTCACTCAGTACAGTGAATGAAAGACAAAATGCTGAAATTGTAATCATCAAAGACTTTCAAAGACAAATATTTGTAAATGAAATATCAGCTCTAAGTAACGGAAAGGCCTTGCCAAACAACAACAAAATGCACAAGTTGGATCTCTTCTTGGATAAGGACAAAGTGCTCAAGGTGGGAGGAAGACTTCTTCATTCTATACTTACAAACTCTTTCAAACATCCAACAGTCATCCCAAGAGATCATCACATCACCAAACTCATAATCGCTCATTGTCATGAAAAAGTCAATCATCAAGGAAAAGGCTTCACAATGAATGAAATACGCTCAAGTGGATATTGGATCCCAAATCTAAGTCAAACAGTATAATCCTTCATTTGTCAGTGTGTGTTTTGTCGGAGATTGAGGAGACCAGTTAAAGGACAAAAAAATGAGAGATCTCCCCATAGAAAGGATTGAACATTCTCCACCTTTCACATACTGTGGAATGGACGTTTTTGGCCCATTCCTCACCAAACAAGCGAGGAAAGAAAAGAAAAGGTACGGTCTTCTCTTTACATGTTTCTTTTCACGAGCTGTAGATGTACAGATGTTAGAGGACCTGTCTACGGACACGTTCATTAATGGACTAAGATGTTTCATCGCTTTGAGAGGCTTTGTCGGATAAAATGTGATCAGGGTACTAACTTTGTTGGTGCCAAAAATGAAATGAATGCTGCACTAGAGGAAGTAGACACTGACAAGCTGACATCTTTTCTTGCTGAAAAACAGTGTGATTTTGTTCTCAACACACCTCATGCAAGTCATGCAGGTGGAGTATGGTAGCGAGAAATACGGACTGTAAGAAACATTCTCAACGCAACTCTTGCTCTCAGTAAAGGACGGCTCACAGACTCTTCACTCCGAACTTTTCTGTAAGAAGCAGCTTCAATAGTCAACAGTCGACCACTGACCATGCGCACTATTAAAGACCCAAATAGTTTGGAACCAATAACTCCGAATCATCGTCATAATGAAAAGTACAACAGCGTTGCCACCACCAGAACATTTCGTCAAAGACGACTTGTATGCACAAAAACGATGGCGTCAAGTGCAATATTTAGCTGAACAATTTTGGGGCAGATGGAAGAAAGAATATCTGCACAACATTATGGTCCGTCAAAGATGGCACAAACCCAAAAGAAACTTGCAAACAGGTGACATTTTCATGGAAAAAGAGGACACTCAACCACGATCCCAATGGAAACTCGGACGAGTCTTGGATACTTTAACAGATTCAGATGGACTTGTGAGAAAGGTCAAAATAGCCTTTGCAGACAGAAATCTTAGTGATAAGGGTGTACGTTTGCATAAAATATCTAGTGGAACGTCCAGTTCATAAGTTAGTTCTGCTATTTGAAAGCAGTTAAAGTGTTTGCTAAAGATACGGTCAAACAAAGGAAAAGAGATAATATTATTTAGCTTCAGTTGGAAGGAGGAACAAGGTTTGTTTTATTTGATATTGTAATAAAGTTATGCTAATGTATTAACATGGTAATTTTCTGTTTGTTGTTTAGCTCTTACGTTGGTTGAATGATTGTTTCATGGTTTATGGCAACAAGTGGCGATTAATGACATTCAACTATCGGTTCTGGCCTTCTCTAACTTCGACTGGATGCTACACATATAATATAAGTATAAAAATAAATATAAAAAAATAATAAAATGAGTAAAAAAGAGCTAAGAACTTAAGAATCAAAATAACAAAAATAATAATAATAGTAGTAAAAATAATAATATTAAAAAATAATAATAATAATAAAAAGTAAAATGAATAAACGAGTAACTAACAAGTTAGAGGAATAAAAGTTTAAATAATAAAATAAAGTATAAAGTCAAATAAAACAGTGACAGGCTGTCTGGTGGTGATTAGAAACTAAAAGTTTGAAATGGTTCAGTGACCCCAGCGAGCTGAGCTTCAGTGTTTCCTGCAGTGAATTCCAGCTCGCTGGTGCCCTGTAGCTAAAAGCAGATTTTTGTCTGCACTTCATGGTTAGCTTATTAATATGAAATTTAAAAGAGAGTTTATCAGCCAGCCAAATGCAGAGGTATTAATATTCAGTAACTTTTTCGTAGCTGGATCCTGTCAGGGTAGAGATAGATATGGTATTTAAAACTGTATTAGAAAATCAGGAAAACATCATGTAGTTGGTTTTATTACCATTTAAAATAAATTTGAGTTTATATAGAGTGGCCTGTAAGCTGTTAAAAGAATGCTGAAGTTTTTCTAAAGCAGCGTGTGCAGAATCTGCTGAGCAATATAAAATTGTATCATCTGCATAAAGGTGTAATTTGCAGTCTAAGGTAGAAGCGGCAAGATCATTGATAAAAATATTAAATAAAACTGGACCAAGGATTGAGCCCTGTGGGACACCTTTTGTTACGGGCAGATTTATGATTACCAAGAGACACACATTGCTTTCTGCCAGACAGATAATCCTGGGCCCACATGACTGCATTATTGCTAAAACCAATGTTATGCAAGGAATCTAGTAATAGATCATGATCAACAGTATCAAAAGCTTTAGTTAGATGAATAAAAATGGCAGCACAGTACATCTTTCTATCTGAGGCCAAGTATAGATCATTTAAAACCAGCGTGGTAGCAGAGATGGTACTATGTCTTTCTCTGAACCCAGATTGATAATTAGACAGAATATAGTTTTCATATAGATATGACTTGAGCTAGTTATTTACTAGGGATTCTAAAATTTTAGATAGACAAGACAGTTTTGAGATTGGTCCGTAATTATTTTTGATCTGCTGCATCACCACCTTTATGCGGAGGAATAACATGAGCTGTTTTCCAGGGAATTCTGCAAGATTAAATAGAAAGATTAAAAATGTGTGTAATACGATCTAAAATAACTAGGCTTGCCAGACGCAGAACAACCATAAACATACAATTAGCATGTCCATTAGTTTCAGTTGCCTAGTCAAAGTACAGACTATTCATGTTCCATGCTATTGCAACTGCATTAAAACAGATTATCAAGGTTTTACCGTAACTGAGAAATCTATTAGCCAAGTGTATTCAGCGGAGCACACTTTTATAGTCATAGAAAAAGAAACTGGCACTGTACATTTGTCAAGTCTCTGGTAACCTCCAAAAGGTCTCAACAGACGTATGAATACGGGGAGCACTAATTAAGAGAAAGCTTCTGTGAGGTTGTGAAATAACCATCTGTGAACAGGGAATAGGGTGAAACAGATGAACATTTCAGTTACACCTTATAAATGCAGATGTCCCACTGGAAGGTATTGCATTACATTCCAGAGACTCACATCTAGTAAATTTAAACAAGCCCTCTTTCGTGGCGTTAAGGGTGAACTCATCAGCTGGAGGTATAGACCCT
Source organism: Orestias chungarensis (assembly GCA_032876305.1). Taxonomy (NCBI): domain Eukaryota; kingdom Metazoa; phylum Chordata; class Actinopteri; order Cyprinodontiformes; family Cyprinodontidae; genus Orestias; species Orestias chungarensis. Next base: position 804,030 of record JAVLVB010000317.1, on the reverse strand, counting down.
TGTTTGTTTAACAAGTTAGTGGTTAAAGGTCCATATGCACAAAAGATTGTTGAATAATTTGGATGTTTAAAAGTTCTTCATGCTAACCCAACAAATTGGCTGTTTTTTTAATATATTAATTCCACCCATTGTGTTCAAAGGCGTCATTGTTGAAGAGTCTGGAATTGGCTGTTTGGATTTTTCTAGTTTTATGTAACCCTGAGCATGGGCGCGTGTAGCCAAGGTACCATTTAGCATCCTAAAGAAGAAATCACCACTGCTAACAAGAAAGGATGCCTAAAAAGTAAAAGTCAGATAGAACACCTTATCCTTTCAGCACAGTAACCGACTCTCATCATAGCTCACAAATGTTTCAAGTCATGAAAGGAGTACAGTGGGAGTAGGTGTTAAAGGGGAGGGCGCTGGGTTTGAAGCCTTGATGTTGTGCGAGGGACATCCAGGGTTTATGATCTCTTCTACACAGGTTGTGGCGCCAACTCCACCCATATGTCACTTCCTCCTCTTTTCATGTTTAGTGTGTGGGCATGAGAAAAAAACTCTGACGCTGCTATCGAGTAGTTTTTACCGTAATGTTAATGAAACAGGAAAGGTTTTCACTAAGAATATTTTAAAACACGGTTTATGGTTACATTTACTGGGATGCCAGTGAAGAGTTACTTCACGCTGGAATATCTCCAGCAGCATCAAAAAACATTTTGTCCTATAAAAGAAACATATTCTAGCAAAACCTTTTATTTTGCTGCAGTTTATATGGTTACTTGTGAAACATTGATGTCTTATTTCTAATCTAATATGAAGAAAATCTGTCACCACTGTCTTTTTATCTAATGGGTGAAGCAGTGGTGCCTTGGAGAAAGAAGGTTCTTTGTTTTATTCACAGCCTGGGGCTGTGAAAAAAAATAATCATTATTGTTAAGAGAGGATATTTGTCCTCACGCCTGGGTTTCTTGGCACTTTGTAGACGCCGGCTTTTAACAGTGATTGAGTCCAGCTTGCAGGAACTATCTGAACAGATTTCACACAGCCATGCTTATAGCCGAGTGATACTCCTGCATAGCTGCCTTTATGCCTTTCAATTGAGTATAAATATATAACGCTTAAAGTAAATCAATGTTTCAGACACATACCTTTCTCTTGTAGTTAATGGGAAAAATGTTTTTTGGGGTTGTAACAAGGAAAATGTTGCCCAGGTGTTTGCATTTTTGTAACGATTTTCTGGCAACTAAGACTCTGAGGTTGCAAATCTTCCTGGAAATCCTCTAAACCATTAGCTCTCTAAACTGATTTTCTATCTGATTCAATTTGAGACACCAACTTGGCTGCTCTAAAACATGTAGTCTTTCAAAAAGTTCATTACGATTCAAATCAGAACTTCACCTAAATATGCCACCGAACGATGTGCACAAATCTGTATGACACTGCTAGGACATTTATGCAAGTGATACTACTCATATATTGCCAGACTCCACATTCTAAATGCTTCTAGTAGTTCTAGTAGTATTTTCAGTCATCTGATATTTATGGACCAGTTGGAGACACTCATTATTTAATATATTGATTGTTTGTCCCCAGATGGCCAATCAATCAATAAATAGTTTGGTAAGAAATAAATTTTATGTCAAACCTGTAATTATAAACGTACTTCTCCTTTATAAATCAAAGCTCAAAAGCCTGCTTTTAACGTTTAGAAGTAAATTTTAACATGTTATACCTACAAGTAGGTATAAGATGTAGCACCCGTGTAAAATGCATTGACATGCTATTTAGTCTGCGGACCCACATAAACCAGAGAGCTCTCAGGAGTATAATAATAATAATACTTTATTATAAAGGATGATGTGTTCTTGCATCCGGGGAAATGCTGAACAGTTGACGGGGAACGGCGGCAATGGGAACCAGAGAGGAGGACGTAGAGGCGGGAACCAGAGACGAAGGATACTCGGAGGCACAGAGGACGACGTGGGAAACCGGGGACACTGTGAGGTAAGCAGAGTTGGAGTCTTGTACAAGGAATGGATGAAAAGGATGAACAGGAACTATCTTACT
>JAVLVB010000317.1:782597-801884 GCA_032876305.1 Orestias chungarensis | reverse complement strand
TGAACAGTTGACGGGGAACGGCGGCAATGGGAACCAGAGAGGAGGACGTAGAGGCGGGAACCAGAGACGAAGGATACTCGGAGGCACAGAGGACGACGTGGGAAACCGGGGACACTGTGAGGTAAGCAGAGTTGGAGTCTTGTACAAGGAATGGATGAAAAGGATGAACAGGAACTATCTTACTTGAAGTTAGCCAGGAGGATGAGTGGTAGTCCTTCAGTGACGCTTGGGTTGTTTGTCCAACGGGTTGTGTGCGGCTGAGAGAGGATGAAGGAGAGCGAGAAGACCGAGCTGGAGAAAGGAGCAGTGAAACCAGACGACCGAGCAGACCGGAGAGTTTTCTGTAAGGTGAGTATTTTGACTATGTGGATGATCTGGGGAAAGGGGAGCACAGGAAGCGATGAGAAACGGCGAAGGGGAAAAAGGCAAAGTAACAAAATAATCAAAGTATCAAAATAACAAAACACGAAACTACAGTAGAGACGACCAAACTACAGAAAACGCTAGAGACAAATACTAAACTGGAGATCTAAATCTAGATACAAGAAGGCTGGCTCGGCGAAATACGTTACCCAGTGTAACTAATACGCAGGCGACAAGAAGTGTGTCCACCGCTCCTTTTAACCCTCCAGGACTCGTCTCTGGTGATGAGGAGCACCTGGTGATCAGGTGCACCTGGGCGTGGCTTGGGTGACCCCTGTGGACAAACTACAAAGCACACTGAAATGTTAGAGTCCTTTCAGGGGGTTATCTTGTTGTTTTTTCCAATTCATCATCCAAGTATAAAATTAAAAACAATGTAATGTAATATTTAACTTCAGCAAAATGAACATGATGTAGTCTTTATATCTCTAACCATACGACAATACATGTCTGATGAAAAAACAGTTTATAGAATGATTTATGGTTGAACGCATATCCCTTACATTGAACATATCAAACATCAAATAAAAATTTCTTTCAGAAAACACGAATGCCTTTAAATGGTCCTGTTTATTTCATGGGGAACATGGTTTGGATAACTGGCAGCAAAGAGGTAGATAAAAGTGAAGTGTAATCCTTTCCCCTTTTGTGCCAGCAAAGGTCACAATAGTGCCTTTCCACACACTTCCTCTGACTCACGTTCAGGGGATTCAGTTGTATGCTCACATTTCTGCTTGAGGAAAACAATGAGCTGGTCCAATGGATGCATGCGTTTATTTGTATGTGTGACGTTGCATAGTGCTATATGCGCTAATAAGAAACACCCAAATAATGCGGTTTAGCAGGGAAACCAACACATAAAAAAGCCCAGATTTTCAGGTTTAGGTGATGAGTCGTCAGTTTCCCTTGAGATGCCAAACAGACAGCCAGGAATTTTTTATTTATTTAACCACAGAACAGGGTTTGAAGGAACAAGCTTTTCATTTGTTTAACTTTATGTGTGGATCCCATTTAAAATGCATGTAGGAGTTTCATGAGTCAAATACCTTAATTTTTCTGTGTGTCAACCAGTGCTGTGACTGTATTTGTGTGCTCGGTTTTAACTTTTAAAAATGTTTTTGTGTGTGGTCAATCCTAATGTGCTGCTTGTGTTAATCAAGGAGGTTAAGTTCCTAACGCTTACTTTTTTTGAACCCACACTAACAAGAAAAAACTGTATTTTAGCACCTAAAAGTTGAAATAAACAAATATATGCAAATATTTTTAGCACCTCTGTCTTAATGTTTGATGTGTTGTACTTTCAGGGATGGTATTATGCAAACTCTGGTATGAAAAACTGTTATTCAAGCTTATGAAGCTTTTCTTTTATTTCGAGGTAATCAGCCTTTTCTCCTGTAACATCAACAAGTCAATTTTGAGCAAACATTTGTGGCTCACTGAATAGTTTTTGGTTTCAGACCATTCTCGGCAAATAATAGAGATGTGTTTACATTAAAAATCCTGGTAGATCTTAAGTTACTGACACACAGATAACAGCAAAAAGGAACTTAAATTCCTTGTCGGTCTCATTCAGATGTTTAATTTAAACTTCATCACAAGTCATGGCTGCACATGTCATTGTTCTGCCACTGACATATGTGTTTAAATACCAAATACTGCCATGACAGCTTAGAAATACCTTTTCTAAAGGTTAGATTACATTAAACCATATGATGGAATAACATTCTAAAACAAAATAAAGAGAAACATTTTGACAAACAACCTCCTTCAACCCTTTATGAAATCATGAGAGCCTCTCCCAGTAACCTGGGGGTAATCTATACACCCCAGCTCATAGAGGAGGGAGAAGTAAACCAACAAACCAGATTTCAATGGTTTAACAGGTCAGTTGTTTGTTTAGGTTCTGAAATTAAAGGTCAACATTGACAATAATCAAAGTCAAACCTGGAGATTTAGAGAATATTGGATTCAGAAAAAGGATCACAACACAAAATTTAGATTTTCACAAACAATGCTGCAATGCAGAGCCTGTACTACTGCTTGAATTATGGTGTAGGTATTGTAATGTTAAAGATTGGCCGAAAGCAGATGGCTGCCTATGCATTTTAGCATTGATTTAGATGTTTTATTGTTTATTCTTTAAAAAAATTTATGAATTTGCGCCTCAGTGACCTTTTAATTATATATACTCTGCCTGGATCAGTAGGGTGTGCTGGGGAATATCTTCTTGATGGGCATTTGCAGTGGTTGCTCTGAAAAGGTGGAAAACATTAACAGCAACTAATTTCAAATAAAATAAAAAAGAACCAATCGTTTTAGTCACTTTTTTTAAAAACCTGTAAAGCACCTTTAACCAACTTTTGTAGTTTTTAAATCTTTGTGAACAAACTGACTCCACGGCGAAACTCATGTGATTGGATGATTTGGTGTTTTTATTAACATACGCTCCAATCCCAATGGGAGCATTTCATCATGGCTCTACCAGAGAAACACGTATGTGTCAGGGCATGTTTTTCCTCAAATGTAGGAGGAATCTAAGATTCCTGGAGAAAACTTTTTGAATCTAAACTCCATACAGTCCGCTGTGGTAACAGCACTCACCACTAAAACACAGCACAGATCTAAGCTTTTACGGCACAGAACTGGGAAGCCGCATGCCTCACTGTGCACAACTAGAAAAACCCAGTGGCTCCCAGGAAAAACTAATGCGGCGATTCCAAAATAAGCAAAGATAATTGGTTGTTTTATGTAACTCTCCGAGGCATGGCCATGTATACACGCAGTCAAAGGTATTTATTGTCTAACAGGTATCATGTTTCTGTGCCAGCTTCCCTCTGGTGGCCAGTGCCCTTGAACATATATCTTTTTTCTGTTATATAACAATACTTTGTTGGAGGTCTCGAACTGTTCAAGCTGGACTGTAACTTGTGTTATTTAGACGTAAAAATGTCAAACAAAAACTGAAATGTTTCTGTTGTTGTGTACCTCCACAGAGTCCCATAAACCACACAATCGCATTTTGTGGGTTTTAGCTTGGCAGATGTAGCAACGCGGCAGGTTTTGATCTACCTCCATAACCACACTGTGAAAAAGAGAAAAAGTACGTCATTTGTTTTGTGTTCCGGTATTTTTGCACGTTGAAACTTAATCAACATCAGATGAAAAGGCCTATGAGGCTTAGAAGGGGAGTTTTGTTGCACCAAACCCACACGATGCTTGTTGAAGAAACAGTGTGCGAATATTTGAACAGCCTCTAGTCAAGGAGTTTTTAGGCATTTCAGATTGAGCACTAACGTGGAAAAAAGACACATACAGTTGCGGTTTTTACTGAAATTCCTGACTTGTTTTATAGGGTGTGACTTTGGTGAGTGGTACGCTCAGGTTAGCTGAGTAATTTACTGAAAAACCTTTAAAAACTACAAAATAAATTGCCTTGAGGGTCCTTGGGGCGATGAATGTGTGAGCTGCACCTGTAAAACCAGCGAAAGCTCTTAATTGGAACAAGTGTGATCTCTTCAGGATTTACGAGTACGGTATGATTAAATCTGAGCAGAGAGGAGAACGTGTGTATGTATGTGTGCAGTCCTGCATTATCTCTCTGCTACAGGCTTAACTACCCACAGATGCCTCTTGTTAAAGCTCATCAGGAAAGAGCAGGAGAGGAAAAGGGCAGTCGCCAGTTTCCCCACTGTGTCACAGCAATGAATTGGCTCCCTAGCTGTTTTCTCTCCGAAATTATAAAACTCATGAAGACTTACGTAAATATTGTATGCTACTAGAAGCGATCGGAGCACGATGACGTGAAGGGAGCGTCGCAACTGAGTCCAGTCACTCCAAGTGAACGAGCGGAATAGATCTAGAGTTTATTATTGTCAAGTCCCAATTCTCAACGTTTGAGTTTCAAGTCCTTTCGAGTCCTTTCAACAACACATTATATTTATACAGATAATGTTTGCTTTTAAGATCACTATTTATTTATCAAAACTTTTTGTAAGGACATCCTTCAAACAATAGGAAACAAATGTAAATTTAATCAATCACTTAAAAGTGCTGACATTGTACTTCTATTGCATTTTGTATTACTATAAGTACTTCCACAGCAGTTTCTGTCCTGTCTGGGGAGGCACAAGAAATACATAAACTCAACAATAAACAGGGTTGTGCTTTTTCTGTCAGGGCTCTAAGCTGTAATGCATTTGCGTATTACATAGATAATAATCGTTATATAAATATTCTTATAATAATATTATTGAATATATTATTAATTAGACCAGCAACAATCTATGTTTTAATGTGTAATGGTTTTTGGTTTCTTGTTGTTACTTCCTGCTTCCTTTTGTTTCACACAATACTTAGCGGCATATTTGGTAACTTCTGTGACACCATGAGTGAGATGGAAGTTTGTTATATTTATCTGCCTCTTGCGATTGAAAGCTGTTTTAGCGTGTTGAATTTGATTAATCAATAATAATCATTGTTCTGGGGCAAGATTTCAGTATATCACTTGCATAAGAGGACAAGCTTCGCCATAAACCCAGTCTTTGAGCTTTCATTAAGATTCTCCACGGGGCAAACCTAGCTCATCGATAGCGAGCTCGGCACAACCGTCTGTAAAGTTTGCCTCGCAAGCGGCAAATCGAAGAGCGGGAACCCGGATCTAACGGGGAAACGGGAATCGACATAACGTCACATCAGAAACCAACTCTGACGGAAAAAAACAAACTATACAATTAGAAAAGCTTTGCTTTTAGTCCAGGGCGGGCACAGCTGACTCCATGTTTGATAGTTTGTCTTTGTCGTTAGCCCTGCAATTTGATTGGTTGTTAGTTCAAAACCACGGGGATCTAATCTGATTGGATGTTGTGCGGACGGCACACAGCAGCCAATGATGAAAGAGAGAGCGGACCGTGTCAATACAGTTTTTAAATCTATGAACTTTTGAGAAAAACAGCAAGTCTTTTCGAGTCAAAATGCTCAAGTCCAAGTTAAGTCACGAGTTACTGATGTTAAAGTCCAAGTCGAGTTGCAAGTCTATTTATATTTCTCAAGTCGAGTCTAAAGTCACCAAATTCATGACTCGAGTCTGACTCGATGAATCATCGTTTAAAAGGGTTAATGGATATTTTTGACTAAAACTCTCTTGCATTCTGCCTGCTAGTTCAGTTGCTGCTAGTAGATAGTATTTCAAGTAAAGCCGGGTAAAAAGATTCTGAACTGCTTTAGTTTCCCTTTGGGATAAATCAAGTATTTTTTATTTAATTTTATTGATTCAACACTTACAGCTCTGCAACAAAGGATGCATTTTTGTTACTTGATGGCAGCCATCTGTTTTAATGCTAGTATTTACTTACCTGGAACCTCAGACTGCAGGTTTACTGGTGGTTTCTAGAATCTCTAAAAGCAGAATGGGAAGCAGATTTTTTAGTTATCAGGATCCTCTCCTGTGGAACCAGCTTCCAGCTTTAGTCCATGAGGCAGACAGCCTAATCCGGTTGGGGGAAGAACTCAGTCTAGACAGACAGTTCTCCTTTGCTCTACCTTCTTCATGTCTCACTCTATAGGGTTATTTAAGTTTTTCTATAGTTATGCTGCTATAGGCTTAGACTGCTGGAGGACAATCTGACCACTTCTCTCTCTGCTACTTTCTTCCTTTGTCCAATCTGCTTTAGTTACCGTTATTTTTAACCTTGTTAACCTTTTGTTTTCTCTTAGTGTTCTTCTCTCCATAGTAACCACACCAGGTCTGGCATTCTGTTAGCTGAGACAGCTTCTTGGAGGAGAACATGGGCTGAGATGCTTCCAGTGACACTCTACAACTGCTGCTATAAACTCTCTTTATTTTCAGTGTCCTCTGCATCTATTTTAGTTTTCTGTCTCTTCAAACCTCCAGTCGGTCATGGCAGACGGCTGCTTGTACTGAGCCAGGTACTGCTAGAGGTTTCTTCCTGTTAGAGTTTTTCCTCTCCACTGTCGCTACATGCATGCTCAGTAAGAGGGATTGCTGTAAAGTCAACAACAACACAAGCCATTGTTTCTGTCTGCTGATTCCAGAGGAGTGAATGCTGCAAGTCAATGACTCAATGCAATCTGCTGGGGTTCCTTAAATTGGAAACTTTTTCAAAATGATTTGTAATCATGTATCTATGATTTTAATTGATTTTCATGTAAAGTGCCTTGAGACGACATCTGTTGTAAATTGGTACAATATAAATAAACTGAACTGATACATGCAGAATGTCTGACCTGAAACATGTAGTTGGTAAAATTGCAGGAAAAACTTAGATCTTGTTTGTTTCAAACTTCTCCTGTTTTAAATAGTTTTAAATAGATAACAATATGACATATATTCTAGTGAAGACGTTTTCTTAACCAAAAATTGACCTTTTAATTCCAGAAACCACCAAAATGTGCAGACAAGAAGCCACATCAACACATTTAGGAGTGGTTGAAAAGTTCTGTCCACATTGTTGACTTAAATTTAAACGTTGATCACAAATAAACAAAAACTGAACATTTTCTATTTGGCATCTACTTGAATGAATTAAGAAAAGATACATGAATTCTGACCAACTGGACAAGCTTAAAATAGTTTGCTCATTATCTCTATTGAAATGTCTGTCTTCATAAGGATGTCGTTATAGGTCCCACCAGTAAACTTTATTAAGTCTGGAATGTGACCTGTCACCTGCTGGGACAGATGACAGTGATGTATTCGCTAGTTTTTGCTGATGTTGGCACATTTCTTGCTCAAGGTGATGTGGAATTAATGCACAACCCATTGAGGGTCAATTGTTTTATGCCTAATTTCATAGCTACAAGCTGTGCTTTCTTCAGACATTTAAATGCACACAATGCAGCCACTCACAGAGACCAACTAATGCTCCACTCAGGTCAGTTATAGAGTATATTTTAAGGAAGGAAACAAACAGCTACTAGCTTATCAAGACATGGCCGTCAACATAAAGAAGAGCATCAGTCAAAGATCATGCCCTACACAGATTGATGCTGTTGTTCATAGTATGACGTCCTCATTGCGTACAACATTAGACAACGCAGCCCCCATAAAAAGGAAAGTGATTACTCATAGGAGGTTGTCCCCCTGGTTTAATTCAGAACTTCGTATCTTGAAGGGAAAAACCAGGAAATTGGAGAAAAAATGGTGGTTTTCGCTTTTAGAGGAGTCCTATTTATCCTGGAAAAACAGCCTGCTTCTGTATAAAAGGACACTGCGCCAAGCTAGATCTGCATATTTTACTTTACTAATAGAGGAGAATAAGAACAATCCTAGGTTTCTTTTTAATACAGTTGCTAAACTTACGAGAAATGAAAACTCTGTTATATCACCCATTCCTCCAACTCTTAGCTGTAATGACTTTATGGAATTCTTTATTGATAAACTTGAATCTATTAAAACTAAAATTGATGGCATCCTACCAAACATAACTACTAACTCAGTAAGCAATGAGGTACTGAATGTGGCGCTGGAGCCTGATCTCTGTTTGAAGTGTTTTGTTCCAGTTGAGCCTTCTGAGCTTTCAAAAATATTTTCTTCATCTAAGCCTTCAACTTGTATGTTGGATCCAATCCCGACAAAATTGTTTAAAGAAGTATTTCCTATTATTATTATTACCCCCATTTTGGAAATGATTAATTTGTCATTAGTGAATGGTTATGTACCAGAGGCTCTTAAGGTAGCTGTAATAAAACCCCTACTTAAGAAACCTTCTCTTGATCAAGAAAACTTAATAAATTACAGACCCATATCTAATCTTCCTTTTTTATCTAAATCCTTGAAAAAATTATTGCTAATCAACTGAGAGAGCATTTGATGAATAATGGAATCAAGGAATCAAGGAGGAATCAAGGAATTTTTATTTGTCATCACATCACATGTGGACATGAGGTGGGACGAAATTGTAACCCCTCGGTCCAGTTTACACCCTGATAGCAGTTTTAAATAATATAATAAAATATAAATAACTATGCAAGAAATAGGATTTGACTACACAGAATCTACAATATGGACACAGAATCTACAATATGGGACTTCGGACATAGCAGCAATGAAATGAATGACCTATTTGAAGAATTTCAGTCAGGTTTCAGAGCTGATCATAGCACTGAGACAGCTCTCCTTAAAGTTACAAATAATATTCTCATGGCCTAAGACAATGGGCTTGTGTCTATTCTAGTTCTGTTAGATCTCAGTGCTCCTTTTGACACAGTCAATCACAATGTCCTCATTGAAAGGCTAGAACACACTGTGGGGATCAAGGGAACAGCACTAGGCTGGTTTAAATCGTATTTGTCTGATAGATCCCAGTTTGTTCATCTAAATGACAAATCTTCTCCGCATTGTAAGGTTACTTGGGGAGTACCACAGGGTTCTGTACTTGGCCCAATTCTATTTACTATATATATACTCCCTATTGGTAAAATCATCAGACAGCATGGTGTTAATTTCCACTTTTATGCTGATGATACACAACTGTATTTATCTATAAATCCTGATGAATCCAGTTAGTTTGGTAGATTACAGGCATGTCTAGATGACATAAAAATGTGGATGACTTTAAACTTTCTGCTCTTGAACTCTGAAAAGACAGAAGTTGTTATCTTTGGACCAGAACCTCTAAAAAAGAAATAGCTTAGTCAGCCACTTGACCTGGATAGAATCAGGTTGGCATCTGGTGACAATGTAAAGAACCTTGGTGTTATTTTTGATCAGGAAATGTCTTTATATAAAAGTCTCATATAAAACAGGTGTGTAAGATTTCCTTCTTTCATTTTAGGAATATAGCAAAAATTAGAAATATTCTCTCTAGGACAGATGCTGAAAAGCTAGTCCATGCATTTGTTACTTCAAGGCTGGACTATTGTAACTCTTTATTAGCAAGAAGTTCACAAAACGCAATTAAAAGTCTACAGTTGGTCCAAAATGCTGCAGCAAGAGTTCTGATGAAACTTAAAAAGAGAGATCATATCTCCCCAATTTTAGTTTCCCTTCATTTCCTTATCAATTTTAGCTTCCCTTCATTGGCTCCCTGTCAAACTTAGAATAGATTTCAAGATTCTTCTTTTGACATATAAAGCCCTCACTAATAAAGCTCCATCGTATATCAGACTGCAGGATTACTGGTGGTTCCTAGAATCTCTAAAAGCACAATGGGAGGCAGATCTTTTAGTTATCAGGCTGATCTCCTGTGGAACCAGCTTCCAGCTTTAGTCCGTGAGGCAGACACCCTGTCTAGTTTCAAATCTCACTCTATAGGGTTAAGTTATTTAAGTTTTTCTATAGTTATGCTGCTATAGGCTTAGACTGCTGGAGTACAATCTGACCACTTCTCTCTCTGCTACTTTCTTCCTTTGTCCAATCTACTGAGTTATAGTTATTTCAACCTTGTTAACCTTTTGTTTTCTCTTAGTGTTCTTCTCTCCATAGTAACCACACCTGGGCTGGCGTTCTGTTAGCTGAGACAGCTTCTTGGATGAGAACATGGGCTGAGATGCTTTCAGTGATGTTCCACAACTGCTGCTATAAACTCTATTATTTCAGTATCCTGTGCTTCTAATTTAGCTTTCTGTCTTTTGAAAACCCAAGTCGGTCATGGCAGATGGCTGCTTGTACTGAGCCTGGTTCTGCTGGAGGTTTGTTCCTTTTAAAGAGGAGTTTTTCCTCTCCAGTGTCGCTACATGCATGCTCAGTATGAGGGATTGCTGTAAAGTCAACAACAACACAAGCCATTGTTTTGGTCTGCTGATTCCAGAGGAGTGAATGCTGCAAGTCAATGACTCGATGCAATCTGCTGGGGTTCCATAGATTGGAAACTTTTTCAAATTGATTTGTTATGATGTATCTTTGATTTTAACTGACTTTCTTTGAAGTGCCTTGAGACGACACCTGTTGTAAATTGGCGCTATATAAATAAACTGATTGTTGATTCTTGATTATGATTCTAGAGAATCTGCAGAAATTCAAAACTCCTAGTTACCCTAAAATTTGTCTCCTTATGGAAGAGCTGAAAGGGGAAAGCCACAATCCCCAGCCAAGGCTTGTGGGGAATGTCTTATTTGCTGTATTGCATAAGTCATGTTGGGAAACATCAAACCTCAGGTTATCAGTTTTTAAAAAATTTAAGAAAAAAAAAAGAAGAAAGGTCTGGTCAGATGAGATCACAATGTAACGTTTTGGATTGCAAAACAATGTGTGAAACTAACAATAAAAGTGTGCACAACGTTGCACACGGTTAATCTTCAAGCGGACAGTTTGGAAGAATTCAAATCAAACTTGAGCAATATTTAATGCCAAAAAACAGTTAAAAACAGATGAAACCGCTTTGCTACTCACAGAATAAACTCATCATTACATTATCTGTCAAATTTTATACTAAAAAAGGGCAGGAAATGAAATCTCAATATAAGATAAAGATTTACAGAACTGTTTTGTTGTTGTCTCCCTAAATCAATTTAATCTTTATAGAACTAGCCATACGTAAAGCTTCACCTGCTTCATGTGTTTTCTTTCCCACCATCCTATGGTGAAACCCAACAATGAGGGCGATAAAACAAATATTTAATAACAAAATATTTCTGCTGAAGAAACTTGTCAACTGGGACTGATTCATTATTATTATCTGCTATTGACACATTCATGTTTTGGGTTTCATTCGTGTTTAGATTCTGATCATTTCTGGGTTTGTTTGTTTTTTTCAAAAACTAAAAAAAATACCCAATATGATTTAATACTTAGGTGATAAATTGTTGCATTATAGGTTATTATTTCTAAAATAAATGGAACAGAGTGAGATTGCTGAAATAATCACCTTCATTAGTTCATATTCTTAAAACTTTCTAAAAACCACTGTAAAAGTGCTGAATTCATTCAGTTTGGTATAAACGTCCAAATGTTGCACCCAAAACCAAAAATCTGTTTCATGAGACGCGCTTTCATAGTTGTTTGTGTTACCAAGCAACTACAATATGAAGACCAAAATATGAAGACATTAAGTTTTGAAATGTGAATATAGCCGATAAATTGATGAATGTTTTTGGCTTCTGTCTGAATAAATGAGTCAACCCCAGCTACAACCAGTGTGGCTGTTGATAAAATATTTGGCATTGGCTTCAACATAAGGCCGCAGGGGGAAAAAAGCACGGAAAGAACAACAAACCCGCAGTTGTTTCTGCTGTTGGGTGGCCACGAGAGTCACACTGGGACTACAAGAACAGGTCTTTCGTGAATGATGAATTAATTTAGGAGATAAAAGGAACATACAGTACATTGCATCGTTGGAACCTAGAAAATTGGATTGGCTTCGTCACAAATTCATACCTGTATTCGTTCCCCAAAATGTTCGTAACGCTTATTTGCGTTGATCTGGGGTTTTAAGTTTTACGACATGCCCACATTAACCCATGAATAGTCAATGCACAAATCAAGAAGCTAGCCATCACTTATTTTGCTTGCCTGCTGACATTGGGGGGCGTGATGATGAGAAAACGTTAAACGTTGTGCAGACCTTGGTGTCACACTTATACGCCCTTCTTTGTTTATTAGAAAGCTCATGTATCGCAATGGCTCACCAGTGCAAGCATGTAGAACGCTTTGGTACTGAATGCCTGTTTTAAAGTCGGTCTATGGTTGAAGTTTCAGTTGGAGTGCAATTGGAGGTCTGAGGGAATCATGAAGCGGTGTGGTGTTCGTTCCTCGCCTTAACATCCAGTAGCTATTCTCAGTTACAACATAGTATCAAGAATACGTTTATTTATATAGCGCCACTTTACAACAGATGTCGTCTCAAGGCGCTTTACAAGAAAATCATACAATTAAAATCACAGATACATCATTAAAAATCAGTTTAAAAAAGTGACTTATCTAAGGAACCCCAGCAGATTCATCGAATCATTCACTCCAACTGAAATGATAGGTTGTGTTTGTTGACTTTACAGCAATCCCACATACTGAGCATGCATGTAGCGACAGTGGAGAGGAAAAACTTCCCTTTAACAGGAAGAAACCTCCAGCAGAACCAGGCTCAGTACAAGCAGCCGTCTGCCAACACTGACTGGGGGTTTAAAGAGATGGAAAACTAAAATAGATGCAGAGGACACAGAAAAAAAATGAGTTTATAGCAGCAGTTGTAGAGCGTCACTGGAAGCATGTCAGTCCATGTTCTCATCCAAGAAGCTGTCTCAGCTAACAGAACGCCAGACCAGGTGTGGAGAATATGGAGAGAAGAACACAAGGAGGAAACAAAAGGTTAACAAGGTTGAAATAACGGTAACTGAGTAGATTGGACAAAGGAAGAAAGTAGCAGAGAGAGAAGTGGTCAGATTGTGCTGCAGCAGTCTAAGCCTATAGCAGCAGAACTATAGATATAATTTAAATAACTCTAGAGCGAGACATGAAGAAGGTAGAGCAAGGGAGAACCGTCTGTCTAGACTGAGGTCTTCCCCCAACCAGATTTGGCTGTCTTTTCTACCTCTTACTAACTATAAACTTTATCAAACAGGAAGGTTTTAAGCCTAGATTTGAAACTAGACAGGGTGTCTGCCTCACGGACTAAAGCTGAAAGCTGGTTCCACAGGAGAGGAGCCTGATAACTAAAAGATCTGCCTCCCATTCTGCTTTTAGAGATACTAAGAACCACCAGTAAACCTGCAGTCTGAGAGCAAAGTGCTCTGTTAGGGACTTAAGGAGTAATCAGATCTTTAATGTATGATGGAGCTTTATTAGTCAGGGCTTTACATGTCAAAAGAAGAATCTTAAAATCTATTCTAAGGTTGACAGGGAGCCAATGAAGGGAAGCTAAAATAGGGGAGATATGATCTCCCTTTTTAAGTTTGAACAGAACTCTAGCTGCAGCGTTTTGGACCAATTGAAGACTTTTAACAATATGAGTGGATCCCCCACTCATACTGGAAGTTTAAATCTAAGGCCTTTTTTTTATTCCTTATATTGGCTCATCTATTTTGATTTGTTTCCTTAGTTTAGTGTTTCTGTTTGATTTCAGATTGATATTTGAATTCTCTCAGCTTTGTCCATCTTTTACTCTGCCCTTTCTTTTTTCGTCATTTGCTTCTTCCGCACTCTCGCTCAGTATATAGCACCTGCCTTGTTTCATTGTTCTCTGCAGGTTCCATCCATCGCACTTCTTTTCTGCCTGTCTGAGCTTTTCTATGTTCCGGGTTCTTTCTAATTAATCCTTTTTTATGTTTATTTAGGTCTTATGCCTGCTTTCTGGTCCTATCTTAAAACCACAGATCAGGACAGGCTCAAAACATACTTCTTTTTATCAAACAGAAACATGTTAACTGTTGGGAAGGCACTTTAAAAAAAAAAAAGCAAAACTTTCTACGACTTCTCTTTTCTCAAACATATGACAAAAGGATAAAATACTAGACTTCTTATTATTCCAGTTCTGAAAAGCATCTTTAAAAAAAAAAAAATGAATCAAGAATCAATCTCAAATTCAACAACTAAATCTAGATTTAGAAAGGTATTGCAAAAACAGGAAAAAAACATTCCATACAGATTAATTTTCGTCTCAAAAGCCACTTATTAAAAATGCGTTTTCTCAGAAAAATAAAGAAAGGCATTGCAGACTGATTTTGTTTTTAAAAGGACAATATGGGGAAAGGTAGCTTGGTTGTTCCCATTCAGCTGGGTTAAAGATTTTGTGAAAAGAAACAAACAAGGAAAGGTCCGATGAATGATTGACAACAAAATTACACATTTTTATTAATTTGTTCAAAATTCTGATAATGATCGTAATCTTCCTGAGACGAAAAAAACAAATCGAATTTTCAAAAGTAGTCTCACAAAAAGCAATGTTTATTAAAAATCCAAGTTTTTCTTGGTTCTCGTGAGCAGTAGATGTCAGATTTACACAATATACAAATGGTGCGTTTTGTAGCAAATATACTTTCTATTAAGACAGCAGCAGCAGAATTGGCTTGTACAAAAATACATATTTATGTGTTATCACAAACCATACCAAAAGTATCAAGATAATATTAATATATGTTTATATATATATGTATTTTTTAATATCTGTAACATAAATATGCACAACTATATTGGCTGAACACAAACCACGGTAGTAGAGATAATCATAAGAAACAAGAATAAAGTACTTTTAGAGACAACAGTTAAATCACAGTGAACCCTTACCTCCGTTTAATCTCTCTAAAGACAAAAAACATTTGCTACTTATAAAACTTGTTTTTTAGAGAGCTATAATTAAGTGAATTATCATGTTTTCGAATGTATTAATGGGGTGAATTTAGCTGTGTTCTGATTCACATGGTCGGTTTTCTTCATTAAAATTTAGAAGTGCTATAAAAGCAAAAGGAGATTCTAACTAGAGATCCACAGAGAAATCAGTTGGTAGTTGAAATTAGATTAGTTTTTTTAACCCTTAACGCTAACCGTTCAGTAGAAACCTCTAGGATCCGAAGTCAGTGAATGCATCACATCAACATACCTTTGTGTTGAAGTTGTCACTACAAATAAAACTATTATTTAACGTACACCGAAATGAATGCCATAGTGGCTCAGAATCGTGATATCAGCCAACATCTCAGTACATATGGAAATCATTCATAAATCTCTGATCTGTGCATCTCTGATTTTAATCCTCCTGCCGTGGTCACAGAGATCAAAACCAGAGCTTCTGATAACAAGGACATTGGCGTATGATTGGAAGGACAGCTTATTTAAACAAATGGCTTCTACAGGCTTAATCATGTCAAAACGGTGTAGTTTTTATTAAAAATATTCAGTAAAAAAAAAATGTTTACAAATATTTTGCTTTTATAGTTTGTATATACAGACGGAGCACAAGGAAGAACTAAGATGAAAGCATGAGTCCCATGAAAAATAAGACCACTGAACACTTCCTGCATATTTATTCCATTGATTAAAAAAATTAAAAAAAACATGTTATAACTGTATTTACTGTTCATAAAGTCATATGTTGTCAAATAACAAATGTGGGGAATATTTGGAAAACAATCCTTTCAAATTATGATGCAGATTTGTTCATTTTTAAACGAACAAAAGTAGTACCATTAAAGTAAGCAAGATAGAAAAAAAACATTTTGTATTTTGTACACAAAGGAACATATTTGATTTTAAAAGGCTCCAATTTACAATTTGTCTGTACAGTTCTTATTTACACGTACGATTCTTCTGCAAAGAAGAGCTGTTCAAAATCCTCCAGGCGTGGGTCGCTGCACCGCCTGCTCTGCCACTCCTTGCCCTGGGCAATCGCCACCGCCACCTCCTGACAGGAGTGAGGATCTGCCTGGCCCTGTGAGGAGAAGTAGTCCCTCACCACCCGGGTGGTGGACGGAGAAAGACAGATTTGCGCCTTCGTAAGGCCGGAGTCGGCGTTCGTTGCTCTCGGTCGGCTGTCTCTCAGCTGAGCTTTATTCCCTGGAGGCCTGTCTAGGGTAAGGCTCCTGGGGAGGTCCGAGCTGGCCGAGACCGTAGAAGGCTCAGACGCCCGCCGAGGAAGCGTCTTCCTGCCTTTGTGACCTTCGCCAGCAGGGGTAAGAGAGTGGGATTTTGGCCTTTGGAGGACCAAGGTGGTGGCGGTCTGTCCATAAAAAACGCTCTGCGGGGGCTGTGCCCTCTCCGTCCTCGCCGCTCGCTGCCAGACGTCGGCTCCCGTATTGGGTCTAGGATTGTCGGACGTGGCTGTGCTTGAGGAGTTGTGTGTGCAGCTCTGGTCATGGAGCCGCCGCAGCTCTTTGACCGTCAGCGGTTTCTCTGCCCCACTGTAGAAAGGAGAGCGGTTACGTTGAAGCTGCGTAACTGCCTGTTGGTATGACGGAGGGCTGCTGGAGCGCCTTTGGCAGTTTTTATTTGCCGCTACCGCATCGTCGACACTAACAGGGCCTCCACTGCCGGATGGGTAGGAGGTCCCGTTCACCACGGGTGAGACCTCCAGGAGTCCACTAGCAGGCTGTTTCAGAGACAGGCAGCGGTCCTTCTTGAGCCAGGTGTTTGGGTGGAGCCCGTGGGACTGGGAGGACATTAGATTCCCCCGAGGAGGATGGACGGATGGGTGCCAGTGAGGTAAGGTGTCCCTCTGAGGGGGGGAGTCTCTGGGCGACTGCTGAGTAGCCGCATAGTCAGTGGAGTACTGTGAAAAGGCTGAGTCTAAAGAGCTGAGGGAGGATCCTGTCGGAGAAGTCGCCGGCGACGACAGGCTGGAACAGCTGGCATCCAGCCGCAGGGGAGGCGGAGGCGCGTGCTTCAGCTTCCTCCGTCCGACGCCGACTCCTTTCTGAACGCAGCGCTCCGTGGCCTCCCCGTTCAGCTGAAGTCTGTTCAGCGCCTGCTCCACAAACACCTCGTCCTCTTCGCCTTCGCCCTCCATGGCTGCATCATAGCTTGCCTTCCTCGTAGGTAGGTGGGTGTTCTCTGCGTTGACCATCGCAGCACGGGAAGAAGGCGCACCTGTCAAGGCCAAGGCGGGCTCGGAGCTCCTCCTGAGCCGCCTCAGACTATGCGACGAGCCGCCGCGGGGCTGCCTCACCGCCGGGCTGAACCTCCTAGGTCTGGCCAGAGGGGGGAGCTGCAGTAGGTGGTCGGTGTCAGGGTCCGGCTCGGCGTCGCCATCGCTGAGAGTGATGACCGAGTCGCGGCTGCGGCTCTCCGGCTTGGCTTTTTCCCGAAGCAGCAGCTGCTCCTGGTAGGGAGACTCCGGATCGTCATTCAGCTCATTCTCCAGACTGTCGTAGGACGAGTCGTTCATTTGGAAGGAGGAAACATCTAGGAGAAAAAAGAAAGCGGGAGAGAGATTTATAAAAAAATCAAATCCACGGAAGGACAACGATTAAAAAACATACATGTAGAGGACATATTATTCACAAAATTGTATTTATAAGCTGCATATAAAACAGAGTTTCCACGTTTTGTTTGAGGTCGGTCAAGTTTCACTCTGGCTTTCTAAACCACAACAACAGCAAAGGCTTATTGTTATACTTGTTTTATATGTTTAAATACACTTTTTATTTTTTTACAGCACAGTCCCACACAAGTATTATTGCACAACAATTTTATTTCCAGACGTTTTATTCCTCATGTTAATACATACACTGTTGTATACACAGGAATATTTGCACTATGAAAAACTATTAAAAAATGGATCCATACATTTTTTTTGAAGTCCTACAGGGTACTTGGATTCTTATTTGAAAGGTGCTTCTTACTATAAATGCAGTGCTAGATGATTTACACAGAATTTATTTTTATGAAGACAAGTAATCACTTTTCTCAGAGAAAACAGGAGCAGGTCCACGTAATAGTTGCAATCAAGCCAAATCAGGCGGATCGTTCATAAAAGTGCAATTGATTAATTTTATTCCTCCAAGTTACAGGCGTTCTGCTTGATGTTGGCTGGGACAAACTAGATACTGAGCTTGTTAAATATTAATGAAAAAAAGGAGAAGAAAAAGAAAAAGAGAAAAAAAGAGAAAACAAGGAAAAAAGGGGAAAAAATGAAAAAAAAGGCACAAGGAAAAAACAGGGAATAAAGGAAAAAAGAGAAAAAAAGGAAAAAGAGAAAAAAAAGGGTAAAAAATATTAATGAAAATAAAAATGACTAGTGTAACCGAATACATCTTTAGTATAAATCTATAAGAACATTTCAAGCTAAAATGGATTATGTTTTTTGACCCTGTTTATTTAAAATAAAGGATAATAAAAAAAAGTCCCAGCTCAGCGTCTAATGCAGGCAGATTTTTTTCAACAAACATAAAAATATGAAGACATGAATTTAATACACATTCATGGGGCTGCGGTGGGGGCTTGAAAACAGGTAGTGATCTCAAACTCCCAAGCTGAATGAACAAAATTTTGATTCACTGCAGAAGATGTAGAGAACAGAGGACAAAGCTTCCTCCTGCTCCGAGCTCTTTGACCTCGAGCAACTATTTTCGCCAAAAGGAAGAAAAGTAGTGCTATGTATGAAAGAGGGGATTCAGAGGCATTTTAATCAGCAACCGTGACCCGGGCAGTCAATGAAATTACCGGAGGTCAAATCGCTGACCACAATCAACGGGGCTGAAAGAGCCGAGGCAACTCCGCTAGACAGACGGAGACAGTAAGCCTCAGTCGGCATCACTCGTAGGAGCAACAACGGGAGGCATCATTATTGCTTCCAAGAGGAAAATAAATGTTGGACGAGCACAGAGCAACTGTTTTAACAGCGTTACCGTCAGCTTAGCTCACAAATGGGACTACAAATGGTGTAAGATTAAAATAAACCTAAATAAAACAAAATATTCTGTGCTGCCATCTTCTTTTTTATGGGGGTGTCAACTGACGGAGTTCTTACCAGATCCGTGGTCACTGTTGCTCTTCTGGCCGAAGTCTTTGAACAATGACGTGATGTCGCCCAGGATGTCGCTGCAGTTTTCTATGAGGAAGCGCACAAGCTCACACACCTGCGGAGAAATAAATGTAAAAAAAAATCATCAATCCCATTTCAGCCTTTTCTTATTATTTAGTCTTCTGCAGCTGCTGACGTCTTGTTTTTCATTGTTTTACAGACAGCCTCAAGGATGGCTGCTGTTTGTTGTTTCAGTTGTTCTATCAGTTCCTCAGGGAAGCAGCCAAAGTTCAGCAGAAATCGAGCCATTGCGCAGTTTTTGCAAGCGTCCGTGTCAGCACGAACTACAGTCAAACGCATGCAAAGATCACGTAGTCTTGACACAAACAAGAGTCAGGAATAAAACCTTCTCATGCTCAAAGAATATATATATTTTTTGTCTATTGGGAACAGATCAATATCTGAACAACGGTTATTTTGTTTAAAAGGGAAACAAGCTATGAATCTAAAATGTATAAAC
>JAVLVB010000317.1:751653-782497 GCA_032876305.1 Orestias chungarensis | reverse complement strand
TATATATATATATATATATATATATATATATATATATATATATATATATATATATATATATATATATATATATATGTGAGTGTGTCTATATACACACATACACATACACAGTCTATGAATTACCCCAAGGCATCATCAAATTATTAGCTGAAATATTAGAAGATAAGGCCCACACCTCTCCTGTAGCAGCCACTGAACCTAATATGATTCATAAATGCAGACAGAGCACCTGCACAGTTTAGTATGAGATTAGAGAATAATATTATGCCATGACAACAACGCCTGCTTAGCATTTGTTTATAGTGGCTGTTTAACTCAAGATAACAGGAGGTGTGCTACAGTGTGTGACAGACGGGGTTAATTTACTTAAAGTACCTATTTTATCATTAACTGTGATAAAATAGGTACAAAAACTATGCACATTTAACCTGAAGTTAAGGCTTTTTGCTTTTAGATGTTCTATTGGATACTGTTCTGTTGCCTTTTGCTTCAGGGTGATGGAAATTCAGTCAGCTCCGTTGTTTTGAACCTGTGATATTAATAGTGTTGTAGAAACATCAACCAAAAGCGCTACATTTTAGTCTCTCTGACTAGCATGAGGGTTGTTTGCGCTGAGCTGACGTCAACTTCCCCAGTCCTTCAAGAGTATTTGCATTCCACAGGATCTCTGACACATTAAGACATCCTTCTCCCAAAACTCCTTCCTCCCAGTTCTGGAACGTGTCCTGGTGATTTCATACAACACGGTTTCTAGCTTTAACACTTGCTCACTTTATGCTTATGACGAGTCCGGACGACTTGTCTACTGATAAGTGTATCATAATATAAATTGAATATTTTGAAGAGAGTCCTAAAATCTCTGTTTACTGGAAGGATGGACATTCCGACAAGGTCAAGTTTTTGGGAAACATGCTGGCAGCCGCTTAGCTTTCCTATCAAGTCGGACTTCAAACAAATTTCGTTAACCAAACAGAGTAAATTTACTAAACACCAAAGACATCATCCTGCACAAACATCAGAGTCCCAAACAAAGTTTGCACTCAAGATCTGCCCGTCTGGTTTACACAAGAGCTGTTGTTCCCACCGGTACATTCACAGCGCTTCGCGGAAACATTCAGAGACGTTCAGCTTTTCAAAGTTGGCACATTCGAATGAAAGCATTTTTCCTAGTTTTCCATCCGTGATCAATGTGATGTCGGTATAAACACAACTGGTCGGTGAAGGCCTTCTTTCGGTGACCTGCTCGGCAGACGGAAAAGGGGAAAGAGCGTAGAGAGATAATCGTGGACCAAGTGAAGGTCTCAGCAGTTCATTGGAGAACGTTGGTCGATTAAACAGTACTAATGAAGACCAAGGAACAAGCTTTAAACATGTCAGAGCAGCGTTATAATTGCTATTGATATAAAACAAGATCCCTTGAACAGAGCGCAGACAAAACTGCAAAACAACCAAGACATTATCATAGTACCAACTAGGACCTTTGAAACTCTAGAGCAGCAGAGATCTATGGCTAACCAGGAAAAATCTGTTGGACAACAAAACTATAGGTTATGCACAATTTAAGTGACCCACAAAAAACTTACCACTCACTGTTTGCTGCTCTCACATCAGTCTGCACGACATTTCATCGTCTCACTCCCCAAACAACAGCGTACTGTTTGTTGCATAAGTTTACTGGCTCACTAAACTCAGTTTTGATTGGCTTTTAATTGAAACTGAAACCTCGTAAAGGAGCTAAACAAAGACCTCCAGGAAACTTAAGAGTTTTTAGGTGACAATGCACTGTTGTACCGTACAGCTGTGAGCAGATCTAAGGTCGGCGTTGCTGGAATGTAGAAAAGTCTCGGACATTTGAGGAGATGAATCCAATATTTACAGTGTATAGATTTTGTTTATTCAATAACGTTTGAGAACACAGAGGACCTAAAAGTTAGTACTGTGTTGTTTTGATGTTCAGATCATTTGCAGAAAACTGTTCGCAACTGTAGATTCTTCGCCAAGAGATGAATTCATGCATCATTTGTCCGAAACCGTCCGTCTCTAGTCTGCTGGCTAGGTTAGGAAAAGATTATAGTGCTTCTCTTGCAATTACAGCAAACAAATTTTCTTGTTTGAGCCCAGTCAGAATGGTGAGAAAAAGTAAATAACTTGTATAAATCTGAACACTAACTGGGCTAAATAAGGTGCAAATATGATTTTAACCCAGGGATGGCGTTAAGGCCCATGAGCAATAGCTTGCTTCCAGTCTTATGTGGTGTTTTGAATTTTGGAGGAAGGTACTCTGCGTCAGAAAAACATATTGGCACCTGTATGGACAGTGATATCTCTTATGAGTTTCCTTCATCATCTTGATACTTCCAGAAAAGCCAGATTTGTGTCATCAATAACTCATAGTTGTCCAATTGCCAGGTTCCTTCATCCAAGCTGTGGATGTTTGCAGCTCCCCCAGAGTAACTGTCCAAGCTGCTTCTCTGGTGAAGGCTCGTGTTTCTCAGCTTGGTTTCATTTATTGGTTAAGAGGCCTATGAAGGCAATGGATTGAAATTTCTCCTAACTATGTCCATCAGAGTAAAAGGAATCACCCTTTTCTGTACTTTTTAGACACTGTGCCAAAGGTTCATTCCAACAGAGTGACGACTCTCTGAGCTGTGAGCCTCTTCGACAGTCTCCAGTTTAAAATGAAATGTTGTCCACTGAGTCCTCACCGGTTACTAAAGTTGAGCCTGGAGTAGTCCATCTCTCGACAGCTTGGACGTCACAACTTCTATTTCAGTGTTCCTGACGACTGCGACAAACGCTTGTCCATCTTTGTTACTCACTAGTTTAGAGCACAATTGTTCTTGGCACCATGTCAAAGATATGATCAGTGATCAATATGGGCCAAAGTATTTCCTCACTGTGAAACACCAAAGAATAAACAATGATGGAATATTGAAGTACATGGTGTGCATGCCTTATTCTTCAGGATATCCAGCATCTCTTTTATGCTCATATTCTTTAAACTCTACTTCTGACACAGATTGGCTTTATAAATTGCACCAATTCTTCTGTTACCGTTTCCTTACCCCTGCTTTGCATGGCACTTAGTATCACAGTCCGTATCTGCAAGCCCCTTTGGCAGCCAGAGCTGTGGAATACCTTCCTGCTTCAGCGAAAGAGAGAAAACAGAGTGCAGTCTTCACGGCCAAACCAGGCAGGAGTTAACGACTGGCAAGCATATATTTTTATTTTTTTAACCACAGTCTGGAGAAAAAAAAAGTGTGCACAAGCTAAAGATGCAATTACCTCAGGATCTCCTACACAACTATGTTAAGCCAAAAGCATTTAAATTATACGCTGCATGAAAGGGAAGCAGACACTCGGGCAAAACAAAATCTGCTTAATCTCAGCGTCCACGTGTTTGCAGACAAGGTTAGAACCCAGTTGGAAGTGTCCAAACCCCCCGACCACAAAAGAAGGTTGCCTATGCTTGGAACGAACACACAAGCATCAACTATGGTGGCGAGGAAAATGGGACCAGGGGAGTATTTGTGAAGTAAATCTTCTGGTATTTGAGGGTGTTGAGGATTTCTGTGCTGACAAGTGTGTGTGTGTGTGTGTGTCAGTGACATTTCTTCACACATACTTGGTGCTTGAGAAGGAAATTCTTTGCATGTTTTCTCAATGAACATCGGCCGCTCCACGGGAACACACACACACACATTTGCTTTCCCTCATACGCACATTTCAGAGAATACAAAGCAAAGCAACCACCCACGGAGGGAAAGTTTGCAGAGCGACAAACTAACAATACCGACCGGGGATCAAGACGCATTCGTGCGTTTTCTTACGAGGAATGTTACAGACTCTGGAGGAAGCAGGTCTGCCGGCGGACCTGCTACGGTTTAGCATGGCCAAAGGTTCCTGAATCACTTCTAGGTTCACAAGAGTATATAATTTACAAGAGGCTATTATTATTATTATTATTATTTCAGAATTTGTCAAGAAAGGATTGTTCCAAGAGGACATCCGCTTTTTAAAGGCTTGCCTTCAATTAAAGATTAGAAACGAAAATCAGCAAAAGTTAGAAGCTTAATAGTAAAAGCCGAGCACTTGTGATGAGTTTGCACTGGTTGTCAGGTTTAAGAAAAAGATTTGAAACATCGCGGACAAGCAGGAGGAATCACGGTATGATAGGCGATTACAGTCTTCCAGGATTTATAAGACAAAGTCACTGGACCCCAATGGGGATTGAAACAAAATGAGGTGGAAATAGATTGTAGTACAGAACATTTGACCTTTTTTGGACCAACTATCTGTATCATTTAAAAAAAAAAATATTACAACAGAAAAAATTAACTGTATGTTCTGTGCTATTAAATATGCACAGTTTACCTACAAGTAATCAATCTTTGCTGTAGCTTCTAGTGTCTTTCAATCTCAAAGGTGAGAACTTTAGTCAAACTTAAGCGTTGTGCTTATAAGATTTCACCGAAATGTAAAACTCCTCATATTTTGTTTGGAAAGGTTGTTTTTGGGTTTTTTTTTTTTTAAACACACACTCAATATTAACCCACACTAAAACAGATCCGACCATTCAGAGTTCTGGGAAACACATTTTGCTTTTTTATTTTGCTGGAAGTTACACTGATAAGACTGTGGCTCAATAATGGATAGCCGGGGGTTAAGTTACCATGAAAACAAAAAAGAGTAGAACTGAGGACATAACTAGCCTGCTTCAGGCAGAATGTTCCTAAGATTTTATCACTGTATTGTTTTTTTTGTTGGTCAAAATTAGGGTTGAAACATTATAGTGTAAGAGAAGAAACCAAGAATTAAAAAGATGGCCTTACAATCCGTGATTGCAATATTTTTTTATACCTTAATTCCAAATATTTTTCTGTTCCGTTTCTTCTTACCATGAAAAGATGGAAAAGACTTCAATAATCTGTTCTAAATTTAACGTATTCAGTTCAGCAAGTACATTTTGGATCCAACATTATATTTCAGGCTGTTTTGGATGTTAAGCTGCTTTGATTTCTACTAATAAATACTAAATAAAATACAACAAAAACATTTTTGTTCAACAAATATGTTTGGATTCCTACTAAAATTCTCCTTTTAGAAGGAATGCTAACAGGAAAACTGATTAATCTGTAAATGTTCTAGTCATTAAGCTGAACACACTGAGCCACAGCCACATCAAATGAGTCCATCTTCCAAAATATTGTTTACTGTATTAATTGTATCCTTCAAAATAACTTTTAACGAATGACATCACGAGCCAAAACACTGAACAGGGTCGACGCGTGGAGGCTTCGTACCTTTTTTGTGGCCTCCCCCTCCATCTCAGGAGTGCTCGGGTTCGGAGGCCAAAGCATGCTGGGAGCGATGCAGACGGAGAGGTTGAAGGCGTTCATCTGGTTGTCGTGGGCGCTGTGCTGTATGTGGTGCAGCACGGCGATCACATGACGCACCAGAAGCTGATTCTCGCTGGGAAGGAGGTGCAGCAGCCTAGGAGAGGACGATCGACAGAACACACTCTGCATCAAAGCCCTGATTTAAAGCCATATTTAAAGACTGCAGGCTCTAGAGCAGCATCTCAGTGGATGGCGTTCTTATGTTGCACGTTGTTTATTTTTCACTAAGCGAAAGGAATTTGGTTTGCTACTTCTGGAGTGAAAGCGGTGTAACGCCCTTAATCTGTATACCAAACAAACATGACCTCCTTGTGATTCCTAGCAGAGAGGAAGGATTAATTTCCAGCCCTTACCTCTGTACACCAGACAGCCGCTCTGCTCCCTCTTCGCCTTCCATCACATCCATCCACTGCTCATACAGATCCACACACAGAATACTGCCCGGGATATTTCGTAGGAAGTCCTCAAACACACAGAACGTAAAAATTGACGTCATTCGTTTTGCTCAATCCTAAATACTCTTTTCATAGTATTAACAGCGACAGTTTCGTCGCGTTCAGGTAGTTTTTATAGGGTTTTGTGTGTAAGACAAACAGAAAAGTGAAGAGAAGCACTCCCAGAGCATGATGCTGCAACCACCGTATGTTACGGAGGAGACGGTGGGTTAAGACTGATGTGCTGTGTTAGTTCTCTGCCACACACAACATTTTTGCACCTTCTTACACATGTTGCTGCGTTACCAGCACGGTTTCTGCTTCTGTTTCTCCTTTTCTTGTTTGTTTTTTAACACTAGTTTTCTTCCTGCCACTTTTCCACAGGTTCACAAGAGGATACTTTCGCAAGCCACCATGAATGCACACCACACTATTCAGATTTTGGCATGCGGCAGTTTTACAGCTACTCCATACCTTTATGCAATGTTGTGTTGGCATATCACAAAAAAAAGCCAAATGGATTCCAATTCAAGCTACGGAGCGAAAATTTGAGATGTATACATATTCTTTTCAAAGCCCTACACATAATAAAAGGTGCGTGGGGGAAATAAATGCAATATCTCATGTGGATAAACTTGTTTAAAATGTTGTTTTCTTGTCTCAGGAGAATCTGAGCTACTCCCAGGACGCGCCGACACAGCGCCTGATTGTCCTGGCAGCCCAACAAGGCTGCGCCTTGTGAGTGAGACTGCCTCCCTGCCGGGCCGCCTGTGCCGAGACGCATTACGCCGTCTGGACTCCGGTGACGTTGGACACGTTTCAGTCAAACCTGCCCTCTGTTGTCTGGTGTATGAAACGGAGCAGGGGTGGGCGAGGGGCGTTACCTTGAGGACTGCAGCAATGACAAACACAGACTGGTGCGTGATCTCTGGCTCCTCCGTCCCGCTGTCCAGTCTGTCTCGAAGCTCCCTGCAGGCTTTAGCGCCAGCCGAGCGCCTGAAGATCCCCTTTGTGTACGGCCCTTCCTGATACAGAAACACTAACATTTCCTGGAGAACAGAAGGAAACAGAAGAACAAGTTGATTTATTTTTCTTTTATTTCCTCATTTCAAAAAATATCTAAAGTCCAGACTACATCCAGCTTTTCAAGCGGCATGGACTCGACTCACCATGACAGGCTTAGGCAGGCCTTGATCTGAAGAGCACACAGAGTTCAGAGGTTGTCCAAATAGCTGTCCCTGAGTAGGAGACAGCAGCGATGGGGAAAGAGGCACGCCGTCCAGCTGAGTGCTGGACCCCTTCCAGAAAGGCCAGTTGATCAAGGATCTCTTTCTCTTAAATGTCTTCTGCTGACCTGGTTCTGCCAGGACAAAAAGGAAGACGGTCTTGGTTTCTGCTAAGTGTTTCATAATAAAAGTTGAACATCCAGGAAAAATAGAGAGTTACGAGTTGAAAGACGCATCAATGGAGTTGGTGAGCCTGCTTTTTCTTAAGGCTTGTGCTTTTGGATATAGGAGTCTGCGTTTCTCTAGCCACTCATCTGCTTTGACACACACACACACATGGGACCCTGTGGTTCTCTCCTAATCCTCGTCACTGTTACCCCTTTTCCACCAAGGGCTGGTTCCCGGCTGGTTCCAAGTCCGAACCGACAAAGAACCGTTTGTTTTTCCACACACTGGTGCTAATCAGAAAGCTACGTCATTACGTCGCTCCATTCGTATGCGTACGTCACCAATACTTAGTAGATTTAGCGCCAAATCCAACCTCCACAAGACCCCAACAACAAGTTTTAAGCTTGTTAATAATTTGCTCTCCACTGCGCTCAGACCCTCCACCAGTTTGGTCCTTGAAGCCCCCTCAAGTATCTTTTCCACTTTGGTGGAGGACCACACTGAGAGCAGGAGGTTTTTCTCCTCCACTGACCACTGCTGCTTTGACTTCAGGTCCATTTTGTTACTTTTGTCGCACAAGCAACTCCAGTGTTGTTTAAAAACTGCTGCTCTTTACCGGTTTACCTGCTAATAGTTGTTACGTAGCCCCGCCCCCAGTCGCTGACATCATCACGTCAAACCGGTTCTTTCCTCTGACCCCAGAAAGAGTTTGGGCCAGCTAAGCACCAGTTTGGAACCAGTTTGGTCAGTGGAAACACAAAGAACTGGTGCCAACTCTGGCTCTAGCACCGAACCAGCACTGGAACCAGCTTGGTGGAAAAGGGGCCCTTATGTTCTCCGCTAACCGTTTGCCAAGTGGTGCGCAGTGTCACGATCCATACCTGTGCTCCGCAGGTACATGTCAGCTCTGAGTATGTGGCCTGACGGCTCGGCATGACTGCGTTCCCTGAACTGGCACACGGCCGTCGTTTCAAATGAAAATTATTACAAAGTGATAGTAAAAGGCATGAGAATGTTTGCTGAGCCTCAAAAGTGGATCAATCCGGATGGTTAGGATAGCTGTTCTGCAAGCTCAAATTTAGATGGAGGCCATAAAATTTTGCTTCCACATTATCATCTCTCACATGTGCCAACAAAATAAAATAGACAAAAAAATATAAATATAAGTGACTTCAGATCAACTGCTATTAGATATTCCATTGCTAATAGTGACACAAGTGGGAAAAGGTGCAAGCTTGTAGTAAATCTTTTCACAAGCTATTGTGTTCGTGCACAATTGCTGCAAATTCTTGCCCCCCTTCCCCCAATCCTGACATAATGCTATTTATTTTATAAGGCATTGGTGACTTTTATTCATGGGTGGGACTCAAACAAACAAGAGATTCTTTAGGAGGGCGGAGGATCCTGCAGCCAAAACAGGCCCCACGAAATGCACCGCATACCTCTCATAGGGTTGACGATTTTTACAATCTGCCGTTGCGTCGTGCCTGAACACACTTTTGAACAAGGTTCAACAGCAAACGCAGCTCTGGTGCTTGTCAGGAGGGCCTCGCTGTCATCGGAGAAACCTTGATGCTAATCAGGTGCTACATTATTACAGCTCAGTGAGCAGCGTGTAGGTACAAAAACAGGGGGGATGAGGAAGGAGTGGCCGCCTAATGATCGTCTCATGCTAAAGTCTCGCTAATAAGAGTCAGGATTTGGTTTTTAGTGGTTTTAAAACCCTTAAAAAAGGAAAAATCAGCAAACAGTAACTTCATCTGAGCAGATCAATGTATCTTGACTTCCTTAAGGCCAAAACCGTGTTGACTGCGTCTAAGCTCAAAGACTCTTATGAGATAACCTGAGATGGGAAGTTGAGGCAACTGTTGCCGGAAATATGAAAGGAACTTCACAAACCTCTAGTGAGGGATTCCCCTCAGCTACATGTGGTGTTGAAGATATTTCATTGGAATTGTTTGGAAACCTTTGACACACCAGAGGAGCCATTTCGGGTTAATTGCTCAACCTGACGTGCCACTACCATTTGCTTTCCTGCACTTTACAAACAACATTTTAGGTCTGGACCTCACATAGAATTAAAAAACCTACAAATGCAACAAAGTTCCCATAACACAGATTCAAATGGCTATATTTGCTTGCTTCTGCAAAGTCCATTGCTTTGTTTTCCGGGAAACTTGTAAGACGTTTCATTGTTTCACCGTTCAATTATTTCACATAGCTTATAACAAGAAACAACGATTCTGGCTCCTCCCAGTATAGAGCCTAAAGTAATAATTGTGCAAAGTGTTTTTGTTTCTTAGGAATAGCCAGAGAAATAGTACTAATCCTATCCTTTCTAGTGATTGACTAGCAAACAACATACTCTTTAGGAAGACATGTCTGGTGCTAGAGAGGAGGACATTAGTAGATAACAGGAAGGCTGAATGGATTTAAACAAGACTGGTCTGTTTTTATTTGATTTTTTTGTTGTTGTCTTTTGACTTTTAACATCCTACTTTTTTATACTTTCAGTAAGAGAAGATTGTGTCAAGATTTTCATAGGGGAATATGAGCAGAGGTCGTTTACAATTACCATTTCCAATACAGCAAAGTGTTCAAGATAAAAAACGAACAATGTAGCTAAGCTACTTTTGTTTTTATCCTTACACATATTAAGTTAGAAAGCTGTTCATGTGGTCTTCTGAACTTGTGCTAAGGTGATATAATTTGTCCTATAGAGGATTTGTGCTGTAAATGTTCCTGAGTTTGGTTTTTATCTGTACTGATACTTCTCTCCTTTAAAGCAGCACTAAAGACGTTTCAGTTTTGGCGTAAGTGTTTTGCCTGAAGGAAGACTACATTTCCCATGAGTACCAGCTCATAGCGTTGTAAAATGATGATCTCCCGTTCGGCTGCAGTCGGATTGAAGTACATTTCTGTTTCCGGTGGCTGTGTGAAGGATGATTGGCGATGAGGTGATGAATCTAACTGTGGTGAAACAATGTTATATGATGATGATTTGTAGTTGTTTTGTGTGCCAGGGTTCCTGCCACCCTCCTCAAAGTTGATTATTGCTGGTGACAGCCATACGGACGCCCTCGGGCCATGACAGATGTGTAATTAAACGAGCTGTAAGTCGACCTATAATCACAAAAGTTATGAAAATATTTTATGAAGGTTGAAATTTGCTTAGCGTTGCTTTAAATCAGTGGACGGATAGAGAAGTGTTTCAATGGGAGACATCCTTGTATCTGGGCCTTGTCGCTTTACCATTGATATAGCATAGCAAAAATAATTTTCTATTTTCAGTTGAACCGTAAGGCAGAATTATACTATGAGGTTTTTTAATCTGAGCCTTTAGACTGGTTAAAATATGTGGATCAAAGTTGTAGTAAAATCTGAATTTTTTTGTCGTCTCCAAAACTTTGATTGATTCATCCCTACTTTTCATCATAAACTCCCAGTTTAATGTTCAGGCTTTGTATTAATGAGTGTGTAGACAATAAACCACCTCTGATTCAACAGTGCAATGGTAGAAACGTACCTGAGGTCATCCAAACCAAACACATTATAAGCGACGATGACATTTTCCATTATATTTCATGTGATTCTGTTAAGAAGCCCAGCAGGCTCCAATTAGTGGTTTTTATTTCATCCTGAATCTCAGTGTTTCTCCAACCTCAGCCAAGACGCTTTTTTAACCCCGCGGACCACAACTGGAGCAAAACATCTGGAACATTTTAAAGAGGAATTATAAAACATGTTTGGGTGACGGCGATGGTATATCGGGAAGATTTTCGCTTAGAGACGGAGTGACGCGCCAGCCGCACTTCTCAGTCTCATTGCGCAAGCAGGAGAGGCTAAGTCAGAAATAATAATCCTCCCAGAAAGAAGCTCATAGATAAACCCGAACCTAATGATTCATATTTGGAGAGCATTCGGCTATGAAGCACCAATCCGGTTTTCGTGGCTAAACAACTATCCGCGGATGATGATGTCGACCAGATTAAGTGAGCACCTCCAAGACTTTTAAAGAACATTTTTGTGTCGAGCCTAAATCATCTTTTTGATCCCTCCGATACCGCAGAGAACAGAGACATCTGCCATGTACCAAACGGTGGCAAGGAAGGAGTGGTGTGTGAATCCCCCTCTGGAGCTTTTGGGGGGTTTTTGAGTTTTATTTTCCAATGTTTGGTGCTTTGCCAACGCATTTGTAGCTCTTTCGGAGAACGTATAAAGATTTGTGGTCTTAACATGAAAAAAAAAAGTAAGCACATTGTTTGGCTACGATTGACTTTAAGTATTAACCCACCAAGAGGAAAGCGGAGGTGATTGTTCTCAATGGTGTCCGCGCTAGGTTTCAGTTTGGGACCGTTTAGAACCAGCCCAGAAGGCCCTTTTCTGCCTTGCTGCCGCTCGGTGGATGCAAACATTTGCGAGCTTCCAGAGAGGGTGTTGGAAATGACCCCTGGAAATTGCGTAAGACTCTGT
This sequence comes from Orestias chungarensis, assembly GCA_032876305.1. Lineage (NCBI taxonomy): Eukaryota > Metazoa > Chordata > Actinopteri > Cyprinodontiformes > Cyprinodontidae > Orestias > Orestias chungarensis. The sequence goes on along the minus strand of JAVLVB010000317.1, from coordinate 770,797 downwards.
TATGCGTGAAGCTAAAGAATCCGAGGCAAAGCTTGCGGTGGGTAAACTGGAGCCTCCTTGACTGGAAAAAAAAAGATTTTGCTTCACAACTTGTTTTCCTTCAAAACTCGTCCCCGCCCCTTCTTTTTCCACTTCGGTTTTCGTGTCCGCAGTTTGTCCTCTGTCCCGTCCACCAGCGCCGTGTTTTTCTTCCACCTAAAGTTCTCCATCCTGCTCGTCCCCTCTTTTCTCAGTCTTTCCCCCCTCCTCTCTTCGGATTCCTCTCTCTCCATCATCCGAGATCTGATGTTTTTTTTTCCTTCACCTCTGCCGCCCTTCAGTTTCACTCAGTAGCTGTGTCATCTCTTTTCCCTTTCCATCTTCCTATTCTCACACTCTTGTGTGCCTTCTGGGGTTTCTTTGTCTTTGTCCTTCTTTATGGCTTTTTACTTTTTTTATGTTTTTTTATTTTAGTGTAGCGTCATCCTTACACCTGCTGTCAAACCTTTAGATCTCTATTCTTGCCGTTCCTTTCTCATTGTCCACCTGTCACTTCCTCTGCAGGCTAAACAACAGGAGTCTAACCTGGATGAGTGCAAACGTTTGGCAGGTTACATAAGCGGAATAAAGTACTTAATAAAGTACCCCGAAAATTACGTTGCCGACTAAATATGGCATAACAGCAAAATGCAGCGTCGATGAGTCGCTGATTCAACTTGTATCGGAAGTGGGGACTTCAAACTATATATCAGTTTTTAAATTGTGTTGATAGGCCATGTAAAACCGGAGTTATGATTAAGTATTTACACCACACTTTTTTCGGAATATTTTCCTCATGTTCGGTGTGTGTTCGGCATGTGGGCGCGCCTCATAAACACCAGAAAAATGAGCTTTTCACAGAGGAAAAAACAATAAATGACACGCCCACCAGGTCGTGATCTCCTCTGGCTCAAGCAGCAGAGCCAGGAAGAAACTCTCAGGCATTGCCTGCATTTTATTTAGATTATTAATTAACAATTTCTATTTGCATCCTAAGTTTTAAAATTGGTTTGTTCAAAATATTTGTGAGAAATTACATTGTTTTGTAAATAGCTGCACAAAAAACGCCTGAGGTAACGCTTGCATTTTATGCAAAAAAAGTCAAATTTACCTTGTTCTGTGAAATATTGTATGTTGCTTTTGAAATTTACAATTTAAATTTGTATTCTAAGTTGTGACAATTGGTTCGTTAAACATATTTGTTGTTTTCACGGTAAAAAATATGACTTTTTTTCTACTCGGATTTTATGTTTTTTGAGTGATTTTAGGTCCACTGTGTTAATATGGTATGTCAAAACGGAAAGATAACTGTAAATCCACAAAGGGAAGGTTGTGCTGAAAAAAAATGATACCAAGCAATGCAGGGTAAACATTTTTTTAAGTGAGATATAAAGATAAAATCAAAAGCAGTCAAAAACGGCCTGGACTCCAGAGGGTTTAGCATGTAGCAAAACATTATCATGTTTTTCTTAATCCCGTAGTGCCTATTCGCACCAATTACCCTCCAGCTTCACACAGGATGAGCAAAGTCTGCGTTTTACTCAAATTTACTGACATTAAGACTGGATATGATGTAAAAGCTGCCGTAACATCGTCTCCACCTACTATGCATCTGTCATTATACACCAAACCTCCTTTGTAATTCCACCCTGGGCAACTGCCCAAACAGCAAATAGCAAAAACTGCCACCGGTTGTTAAGGGCTGCGATGTCACGGTTTTACCACGATGTTTCAATTTTTGCAGCTTTTTTAAGGGATTCCCCAAACCAGACTGCAAAGTTGGATTTTAATCACTTTTAAGTGTTAAAAGAAAAAGGATTCAAGGTCCTTTCCACAACTTTAAAACACTTACCTGTAATCTGTGGAGGCTCAAGGACCGCTTTGTTGGGTTTGAGGATAAACTGGCACTGGGTGTCCGGGGGAAGGCACTGGTCCAGCAGCAGAACCTCAGGGCAGTCTGTCGGACTCATCGGCTCCCTCCCGAGTCCTCCTCCCTGTCCGACAGGACTGCCGCCTCCATCCCGAATGTGGCTCATCTTGATGCTAAAGGGAAACTCGTGGCCTGAATCGAAAGGTCAGAGCACACAGGTTAGAGGTGGAAGCTCTGGTATGCGCAGTGTGAGGAGGAGACACACAAAGAAATGTGATTTGGCCATGAGCCAGAAGGATTCGCGTCTAACTTTGTTTCTCGCTCTAAGCTTAGTCCAAAAAACATTATTGGGGCTGGAGTGAGACTTTTAAGTATGAATCACTCACCAATGAGCGGGTATGGAGGATCATCCTTACAGGAACTCACCCACAAGCGGTGATCTTTGACACAACCCTAATGAGGAAAAGGGAAAATTCGTGTTTAAAACTCAAGCTCGTAGCTGGAGCAAGCTTCTAAAAAAAGGTAAGCAAAACTGCTTTCTCATCCACCCATATTCCCTAAGCAGTCGTAGCAGGAGGGATGGAAACAAATGTTTTCAATGCTCCAAATTGTGACGAGCCTTGACGAAACAAGGAACAGGACTCTTCGGGTGGGTGTTTTAGGTTGTTTACAGATTCTGAAAGTGTGGATTATAAGTTTTCCCAATGATGTCAAACGTTAAAATCCAGGAAAAAACAAACCACATACAAAAAATTGAATGATGGCACTCTGCGAACATGCTTGGAGGGAATTGTTAATTGCTAATCGTCCCATTCTTTAGCGTCACGTTCGATGGTTTACGCTGTTACTTACCGATATGCCAAACTGCTGCAGAGCCGTCCGGATCACATCGTCCGTGCGGTCGCCATTGTTGATGGCGAGCGTCTTGGCCTGGCAATCGTTGAGAAAACGTTTACTCGCGTGAAATGAAAGCGCTGGTCGTTGTTTACTGGAAATGGATATAAAGACGCGTACATATGCACAGTTTCCAATGTCTTTGGCAAATATCTTCAGAGGAATGGTTTTGGGATCGTCCTTCTCTTTTCCTTCGTTTAGCCGTCTGGAGAGAAAAAGCAAGAATGTTATTTATTTCTATCCAAAAAAAAGCTACAATTACAGAAGTTGTCACATCATTCATTTGTGACTTTCCCTTTGTATTCGTGCCGATGTCAACACAAACTCCAGTCAGTCGCTTACCCGTTGATGAGTGCCAACCACTTGTCCTTCGTCTCTTCGGAGCTGAAGACAAGCACAGATGAAGTTACAAAATAATTAAGGCTTTAGCTCTTCCCCCGAATCCCCGAACCGCAGACGTTGCCTTGAGCCGAGACTTGATTGCCGGCAACAGAAATCTTGTTATATGCGCGCGTGTGTGGCGCTGCGGCAGGTGCATAAACACAGCGTGGCATGTGTGATTGGGTTTGTTTGTGCGGCGTGTTGGGGCCCGATGTGTTGCGTGTGCACACGCGGTTGTCTTCTGTTGGCATGAGGAGGTTCAGTTGAGCTGCTGTTGAGCGGGAACCGCCACAACGCCCGAGGGTTTAAGGGATTTTATGGCTGCATGTCTGATTTGTAGTTCCCCCTCCACCATGTGCTTCTGCGTCCCAGAACATTGTGTACTCTTTCAGACTGCGATTAAGGGATAGTATTTGAAATAAAATATGTAAGACGACGCCAATTTACGTTAAAATGCTCCTGCTTGATCACATTAGGATGATCTAAAAATACAGCCCTCAACGTTTCCTCCTGTGACGTACGAACATTAATCACGAAACCCTGAATGCCTACCTGAACGTGGTCACATAGTTAGAGGTGGGCCATCCCATGACGAAGCTGCGCTCGGCGTTCGTGCTTCCCTCACACACCTCATCCAGGCAGTGAGCCGTCCACATCTCGCACACTCTGACTTGGGCCTTTACTTTGAAATGAGTGGGAGATCTGCAGAAGTAAAAATAAACAACAGCAAAACTGTTAGCTGAGACAACATGCAAGTCTTCTAGATCATTACAACTTTTGAAAATGTGTTGTCCTCTCGACACAACCCAAAGTAGTGGGTTACAATAGTGGGCTTTGCATTATTGTCAAATAAATATGTATTTAGACCCTTTTAGTTTGATCCCAGTGCAGAATCACCTAATTAAACAGAACCCACATCAGTGTCAGTAAAAGTGGAGTGGTCCTTGTAAGGCCTCAGTGGTTTGTCGGGATCTCACAGCACCAAATGCAAACATCCCCTTTTTAAATGGCAATTCCGATCCCTTTATGAAACTAAAAACGTCAGATAGTTTTACTAGTATTTAAAGTGTCTTTTATCCGACTTTTACGGTAACTGGTTCGGGATATTTGTCATAACGCTAAACCAAAAGAAGCCAAACGTGGTAAACCTGCACATAAGCAATATCTGAGTTACTTGAGTTGAGTTGCACTTCCTTTTTTTCTCGTTTTTTAGAGTTCATCATCTTATTGTTATGTTTCTGTGACAATGTGTTCGCTCACAAACTTCCCAAATCGATTCAAAGTTGCTGGATTCTACATTCCCTTCTGAAGATATTGCGACGCCCTCACCGCCCGCATAGTTTCAAACCAAAGAGACAAACTATCTTAAAAACCAGGTTGTTCTAAATTTTTAGGCAAAGGTTATTAAGAGGCAAAGTGAGCGGTCCAAAGAGCCACTTGTAACGCCAAAGCCTCAGCTTGCAGAGGGACGACAGAAATGCATCCCTTACGTGGGAATATTTGACACCAGGACAACTAGCACACAACAAGCCGAACAACGACACTTCACAACACTATTTACACAAATTCCCGCCAGAAAAACACAGGGGTGTGAGCTTTGCTTTGCTTTTTCAACAGGATCAGGGGAAGCCGGCCTGAGCAGATAGGATAACAAATCCGCCTAAATACGGGGAAATCCTGGAAAAAACCTGTCAGAGGCTGCAAAACACTTGACTGTGGTGTAACTTCGTCTTCCAGATGTACAAAACTATTGAAGACTCAAATGTGACTGTACAGCAACAGAGACCTCAGGCTGGGATTCGAACACAGCCCTTATGTTTAGAAGTACCAACTGTGAATTCGTAAAGCAAAGACTGTTTTACTAATCACTGTCTCAGGGATCCTGCATGCATGTGGCTTTTATTTTCCATTAGTCTGTGCGAGACGTTCCCAAACTTCTCATCCTGTGAGCAACATAATAATAATAGTGCCAGAAACTGGCAACTCCATTCGAAACATATAATTATCTCCTTCTGATTATGTTAAAATCAATAGAAAGCACATTTATTACACACGTTTTTAAACAAGGATACAATATAAAAAATTGACTTAATGCCAGTATTGAAAAGATACGTGACATTATTGAATTAGACAGTTAAAAGTTTATTTATTCAATCAATAGAGCACATCGGACAACTTGAAGGTCCCTTTAAGGTTGCGATCTCATAATATATTTCCACAACCCTAAAATACAGAGAATGTCGTGTATATATATATATATATATATATGAAAATATACACAGATTCTGCTATTTTCAGACCTTAGACATAGTTGCACTGAGTAAAATGTGCATCCATTTACCATGTCTCTAATTATAGAGGTGGATGATCCAGCCGAACATATTTGGTCAACATAACGGAAGGGGAAAGAAAAACGCACACATATCACTGGATGTCTTTTCCCTCACGCATTGCTACCCTCCAAGCACACATTCCTCTAATTCATCTTGTGCTAAACCGCAAGAAAAAGTCTCCGTACTGAAAGGGTCAGCTCCTCCCACTGGCACATGACTCCTGGGAGACACCGCAGACTCGCTGCTGTGCACAGGAAGTGCAGACCCACACAGTCTAGCTGTGAATGTTAGGCCTCAGAAATGTCCATGTGTGCCATGAGTTCCTATTTCTGTGCGCTCCTGTGTGTGGGGAGTCCCTTACTGCAGGGCGGGGGGGCTTTGATGTCGGCCAGGCTTCACACAGGGGGAAATAATTGTACGTTAGGGGTAATCTGCGGAGATTGCTAGAGAAACGAATCAGGGAAACAACCAGAACAGATGAGTTTGTAAAACCGTTTTTGTTTTTGGTTGCGACTCCATATTCCGCAACCTGCCACACAAACCAACACATGAAGTAGAAAAAAAAAAGACGCTAGTCAGTGCAATTTCAGCAAACTTTGCAAAAATGGGACTCACTTGGCCTTGGCGACGAGCAGTGTGTCGTTGAAGAGGAACAGGTGTCTTTCCTGGGTCTGTAAGCCCGTCTTCAGTTGTGTTTGTGCGTGACCCAGGAACAGGCGGCCGGGACACTCGGCCAGGAAGGCCTGGACAAGAGGACACGACTCTGGGCTTACTGGAATCATGCAGCTTTCCCTGGAGGGACAAACACGAGGGCAAGAAATGAAATCCACCGTTGATTGTTGAGGAATTCGTTTAGCTTCTGGATGTGTTTGGAGACATAATAGTATGCAATAGTAATCATAAACCTTGACCTTTTTCAGTAACTTTTTAAATGCAAACATAGGAAATAATCTACAGGAAATTCTAAACAGGATTTTGGCCATTTTAATACATGATTATATTGAGATCTAAACTATTCTATCATAGTTATAGCTATCTGTAGCAGCTTTCCTTTGAAGCTATTCTGATCAACTTCCCATTACATGCTGAAGAAACAAACTTCGACAGCATGATGCTGCCACCGCCAACCTGTGGGATGGCAGCTTTACACCCTGAATAATGTTTCGTGGGCCTGGAAATGAAGGAAATGTGTCACAACACGACTACCAAAGAAGAATTTGGAAGAACAATAGTTACTTAACGCTCAAACTGTGTCAGGTTAGATGGCGATTTAAGATGATCAGAGCTGTTTTGGGTTCAGCTGCATAAAACGGCAGGCATTGCCCCTTTAATACGGCTCGGCTCAATGACAGTGTTTGGGTAAAAATGTCAATAGGTCTGGTAAAATTGGGAAGCAGTGACGTTCAAAATAACCCCAAAACATTCCAGCTCTGTTGCTTCCACTGAGATGTTTCTTTCGCCCCAGTTTTCTTCTACGGTTTTATTGACGGCGACGTGACTTTCTGGCCGCAGTCGGGTCATTATAAGAAAACAAACCCCCACAATAGCGATAGACCGGGCCTGGAAGAGGCCGAAATGGGGATTAAATGTCCCTAAAGCTCCCTCCAAAATTAATGGAATGGAATTTCCACCGCAATGTTTCCTTATTTCCCTGCTGCAAAATAAATGCTGGGCTCGTACGAAACCACAAATCATAACTTACGCTACCTAAGCCGGTTGGAAAACCCGTTTTTTATGTCTTAAGATGTGCAAAAAACACTAAAAACAACAGCGTTGGAGATGGAAGAGATGGAAGCACTAAGTACTATTAATTTAAAAAAGCTAAGAACAAAAAAAAAAAATCTTTACTTCACTTAGACTTGGCTTTTACATCCTGACAATACAACTCATTCTTAAGGATACAAAAAGAGGATTTAGTTTTCTTAGAGGAAGAGGAAATAATTAGAGCGCTCCATCCTTTCCTGTTTATCCATCACCATCCGATAAAACACTTAACTGTCCACTTCCAGCCACTTTTACCCCCTCTGTCTCTTTTATGTACACTAACGGGCGCATGTTCTCTGCCCACACGTCCACGCCCTCCCATAAACAAAGTTTCTAGCACTCATTACCTTGAAGGAGAACAAGGGTTATTATTACGCTGCAGGAAAGCACTGAATGGTGGATCCAGCGTCAGTGTGTGAAGCAAAAGAAACTGAGAATTCATCGGACGAGTGTTGGTTTACACGATTAATTACTGAAGAAAAGACGAGACAATTACACGGCTCTCCCCGCTTCTTTGTGCGTCTTCCAAAGAGAAATCCCGAAGGTAGCTCGGAGAGTTCCCGTAAATGGGATTGAAATGATAACTTAAGCCCAGATTTAGAGACGACACATGTGCAGCGAAATGAGAAGCCGGAGAACGAATCGTTGGTACCGTTCTGAGAACTGTTTAGTCAAACATTATAAAGAAAAACGCTACAGAGAAGAGTTATTTAACCACAGGTCAACACTTAATATAAATGGTATTACTATTTAATCTGATTTAGATTATGAAATTGTAGTTTCGGTCTCAATCTGCCGAATCGATCAACTTGGATTCAAGGTTTGATGCCCTACACGAAAATTACATTTTTCGAGAGTTTACAAATTAAGCTCCTTTAATATCTTTTATAAGAAATAACAAATAGGCCGTTTTTCTTGTTCTTTTTACTGCGTTGCTAAAACCTTTAATTACAATTTGGTCTATTTATGCAATAAGAAAAAGACAATTCCAATATTTCTATTTTCAGATTAATTTTGAAGAAACTGATGAAAACTAATTGATGAAACATCTCTTAACTCAACTCATCCTCCACTTATAAATATAATTTAATATTAACTTAATTAGAATATTTTATTTTATTTCCCTTTTTTGTTGGATGAAAAATCAATTTTTTTCTTTGAGTTTGATTTAAAGGAGCTTTAAAACATGTTTCACCTTCACTTTGTCCTGTTCTCTCCAACCATAAAAGTGGTAATAACTGGTTTGCAGAGGGCAGAAACAAGCTGCTTTATCCATTAGGGCTCTTTAAAATTATATCTATTATATAAAATCCTGGATTTTGAAATAATGGCAGCTCTGAAAAGGTTAAGAGATAAGTTAGGTACCTACAATCTGACAAAAAAATGGACAACAAATCAATGCATCTCTAGTTTTAAGACATCGTTCTATACAAATGGACTTCTGAGGTCAGTTCATTGTTTAAAAATAAGGAAATACAAGCTAGAAATGTATGTTTCTGCACCCAGTGGGGCAGAGAAAGTAGATGCGCCTCCGTTCCTGTCATCAGTCCAAATCTCACAAACGCTCCCATTAGGAGACACACACAGGATCCGACCCATTTTCTAAGCCCCCTTTCACTTCCCACCGCTCCCACTAATAAAGACAACATCTTTAAGTATTCGCTGCACATCCCTCCCTTCCTAAATGCTGGATTGACAGGCGAGCCGGAACCCTTTTGAATCTGATGGATGAAGAGCTAATGTCTCCATTGTGCGTCGTGTGATGTTGATAGATTTCATCCCCCGCCCCGCCTGAACGTACGTGCTCATTGCCCGTGGAGGTTCCGCCTCACAATAGGGAGGGCTCCAGCCGACCGAGAGCCACGCAACGTCGCACAACAAGCCCGCAGGATGAATATTCAAGCAGCAGAAATGTGGACAGAGAGGTTGATGGATTTATCAGCGGACTCTGTCGACTTGTAAATGAACAAGAGAATGGCTCCTGCTTTGAGCACACAAGCGTTCACTGTGAGACACATCCACATTCGCCTGGAGCAGATAAGAAAAGCCTCGGTCAGACAAAAATGAGATCCAACAGGTTTAAACGGTGCACATACTGAGGATGGCCGGTATAACAAGACTATTTTCTCATTCGTTCAAAACAGATTCACATGATTATCTTTCTTGTACTTTTGGAGCTACCACAACTCCTTGAGTGTAACTGTGAAAGTTGCTGCTGCGGGGAGAAGATTAAAAGTCGCCAATTTTTAGTACGTTTATAACGGAGTAAGAAGAAGGAGGAGAGGTGAGAGAAATTATGTATTTCGATGGGAGACACAGGCTGTGAAATGTGTTTCACTTTGGCCTCAATAATAAACGATCGTTGACGAGGTTCTTGTGCAAAAATCAGCAAATAATAGCGGCAACAAGCTTTTAAAAGTAATTTCGAAAGCAACTGGCTTCAAATTACGCTACCCGTTTTTCTAAATGTTCAATATTTATAGAAAAGGATGCTTTCATTTTTACAAAAAACAGGTGTCTTCTTTTGTAAGAGAGGATTTATTTTGTCCCAAAAATCCCAAAACCGGTAACAAAAATTTGTTTAGTCACAATAAAACACATTTCATGTAATTCATATACTCTAAAAATCGTTTGTGTTCATGTAGGCTTTATTTGGTGGCAGCAGGGGGTAAAAGGGACGTCGTCTGCCAATTTGTGCATTCCTTGGTGACATCTTGTTGAACTGGTAAAAGGACTTAATCGTCCAGACAGAAAAAAGTAATAATTTCGCAATTTACGTAGTTTGTTCCAGCTTTGAATTTGCATCAACATTTGTTTCTAGCAGCTTGTGCCCACTCACCACTGCAGCTGCTAGTGTTAACATGTACCAGTAGGTAGGACTTGTAAACTACTGTTCCCTGTTTGAGTTATATTGCTTAACCTAGTCTGTTCTACCATTTCATACTATAAAAGTAACAAAAGATGTATGATTCTTCAATATCTGTATTATATCAGAAGTGAAAAAAGTTGTACTGGGACCTACGTCTTTAAAATGGAAGAGAAGCACGACAGATGTCGTTGGCCTGCATCCTCATTATGCATAGTCCAAAAAGCTCAGTTTCCCATTTTGCTGGTTCCACAGTGGCTCTGCAACAGTAAAACCTTACATAAGCTGTCAAAATCGGACTGGAAGAAAATTACGAGGTGGCTTTTTAAGAGAAAGTGACACACATATGTAACGGTCTGATCCCCTTTGGTAAGACACGCTCCAATATGACCATTCTCGACATCAGACGAACAGCAACACCGAAAACTGGACGCAACAGAGTTTAGCGAGTGTAGAAGAAGGGACTGTCCATCACCTTTGCTTTGTGCTTGCCAGTGTGTGTTACCCCAGCGAACTTCACGCAGACGAGGAGCCATTCCCAGCTCAGGATACCAGCGAAATGCGAACAAAGGACGTCATTCGAGACAGCGCATACACACCACTCCGTACCATCTCCTAAATCCACTGTGGCGGCTTCTCTTCATTACCACTGTCAAACTCAATTACAGTCATGTTTGTATCACGTTCCAACAATGGATCATGTATTTAGTTTTGACTTTGCCGTGACATTTTTAGAACTAACCAGCTGCAGATTATTTATTTGTTCATGGTTTGTGTTCAAGCTTGTTTGCTACACAAGCAAACGAGAAAGACTTACTGTCCTGAAACCTCTGCAGACACCAGAGATATTCTGTCGGCAGACGACCTCGTTGGTTTGAACACATGTTTCGCCCAAAACATTGTAGTTGATTGATTAAACATGAGCATCCACTATTAAAATAAATGCCAAAACCATAAACTCACCCCAGTGAAAAACAGGCCTCATATAGCTACAAAAAGGGGCAATCAAACAGAGGATGGGTTCAGGATACAAAAAACAAACAATATTTGTGTCTGTGTAAGCAGGTTTGCGTATTTGCGCCCTATGGAGAGACTTTATAGTTACAGAAGTATTCATAAGGACGGTAAGCCGGTCATACTTTTGCATTTATGATCCCTCTATCTTCCTTCAATGACAAACATTTTATTCCCCAAGGTGGATGGGGGTAATCCTTTGGTTTGTCTACTTAATCTCCTATAATAAAAAAGCCTGGTGGGTGGGTGGATTAGATTATTTCTTTGGAGGGTGGCAAGGTTAAGGTTCACAGACCTTTTCAGCGCCATCCCGGGTAGTGGTAAGAGAAAAAGGAATCTGAAGAAAGTAGCACACTTAAACATTTGGCTATGCTGACCCAACATTTTGTAGAGCAGAATTTGAGTTTCTATGAGTCTTACAGTCTTTTGAGGTGTGTTTTTTTTTTTCACCAGCATTGCACAACTGGCGTCTGTTTGTTTGAATCTGATCTAATCTGGTCTGACTGGATTATACTGCTGCCAAAAGCTCGCCCTCTGACCCGATCTCGGGTCTTTTTATAGCCGCATCTCACCAACTCTTGAGTTTCCCTGCCACTTCGGCAACCCAACAGCATGATGCTGCCACCACATCCGCAACCTGATACACATAGCGTTGGATTAGCATGCAGGTCAAGAAGTTTAATTTGGCTTTCATTTGACCAAAGCACATTTTTCCAAATGTTGATTGTGTTCAACGCGAACGTTAGGTTTTTGACTCTCTTTTTTCTTTCAACAGTTGCTTTGATCTTGTCCCTTAAGGGACACCTGTGAAGTCTTTGCATATTATCCAGTTATAACTGGCTTCTTGGCTACTTCTCTGATTAACCCTCTCCTGAATTTCTAAGTAAAAACAATTCAATGCATGAATATGTCCCCTTCCACATTCTAATTTCTACTTTGTTGGCATGGCACAGTATAACTGGCTTTGCATGGCATAGGAATACATATGTACAGGACTGTATATTTATGTTTCCACACTGATTCCCGCATCCCAGTTAAAGAATACCCAAAATTGTGAGAGAGGGCCGAACCCATAAATAGCTGCCTGTTACCATATGAATTGTACAAATGGGTAATTTTTGTGGCTCTGCCTCTCATCTCAAAGGGATTAACTTGGATAAAGAGCACATCGGTGAGGCAACGATGCCGAAGCTCCTGCCAAGAGCCGCTGGAACCGCCCGTTTATCCATTTTAACTGCATTTCTGTGGCATTCGAGCTGCCATGGCTGTTCTTTCCAAAAGCAGAGTTAGAACAACCCGAAGACAAAGTATTTATCACAAAAACTGCCTGTTGTTCATAATCAGACGAAGCGTACCATCAACCGCAACCAGTACCATACAGTAACCCACCGACTGCATTTGTAGGACGTTTTATTCCGTCCAAAGGACTCAAAAGTGCTTCACACTATAAGACATCATTCACAATCACTTATGGTGGCAAGCCATCAACTGAGTCCCTTTGACCAGCACCAGCAGACAAGGTGGGTTAAGCGTCTTGCCCAAGGACACAGCCACTAAGACAGACGCAGTGGGGGTTTAAACCGGCAAACCATCCATGACAGCACAAACCTTTCCCTCCAAAGCCACCACCCTCCCCAAATAACTTGACCATCTCTCCATCACCCACAAAGGAATGAGCAAACCCCTACCACACGCATCCCAACAGCTCCTAATTTAAAGTCAAAGGTTAAGGGTGACAGCTGAGAGCGTCAAGTCCTGGCTCTAAATCCACTCCTATATCACACATACACAGACACAGACCGGGACAGACTAGGCGACTCTGTCATGCAGACTGTTTGTCTTTCAGTCAATAAACTTCCTTTCTTGACCTCTCACCACACCTGCCAACAGAGTATGTCTCTCCAGACGTCTTCGGTGCACAAACCCCAGCCCCAAGAGAAAAGCGAGCCCCTTCGACAGCGCAGAGGGAGTTCCCCCCTCAGCACCGAGAGACAAGTGGAGGGGTTTCAGAAACCCCCGCGGGCTGCAGCCGACGCTGGCCTCCAGCTGAAAAAGCGTTTCAGCGTAAAGGTTTGAAAGACTGGAAGCAGAAGGAGAATAAGCCGGCGCCCAAAGCCGCCATCAACAAGAGTTAGTCGCAGTTCAGAAGATAAACAAAGTGCTTCATAAATAAACAGTGTGGCCAAAAGGGATTGGAAGGGCTTATTTCCGAGCCTGGTAAAGGAAAGGGAAGGGATTTGAGTGATATGGTGAGAAGGGGGGGGGGGGGCGGCAACAAGGTGATGAAAGGACTGATAACTAAACTCCTAGATTGTAGATTTAGTCATTCTTAACCACAATCTACATTACTTAGATCTACAATCAAAAGCATCCGCTTTTTACTCACCAGAGATCCAGATTTTTTTGTATCTATCTGCTGATTTTATCCCAAATCGCCCAGGCTCTATTCTTCCCACCCCTTTTTCTTTAATCTGTGCGTTATCTGCCTTAAATCAGTGCTTTAGTGTTTTCCGGGAAAAAGTCAATGACAAAAAAAAGAAGATGAAAGCTTTGTGAATCGGCTCAGCATCGATTAAACGGCGGACTGACTTGGCGAGTGTTTCGCCGCGGCTGTAGAAAGTTCAAAGAACGTCAGCGAAGACGTGTGTGTGTGTGTGTTTTCTTTTAAACATTATATAAAGTCCGAATTCATAAATGGATCCGCTGGGGAGGTTACAGTAACACAGGCCGGTGGTAGCAAAAGGGATTTTTCATTCAGCTTGGTTACACTGTCGGGTCTGTTTGAAAAGTCGGTCATACAGGGAGTAAACATTTATACGCACTAGGAAACGTAGAGCTAACGCAACAGAAGCTTCATCCACAACATCGTCAACACAGTGTGAGTCTACCAGACGTCCCGATTAGGGTTCTTCTCCCCCCTTTCATGCAGGTCGACGTCTCTTAAGAGGACATTATAATAGTTGATTGAGACAATATTAAAAACTAAGTTGAAACTCACATGGTCTTAATATGTCGTGCAGCACCTAACTTTTTTGTCCTGACAGAGAGGGACCCCAGTCAGAGTTTCCATAGCTTCTGCTGTTAAAACATGGGGTTAGCCAGGTGAACAACATGTTACCTTCAATGCAGTTAGAGAAAGTGCTAGTGTTGGTTTTTTGTTTTGTTTTTAACTCATAACTTATTATCAGTGTGGCTGCAGTCAATAATCTGCAAAGAAAACGTCTGAAAAAAGTTATTACCCTTAGGAATTTCCCTTTAAACGTTTCAGCTGCTCTCCTGGGACTCTCCTAATGTCCATATATAGAGCTCCTTAAAAAAAATTACATGCATAGAAAACTATCTAGCTTAGCAAGACTTTTTTTTTTTTTTTTTGTATTTGAAAGAAGTAGCAAAATCAGACACGATAGCAATAATAAATAACAGAAGCTGAGTGTCCTCGCATCCTTTTAAACAGGCTAAAGACAACTGGTGTATGATTCCACAGTTTCAACAGCATCACTTCACTTTCAGACACCGTTATGACGGGAACATGGACACGCAGATACCTGGAGGCGCTTCTTGATCTCGTAAGTGCTTTGCTGATGACCAGCGAGGGAGCCGACTGTCGCCTCTGGGCCAGAGTCTTCATCTTCTGGGAGGGCAAACAGAAAGAGCAACACAAAACATGAGTTAAGGGACGCACAAAGGGAAGGTTTGTGTCAGTGTTTTTGGTTACATTCTATAACGGCTGGAGGAGGGGGGCAAAAAAAAAGTCCACAGTCAGCACTCTGTGGTCTCCGTCTGATCGCTGCTGCAGGAAGTTACGGATTGAACAGAAAGGGGAGGATTGTGGCCGACAGAAAAAGAGAAGCGCCAGCGGAGAAGAAAGGGAGGAGGAAGCGAGAAGGGCCTAGGCGTAAAGGTCAGTGGGAGTGATACGTGGAAATGCTGAAGAGTACGGCACAACTTTTGAAGATTTCCCAGTGTTCAACGCTGTCCTCTCTGAGATAGACATCTTCACAGTTACAACAACCACTTCAAATCATGGTAATCCGTTAGAAATAAACGCAAAGAAATCACAACAAATGACTTTTTTTTTTAAACGCAGAACATTCCCAGCAGACCAGCATCAAGTCAACATGACTGCAGACCTCATGTAACCCACGACATATGGGCAACCCTCCAGTCTTAGCACTCTTCCATTAGATATATAGGCCACCGTCACAAGCGGCCCGACATAAAAAAGCACCATGATGAGCATCACAAGACACCTGCCTGAGCGCTTGAAGGGATAAATGGTTTAACATTCGCTTTGGTAGAGCGAGGCGCGAAACCAAAACGGATCTCACAGAGGTCCAGCTGATTTTTAGACTTTATTCATTTTCGTTTCTGATTGGTTTTCGTGCCACAAGCAGCTAAACCTTGAGGTTAAACCCTCAGTGGCATTTTATTATGAAACCCAAACCGAAAGCACAAGACTTATGTGAAACAGAAGCTGTGACTATTTCTGAAGACAATAAATGACTGGGAAGACACGCGAAGAGCCGCCAGGGACACGCCGCAGACGAAGCAGGCAGGAAACAGACTAATAAACAAAATCATTTATGCTGCTGGATTTAAGAAGGTGAAGAAGAAACCGGTCCTCTATTAGCAATCTGGAATAACATCAGGTCAACTATAAAGGATAACCCTTAGAGTCTTTGGCCTTTGACAAAATATGGAATACCAAAAACTGTGGTTAAAGCAATATGTCATCTATTTACTTATTGCCCATCTAAAAAAAAAAATTAAAGAGTGTCAAAAAAAAACAAACAGACATTCATAAAAGTAGTTATTACAGTTATGTTCAAAGTTAAGGACACACATAATGGGTAGGTCAGTCACTCACAGTAAAAATATAAGATAAGATAAGATAGACTTTAATGATCCCGTAGGAAATTGTTTCATAGTTATAAACAGGCTAATATTTAACCTAATTACGTGGGGTTTAATAAATCTTTTTCATTTGCCAAACATGAAACATTTCTGCTTCTTAATTGCTCTTTTGGGAAACACCTTGTGTTGAGGGGAGGCGCTGTTTACAACAAGTTCTCATTTCCTCTCAACTGGATTATTGCTAAATCAACTGGATTATTGCTAAATCTGAGGGAAACATCTCTGAGAAATGACAGAAATGTGGGAAACATGAATCAAGAGTAGGTCCTGAATGATCTTTGTTTTAAAATGAACTGAGCCCTGTTCATTTCTTTGTATGTAGGCATTTTACAACCAAGTTGTTTGTTTTAGTCAAATAAAGTAAAAAAAATAATGAAAGGTCTAATGAAAGAAAACCTGGGATACAGTTTAGAAATAATACACAAACACTCAGTGAATAAATACTTGCTAAAGCTCTATTATTTTGAGATTGAAGTTAAAGCTTGTTTTTTTTTTTTGTGTAAAAAACTATAAAGTTTAGAAACTACAGCATCTCACTAATTATTCAATACAAATCAACGAGATGTAGTTTTTTTTGCAATATGAATCTGCTAGATGCAGATAAAAGGTGGTTTCTATGGAAACCGAGCAGGAGCCCTGGTACCTTCTTGCCCTCGGTCGGCTGGCTGTCCCCCGTCAGAGAGCCGGACCGGTTCTGGCCCGCGCCCCACTGCTGCGGTGACATGGCGTCCATCAAGGCTGCGGACACTCACGGGGCCCACGGCGCCGGCGGAGGGCTCCCATCCTACGGGGTAAAGTCCGCGCTTCAGCCGGCAGAGAGGAGAGCAGCTCCATGCAGAGATGCTGCAGACATGCCGCGGCTATTCACACTGAGCCGCCGCCGACTCGCTCACTTCTCTGGCTGCACGGCAGGGCTCTCATCCGGTGGGGCTTTTCAAAGTAAAGGCGTTTGTATTTGTTCAGGGAGCTGTCAGCTGTATTAGTATTTGGAAACATTTCCTGTTTGGGTTTTCAGGAAAGTAGCAAAATAAATCAATAGGTCTTTTCTTTTTTTTATCAGTTTATTGATTATTAAACTTGAATTTCACAGAAATGCATTTGATATTTTGAATAAATTTAAGCATTAGACCTAAAACCAACCAGTAAGTAAAAATTGACAATATGAGCTTCTTTATTTTCCAATTTAAGATTTTCTATGAATTCTTGTCTTAAAACTCTTTTTATTTATTTATTTTGTTCTCCACACATAGCTCTTTGGCTCACGTGTCACAGTTTGCTCAAAAGTTTGTTTTCAAAAGCGTTTGGTGACTTTAATTCTCTCATTATTATTCTTATGCTTCTCTTGGCTAATTTCCTGACACTACGCGCAAATGTGTGTGTTGTTGTTATAAAAACATTCATGATTGATACAACTTGAGTATGGGACAACCGCAAAAAATCTGTTGTTTTAAACAGTTCTGATGCATAAAAAATGCATTTTATAGATAGATAGATAGATAGATAGATAGATAGATAGATAGATAGATAGATAGATAGATAGATAGATAGATAGATAGATAGATAGATAGATAGATAGATAGATAGATAGCATAACAAATTAAAGAAGAACAACCAGATTGAGGGTTTATGTTAACAGTTTGATTGTAGGAGGATGTATAAAAATTATGTAAGGATTTACAAAATAAAATACGTTTTCTTTTTTTTCATTGCTTTAAAGATTTTTTTTTAACTACGTTTATGTGTATATAATGTATTTTTCAAGCGATATAATGAAGCAATATCACACGAGAGGGAGTGCTATATGTGCACGTGTGATTGTCTGTGGCCTCTTGCCTACGACCCAATCACACCAGTGCCGATATTCAGCCGATATAGCACGACCTCGAGTGTGAGATTGCTTTTATACAATTTAATTTTGAAATCTACAAAGAAAAGTTGTGTGTGTTCAACCAGACTTTGCGTAGAAACAGAGAGAACTATTTTTCAGAAATCATCAAAAACTGCAGAAACAACTCTCGTGACCGGTTTGCTACAGTGAGCAGATTAACAAACCTTCCAGTCTCGAACCCCTTGGAACTGATTTCTACATCTAAATGTCAGGAGTTTGCAGTATTCTTTAATGACAAAGTTCAAGGCATTAAAAATGCAATTGTTTCCACGACAGTGATAGCTCCTATACCCCCAGTTAGACATATGGAGCTGACACACTTCACACCTGTCTACGATAAAACAGTTGAAGAGATCATCTGCAGCCTGAGTCCATCTACTTGCTGTCTGGATGAGTTACCCACTAGATTCCTAAAGTCTGTGCTGAGCAGTTTGCTTCCACAACTCGCTCAATTAGTCAATATCTCACTTCAGACTGGAATATTCCCAAAGGCCTTGAAAACTGCTTTCATTAAGCCTCTCCTAAAGAAGAGCAGTCTGGATGCCACAGTACTGAACAACTATTGGCCCATATCAAACCTGCCATTCTTAGGAAAAGTGCTGGAAAAAGTTGTATATAAACAGCTGAGTCAGTTTCTCCTGTCTAACAATGTGTTTGATGCTTTCCAGTCAGGCTTTAGGCCCCACCACAGCACTGAGAAAGCTCTGATCAAGGTGACAAACGACATCTAAACTCAGATGCAGGCAAAGTCTCTGTCCTAGTTCTGCTGGACCCGACCGCCGCCTTTGTCACAGTGGACCATGTGATTTTATTACAGAGGTTAAAAGAATGGGTGGGAATCACTAGTATGGCTCTCAACTGGTTTAAGTCCTACCTTGAGGACAGGTGTTACTTTATTCAAATTGGGAACTGCGTCTCCGACCGAATGGGTATGACCTGTGGGGTTCTCCAGGGGTCGATCCCGGGACCCCTTTTATTCAATCTGTACATGCTTCCATTGGGCCAGCTAATACGCAACCATGATGTGTCCTACCACAACTATGCTGATGACACTCAGATCTACGTGTCGCTGACAGCAGGAGAACATGGGCATGTTGATTTATTGTGTCACTGTACTGAACAGATCAGTCTGTGGATGCAGAACAACTTCCTCCAGTTAAACTCAGACAAAACTGAAATCATTGTCTGTGGCCCACAGAAAC
>JAVLVB010000317.1:713258-751553 GCA_032876305.1 Orestias chungarensis | reverse complement strand
CGCAACCATGATGTGTCCTACCACAACTATGCTGATGACACTCAGATCTACGTGTCGCTGACAGCAGGAGAACATGGGCATGTTGATTTATTGTGTCACTGTACTGAACAGATCAGTCTGTGGATGCAGAACAACTTCCTCCAGTTAAACTCAGACAAAACTGAAATCATTGTCTGTGGCCCACAGAAACAAAGAGAAAGTGTCATTAGTTACCTTCTGACGCTCTCTCTGGAACCTAAACATCAGGTCAGAAATCTTGGGGTAATACTGGATTCTGACCGGAACTTCAACACCCACATTAAATCAGTAACATCAGCAGCCTTTTACCATCTTAAAAACATTGCCAGAATCAGAGGAATAGTCTCTAAACCAGACCTAGAAAGACTTATCCATGCTTTTATCTCTAGCAGGTTAGACTACTGTAACGGCCTGCTCACTGGGCTCTCTAAACGGGCCTTAAGACAGCTTCAGAACATCCAGAAGGCTGCTGCTCGAGTTCTGACCAAAACCAGGAAATATGACCACATTAGTCCAGTGCTCAAGTCTCTGCACTGGCTTCCTGTCACTCAAAGAATAGACTTTAAAACAGCCTTGCTTGTTTACAAGTCTCTTCATGGTTTAGCCCCAAAGTACATATCTGACATGTTAGAGCCATATGAACCAGCCAGGACTCTGAGAACCTCAGGTAGTGGCCTCCTGCTGATGCCCAGAGTCAGGACCTAACAAGGGGAGGCTTCATTCCAGTTTTATGCTCCTAAAATCTGGAACAGTCTTCCTGAAGAGGTGAGACAGGTTTTAACTCTGCTGATGTTTAAATCCAGGCTGAAAACAGCCTTATTTAACTGTGCATATAGCAACTGAGTACTATTATTATTATTTAATTTTAATTTTATTTCTTTTAAATTCAAACCTGATTTTATTGTTTCATTTTCTGATCTTTTTTCTTATGTAAAGCACTTTGAATTGTCTTGTACACGAAAATGTGCTATACAAATAAACTTGCCTTGCCTTCCCTACATCAGTTCTACAAACATATTTTATCAGTTAGCAATATTAAACCACAAAAGATTGTGATTTATTTGTTTATTTGACGATCTGTTGGCTCCGCCAACATAAATAGTTCCTCGACAAGGCTGTTGCCAGGCAACGAACGGTAACATTTTCTGCTTACAAGCTTTAAAATTAACTGGTGTAGCGGAGAGATACACCTGTTAACAGTCCCAGTGCTGTTAACGGTAAATATCAGCACTCATGGAAAGTCTCTCATTCAATCAGATTACTTTGTTGGAACTAACTGTTGTATAATAAAGCAATATCACACTCGAGGTCGTGCTATATCGGTGAATATCGGCACTGGTTTGATTCGGCCGTAGACAATCACCGTCCAATCAGATTACTCAGGCAGAACTAACTGTTGTGTTATACAATTTTTCTTTAGTGAGATACCATATTTATTGTTTTCAAATACAAAACAGCGTCACAGTAAGCCTGGTATGCACTATATAAAAAGCCTATTTAGTGGTTGCAACAAATATCAAACCTCTGACAAAATAAAGGTATTCTATAAAGCTTCAGCAACAACTAAATTTGATATATATATATATATTAACCATGACATTTTCTGCACCCTCTGATAGAGAACCATCTCATTTTTTTCATATTTAAAAACCTGTTTTCCTGACAAATTCAGTCTTATATTTCCTAAAATGCTTCTCCTGTTTATGTCCTAATAAAAAAACATTTGTCTTCTTATTTGAAAAGAGAGCAGACTTAACCTGAATAACTTGACACAGCGAAGGACTGACCCCAACTTGTGTATGCAGGCTGTACCGTTCAAAATTGTCCCCACACTACATGTCAGTGTGGGGAAGCCCAGGTGTAAGAATTCACCACTAGAGCCAAAAATAACAGGAGCGTTAAAAAGGAATGCTGCAAGTAGGGGTTTGTTTTTTTTCCACATTATATAAAGGCACTACCCATCGGACATATAGGAGCTGCTACAGTAAACCTCACTGTAGGAAACCTTCCTGGGAGGAGGAGAGTGTTTACTCTGAGATTTTTGAGGGAAATTTGAGATTAATTCAACAGTTAGACCTGCTGGTTGGGCAAACACGCTAGCTAATAAGACTGGCATTGTTATTTCCTTAAAGGTCAGTCAGGTGTGGAGTGGCACAGCAATAAATACATCAGCACATGCTTTCTCTGCAATTTTCATCACAATAAAATAGTCATGGTACAATAAAGTAAAATACGTCCATTAGCTGCCTTATTAAACCTATACCTGACTTTACACCTACTGCATGTTAATATGATAAGATGCTTCATTTCAAAGGATTTTCGAGTGTTTATTTATGTGTTTAGTTAACGAGGGTTTTAAGTATAAAAGTTCATTGCACAGTAATTCAGACCTATTCAACTTTTTCATGTTTCATGTTGCAAACAGGAAGTATATTGTATAATAGTGGGGGTTTCTAGGTTAGAGTGACACAAAGCAGAGCAAAAGCATCGGAAATAAACCAATACATGAGTTTACACTGAAAAACAAGTCAAAGTTTGACGTGCATTTGTCTTCAGTCTTCTTTATTCTGACATCCCCAAAAAGATCCAACACAACCAATTTCCCTTTTAGCATCAAATCAAGACTGTGCAGTACCCTAAACCCTTCCAAGCATCCCTACTTCAAAAAATATGTTCATGAATATTCTTGGTCTAATACAACTGAGCTACATTTCAAAGAGGAATGGAGAAATGTTTTCATCTCAACATAATCTTGTCAGTCACATTCAGTTAGAGGTCATTGTACCCCTCTCTGAGAGCCATTTCATTGTTTACGTCATCTTTCCATCTTGTCTATGTGCAATAACAATAATAGGTGATGAATAGCAGTAACAATTTAAATACTGTTACTTATGTATATATTGAGGTTTAATTTTATTTTATTTGGTTTTTATTTTGTGCTTATTTGGTTAGTATTTTCCTTCTGTTAATATTGGGGTAAGGAGGAGTTGTAGCTTTTCCCGCAAGGGATTAAAACAGTAAAAGAAAAAGGGGCAAAGCTGGTAGACGGTGGCGCTAAACAACTGGCATCCATAAATGAATTGATAGTTCTACAAAGTTATAGCTGCCTACACTTTCTCAGATTTCTCTTTGTGTGATAGTTTGAACAGTACCGCTGCATAACATTAGAAAATCTTGCAATCTTGCAATAATATAAAGTGAATCTGTGATGACAATAATAGATGCTGTATAGTCTAACTTCATCTTGTTTTTCTGTTGTTTTTTTATTTTATTCTGTGCTCCATTTTCTATGTGACTGTCACCAGTTTCACCAATTTCATTTTTTGTCTGGTGTGAGCTTTTGCTGCCGTGAGAGTCTGCCTCACTGGGTAAATATTGAATCAGCATTAAAAATACAACTTCTGAACTTGTAAATTCTTTAATATCAATTATGACACTCCAAAAAGTCATTTGGGAAATTAATACTCTCTGCACATTGATGATGAAATGATGAGTTTTTTAGCCAGATATTGAAGACCTTGCATTATAAAAAAAAATAGAAATATCGAGGAGTCTGAATACTTGCATGCCTCAATGGGTGAAGTATGTATGATTCTCATCTTATCATTCGATGATACACTGATAAATTATTCATTTACTTCTATTTGTGAATTACATGGGTTAAACTGTTCCTCCAAAACAAAAGTATATAACAGTAAGATGGGACATGCAAACATGAGCAGTCCCTGGAGGACGGTGTGCTGGGAAGGTTCTGTACGTCTAGATCGTCTTAGTACAATGCAAAGCTCTGGTTAATACAGAGGTATGCATTAATTGTTTTAGCTTATCTCTCCTCCTAAAAGTGGTTTGCTTAGGGTGATAAGAGCACTGATAAGGCTCGGCCATGTTCTTTGATCCCTTTCGCAGGCCGAGAAAGGAAACTTTTATGGATTATTGGCATTCTGTTCAGAGAGTTTAACCTCTCGTTACAATAACAATCAAAAAAACACGTTCCTTTCTGATAAAAAGAAAAAAAAACACCCTTAAACCCAGCAGGTTGGACTTGTCCTCAACTTCGACTGTGACCGACTTTTTGAGGTTGTCACTGTGCTGTGTGATGCTCTTCAGAAAGATCCAAAGCAGAAAGAGCCAGGCCAGATCCAGGGTGTGTCAGAAATGTGGTTGGAAAACGTCACTGACTGACCATAACTGAGTCTGTGCTGCGCTGTGCTGTCTCTGCTTCTAAAATGTTCCACTTAGTAAGTGGCTGAGTTACAAAAAAATACTCTGTTTCTTCCAGTTTCCATGGCAAAATCCCTACTTCTCCTCATATGTTTGAAACACCTTTGATTTTGGCGTATAAAACCCTAAACTGGGTCACATGTGTTTGTTGTCACACTTGTAGCCAAAAACTCCACGATTCCTCTCATACCTGAATCTCCGAATTCCAGATTAGTCAAGTTACTGAAGGTCAGGGAGAAACTGTAAGCCAAATCGTTTTGGGATTCTCCCCTTCAACGAATCAATGACGCCCTTGTGAATATCAACTGCTGTTTCCTTTGAAGTGCTACCAGGAGAGAATGTCTTTTTTCACGCTTAGCCAGGCCACCTATTGCAAACCTGACGCCAGGCAGAGTATTGACTTGGACTGCAAACGGTCAATTCCAGAGGGATGAAATGAGCTGGAGGTGGTCCAGGACCTGCGCGTGGAGGGTTTATTCAAATTTGCACAGGAAATGGGCATATGGGATGTACTTTGTTCTGTACACACAGGCACACACTTACAATATGGATGCATATTTACATTGAAAAAAAAGAAATCTAAGACAAACACGTGCTCCTAGAGGGGGTGAAGCCACAAGGCTGTAACGAGTGATTTTAAAGTCACCGCCATCGTCGCCGCTGCTACTTTAGGAAGGCGGGCTGCCATCATGCCAGCCAAAAAGAAACCTTCACTGTTTCTCTTTTTTTTTTTCTTTTATTCCATTGAAAAGCATAATTTGGAGGTTTCTGGCTGACAAACGTTTGAGGTATAGCTGTGAAAATTATGGGAGAGATTACATCTGGAGGGGATTATTGTGTTTTTTTTTTTTTTACTTTCTCAAACATAAGGGTTGTGTAAAATATCAGTGTCTGGTTACTACAAGTTCAGAAGGCTCAAAAATGACTAAATTGTTACTGCATTTTATCTGAGCAGTGGCTTTTCTTAAAGCGGGAGATCCATTGAAGTCTGACACACACGCACAAAAAAAAAAGTTTCAAGAAAATAATGCTTTTATAGTTTTTTTCAGCTTTGAACAAAGTTATGATGGATCTCAAAGCAGCTGTGGACTTCACACAGGTCAGAATAAGGGCGCCCGACTCACTGGAGCCACAAAAGGAGAAAATTTGCTTCCAATCAACCGTTGGTGGCAAAACATAAGTCATTAAGAATATTGCATAAGCTTATTGCATTGTTTGGTCTTATCACCATCCCTCGTATAGCTTTCCACAGTTTTTGCTTCCTCCTTCGGTTCCGTTTAGCAGTTTTGTTATGCATAAGCAACCCACTCCTAATATTTTCACCTCTTTTCCCAATGGTTTCAGTGAGCCTACTGGCTGTGTGTGCTTTCAAAGCATGCAGCTGGTATTATCGTTAGCAAAGGGGATAAGGCTTACAATTGTCATGGTCTGTGTTTTTGTTCTGTTTAGTTTGCTGTAGTTGTCTGGTTTACTTAGTTAGGATTAAGTTATTATTTTCCTTAGATTGTTTTCTATCTTGGTTGAGTCTTTGTTTTGTTCTTTTCTGTGTTTTCCCTGCTCTCTGTCCCTTTTCTCTCTCTCTGTGTTTTCCGTCAACCTGAAGCTAATCATCACTTACACCTGTCATTAATCATCTGGTCATCTTCTCCACTGCTCCACCTCCTGCTCCTCTGTATTTAAACCTCTTTCATTCATGCACTCACCCCTGGATCGTCCGTTTCCTTACCTCTCCTTGTCGTCTCTGTGCTCCTTCTCCTGCCAGTCCTCACCGTCTCCCAGTATGCTCCCCTCCTGCTCGCCTGGTTCTCTGTGCTGGTTCTCTTTCATCATTTTCCTCCGTTCCCCTTCTCAGTGATTCCCTAGTAGTTTTGTTCCTTTGTTGCCTCCAGTTCCTCTCGCATCCCTTGTTGTTGTTATTAGTTTGTTTATTGTCTTTATTTTCCTCTCCTGCGTTCTTCTGATGGTTTGTTTATTTCTATTGTTTTGTTCTTTTCTCAATTCTTAGTTGTTGCGTGCCTCTTTGGTTATCAGTTAGTTTACGTTCTACTTCTGGTCCTGCGTTATCCCCTTTTGCGTTCCACAGTACCTTTGTCTCTGTTGGTGTTCGGTTCATTCATCCGTACAATAAATCATTTTTTTCTTCACTTAATCCACATCTGCTCGAGTCATTATCGCAAACCCTGACAACAAGTTCTTGCATTCAGCTGGGTTTTGGATTTTAATCAAACATTTTCTTGTTTACTGATGCTTCTGTCCAACCTCTGTGAAGGTTTAAACACTAGCGAACCTGTCGAATCCCAAAACTATGTCACAATTTATCTGCGATTCTTACAGGTTATGAGTCTGTGACTATCTACTAAGGGTGGATTCGAGGAGTAACAAGGTGACTTCAGTCCCAGTTTGGGGACTTTTCAGGAGATTACAAAGTGTAGAGAACATGTTTTGAACATAGAATGAATGTATGATCCAAGAAGGGCTGCAGAGGGAGATTTTTTGGAGTAGACGTTGGCAACTTTTCCTTTATACTGTAGCACATCTACTAGTATTTTGAGCAAATGCTAAATAAAACACCTCTACACAGTCACTTTTGCACAATAAATCTGTTTATTTTGTCTGTGTTCTACAGTACAAGGAGAACTTAGCTCAGGGACGAGATCCTTTTTTATGATTCTCCAAACCAAAATAACTATTACATTGTCTAATGTCGCCTGGATACTGACAGATCTGACCAACTGCTTCCTTAAACCACAGTTAAAAACAACAACTCTCCCTTCAAAAAACACAAAGCAGCAATGCAAACAGGACGCTTTCTGAAAAAAATCACACGGTTATACGTGTTAAAGTTTTTGCTTAACATGTCTCTGCTGACTTTCTCAGAGGCTTCTAGAGCACCGATTTCCACGTAGCAAGTTAAACCCGCTAGAATTTCAAAGAAAATTTTCCTATTGTTACATAACGCTACGTTACAATGATCATTGTTCACAAAACCAAGGAGGATCATTTCTGAGTGAACATAATATTCCCGGTGTTTAAAACAACTGACCAAGAAACACATGAAGGATCATTTCAACCTTCAGTGCAACGCTGAATAAACGTTCATGCGGTAATTATGTGGTTAAAACACCCGAAATGGTCCACATAAGACTATTCTGGGGTATAATGTTAAGTTAATAGGGCTCCTTGTAAAAAAAAAAAAAAAGTTGAGTTTTCATGTCCACTGTTTCTGAGTCCATCATCTGTTTACCCCTCGGGGATTTACGGATCTGGCCTTGAAAGCCAGCGGGACAAACATCACGGTTAGTCACAGAGAAAGACATGGTAGGAATTTGGCCATCTGGCTCTGCCACAGCCAGCACGTCTCTCCGTATCTCTCACTTTGTCTAAATATTGTGGTGTGGCCGAGGCGTATCGAGCCTCGGAGGAGGCAGCCCCTTTAACGCGGCCTAAGACAAAGGCTGCGGTGAGCAGTAGCGGTTTAGGTGGACAAGACAGAAGGACCACGTCCAGAACAATTCAGCATGTGGAGACTGAAACTGCGGCGCCAGCCACTGCTTCAAACCGAGGACTGAAGTAGTGGGGCGTTTTCAGGGCTGGCTTCAATCCCTTTGAGGTAAACATTGGAAATTTCGGGGCAAACGTATAACATTAAAACCACATTAACCCAGAGAATGTGCAACAAGTTTCCCGGAGTTTATTTCTTTTGCATTATTTCCTTCTTGAGGAAAGCTTCTCGGGATAAATATCTAATTATTTAGAAATCGCAGACACCAAAACTAGACCTCTATGCTTTACTATAGAAATTTAGGTTGTTTTTTTTTGGCTTACTAGAAGAATATTTGCTGAAATATTGGAGTCAAAACTGACACGAAGATGGATTTAGTAAAATACAGAACAACCTAAGAAGGAAACCTATATTAGAACTATTATATTTCAGTTTCATTGGTAAAGAATTTTTTTAACTTGTTACAATGATTAGGAAGGTTGAACGGCCAGCCTTAAGTATGATTTTTTTTTTATCTCCAGTATTTTTCTCTGAAGTTTAAAGAGGCCAATGGAAAAAATCAAAGGTGCAATACAAGCTCAGGATTTACACCTCGGAATAAAAACGTCCCATTGTTCATATTTATCAACAGATCAGTTAATATATCTTGCTATATTTTCTGCACTGGTGCTCATAAACGCACAACTACCCAGACTTCATCTTTTCTGAGACAAACAGGCAGACAGTCACTCAATGAGTCAGAAATACAGAGAAATAAATCAGAGAAACAGACGGTCTAGGCCCGGCTGTTGGCTCATAACATCTGCTCTCCTATTAGACACACACACACACACACACACATGTTCACACTCATACAGAGCCCTACCCCCTCCTCTGTCTGACAGACCTTTAACCTTACTAATCTGATTAGGACTGTTGCTCTAAACAGCGACGATACGAGTGACACACTGCAATATGAAGAGTATCGCGGCCCGTCATGACTTCATCATCCCAGTGTCTCACAATACTGCGACATAGTTTTGCTGAAGTAATAACACCCTCAAAAGTTCCCCCATCTGTTCCCATTTTAATCTCAAACCGCAATATATCCTTTGAGCTGGTATTTGAAGAAAGATTTTCACCGGCATCTATTATGTTTTTTTGTAAATTTAGTATGTTTTAGTTGTCTTTGGTTCAAACTACAACCACGTTCCCAGTCTGCTGAGGAAATGCATGCCCACAGCATGACACCGCCATCACCGTACTTGTGTATTTAGGGAAATGAACAGAAGCTGCTTTCTAGCCCTAAACTACATATAGCTTTTTCCATGTAGGTCACTTGTTTTATTTAAATTATATTACTAACTCAGCTTATTTTAATATTCAGATGACCGCTTCAATAGAGCTCTTTGAAATTTTCAAATATCTATTTCTACTCTGCATAACTTCACAGCCTACTTCCTTCACCGTCTGCAGTGTTGCTCTGTCTTTACAATGCTGTTCTCTATTATAATTCTGCAATATTGTGTAATATGTTCCGTCAAATCTCTATGCACAATTATGGACTCTTCTTTACTGATCAGTAACATACTGAATGAATTAAGTTAAACAAAATAGAGAGGAAATACACAGAGAGCAGCAGTTTTTATCTGCCAATTTATTTTTATCTTATCTTTTCTTTAATCATGCAAAGTAATTTCAAGGATCCAGCAATAAAAGAAATGTGTTTCCCTTCAGGCTGGATGAGCTGATGTGACTGAAAACCCCAGTGTGAGGCTACTGTTGCAGACATTACATATGAGACTGGCACAAACTGACATAACATAGTTTGCGGTCAAACCTCTGGTGTCATCTCACCTCCTTATAAATGACCAGGTTATCTGGCATATCTGAAAAGTATGAAGAGTTTTTGAGCAGGCATTATAAGGCCTGACTGTTGTGAAGTTTGCATTTAGAAAACGGAAACTGGATAATAGGTGCAAAACAAACAAGATGGAAACAGAACTGAGTCAATTGTTGAGTTTCAATTGGTTCCTGCATAATGCATAGCAATGGAGGCAGTGCACAGCCTCCATTGATATGCAATGCAGGCATCTATTAATCTACGCCTCTAAAATGGACTCTTTATTATATATATATATATTTTATTCCGTCAGAGTTAATGTGCCCCGAACCGTAGCGTGCACCCCTCACAAACTACATATCAAAACGTGCGTCCCGATCCCGCAAGGTGTGCAATTACTTCTCTTTTACAGATGAGAATCCGTTGCAAAGTTATTGGTGAAAAACCACGTCCGAAAATCCCATAGGAATGAAAGGAGTTGCGGGATAAAAAATCCTTAAAAAAATCACGAATTTTTTAACATGTGCTGTCTCATCATACGTTCGTCTAGAAACGTCATTTTAATCTCAGTTTGTAGGTAGGTCCGTATTCTGTCAAAAAATGAAGACGGTATGTGGATATCTATCACGCTGTTTGCGCAACGGGCCTTTTAGCGACCCAAAGTTTCACAAAAATCACCAGATCTTCACTAAATCTTCAATGATGACATCATCAGCTAGAGTGTGGAAGATCCGTTTTTTAAAGAAACTTCCTTTGTGTTTAACTCGCCCTCATGACTACATTTTTAGTAGTACAAGCCTGATTTTCATGTATTTTGTATAACCAGGGGTTGTCTACGGTAGAATGTCTTCTGAATTTTTCTAGAGTAGACTGTTCTTTAGTAAAAAATCCCCAAGCAAAAAAAGTCGGAGAAAAAATTGCCAGCTTCGGCATAGACATGCATCTATTTGAATTTTGGATTTTTTTTTGACGCACTCCATGCTTAACTCGTCACAGCTCAGGCTCTGAACTACGTAGAGATCTGAGCTGTGGCACAGCTGTACACGAAGGGACGGCAAGCACTCCCGCTTTTGGAAATTTATTGATACCTATTACGGTTTTCAAATGGGAAGGGTTTGTTCGGAAGAGTAACTTCATACAAAGCCAACTTGACTGTGACATTTAGAGATGCAGCACCTGCATGGTCATTAATTACCATAGTAACAGAACACAGCTGTGTCAATGACCTCAAGTTACCTCAGCCAGACTGCTGCAGACTGAAGCTGAGTGATATAGGCATGTATTACAGAAGAGAGGTGTTTATACCTTATATATGTTTGTCTTTCTGTCTTTTTCTCTCGCCTCTTTCTTTTTGCTCTCTTTCTTTTTTTTCTGCCCCTCTTTTCCCCCCTCTCCCTCCCTCTCTAGATATGGTACATACATGACTAATATAATATGTATGTGTGTCAGTGTGTGTTCCTGTGTGTGTGTGTGTTTGTGTGTGTGAGTGTGTATGTAATTATGTATACACTATACTACTGAGCTTTTCAGTGAGGCTTTGAAGTCATACAAAGGCCCAGTTTGAGAACTTCATTGGTTCACCATATAAGGCCATGCAGTGTGTTTGATCCCCTGTACAGTGGTTTATGCAGCTTTGTGGGTACTCTATTGGGTTTCTGGTTAAAAAGGCTTTGTAGGGACACTTTTGATTACATGCTTTATGAGGAATTATTTGTTTTTTATAAGCTCATACAGTATGATACTGCCATAATATTATCATGCTAGTACGAATCCATGTAGTAATGATAGCATTTAAGCTAATATTAGCATTTTAGCGTCTGCTACCTTATACACTAACATGTTCATACTAGATGAAGTATGTTTGTGTAAGTGAACATACTGATGACAACCTACATGCTAACGTTAGCTTCATACCTAAAACTAGCATTTAAGCTAATGTTAGCATTGTAGCTAAAATTTGAACATACACTACCATGTTCATACTAGATGAAGCATGTTATTGTATATGGACATGCTAATGATAATCTACATGCTAATGGTAGCATTATGCTAACATTAACATTAAAGCTAATTTTGATGTATGAGCTAAACTTTACTTTTCTTCAGGTACTCTCATTCCTTCCAAATTTGTGACTCTGTTGGAATCGTTGTTTGTCTTGTGTGCGGCAACCCTGCAAGGATAAGTCTGTCTAGGCGATGGATAGATTGATAATTATAATGGTAATAAAACATGCATTTGTTAGGATTAGCTAGTTTTTTAGTACTTTTTTTAGCAGGTGTTTTAATGCTATTTAGCCCCTATTCCCTGAAAGTCATTAGAATATTTTTTGCTTTTTTTCTGAAAACAAATTCTTTGAATTTTCCTGTTTGTCCTCGGACAGTTTAATTTGAGCAAGAGCAAAAATGTTGCAAATAGCTCTTCCCTGTTCTGCAATTCTACAAGGTCAAACCAACTGTTTCAAAGGCAATCAAACTGTCTTTTTAGGAAGCAACACTGATTGATAATCAATTTCACATGCTGTCGTGTAAATGGAAAAGACGACAGGTGGAGATCTTTGTGGATTAGTGAGACAAACTCAATAAAGGAGTGGTTCTGCAGGTGGGGACCACTGACCACTTCTCAGTACCGATATTTTCTGGCTGATGTTTTGGTCTCTTTTGAATGTTGGTGGTGCTTTCACACTTGTGGTAGCATGAGACGGACTCTACAACCCACAAGTGGCCCAGGTAGTGCAGCTCATCCAGGATGGCACATCAATGCGAGCTGTGGCAAGAAGGTTTGCTGTGTCTGTCAACGTAGCGTCCAGAGCCTGGAGGCGCAACCAGGAGACAGTCCAGTACACCATGAGACGCAGAGGAGGCCGTAGGAGGACAACAATCCAGCAGCAGGACCGCTACCTCCGGCTTTGTGCAAGGAGGATCAGGAGGAGCACTGCTAGAGCCCTGCAAAATGACGTCCAGCAGGCCACAAATGTGCATGTGTCTGCACAATCGTTTAGAAACCGACTCCACGAAGATGGTATAAGGGCCGAACATCCACAAATGGGGGGCTGTCCTCACAGCAGGACCACAACCATGCAGGACGCTTTGCCAGAGAACACAAGGATTGGCAAATTGGCCCCTGCCGCCCTGTGCTCTTCACAGAAAAAAGCAGGTTCACACTGAGCACATGTGACAGACGTGACAGAATCTGGAGACGCAATGGAGAGCGGCAGAGGTTCACTAATGGTGTGGAGTGGCCTTTCTTTGGAGGGCTGTGTGGCCCTCCAAATAAATGGAGGGCTGTGCGGACCTCCAAAGCTATGGACTGGCCTGCCCGTTCCACAGACCTGAATTCGATTGAGCATATCTGGGACATCATGTCTCGCTCCATCCACCAACGTCACCACAGGAGTTGGAGAACCTTCAGTCCAGGTCTGGGAGGAGATACCTCAGGAGACAATCCGCCGTCTCATCAGGAACGTGCCCAGGTAATCCGGGGAGGTCATACAGACACATGGAGGCCTCACACAATACTGAGCCTCATTTTGACTTCTTTTAAGGACATTAGTGTTTTTCCACGTTAATTTTGTGTGTGACTCCAAATCAAGGCCTCTATTGCTGAATAAATTTTATTTTCATTGATGATTTGTGTGTGATTGCCCTGTCAACACATTTAACTTTGTACAGAACAAAGTATTCAATGAGAATATCTTTCATTCAGATTTAGGATGTGTTATTTGAGTGTTCCCTTTATTTTTTCAGCAGTGTTTAACATAATAAACAATGAGGTGTCAAAGTTATTAATTAATAAATTAAACATTCAAAAGTAAAAAAAAGACATTTCATCATTGATATAAATTAATAGGGAACAGACCAATCCAGTTTACAGATTATTTAAATTCAAACGAACATACATTTTAGATGATCTCACACTGTTAAAACTACATTCACACGTCTTTTGTTAGTCATTGAAAAATATTAAATGTAAACAGCTTAGCTATCTCTAAGACTGGAAACAAATAAAGACTCCGGGGAACAGAAAAATGTGACAACTAGAAGCAAAGATTTCTCTCAAGCAGTTTGACCTTTGTGCAGAGGATTAGTTGGTCAGTTAGAGACGGTGTGCAGGACCTCTTTGTCTCGGCTGGTGTTTTTTTAATTTTTGGTTGTTTTTTTTTAAAGCTGCTAACTCATTAATCTGTTGACCGCGAAAACAGCAAGCAACACCATCAGTAGATCAGCTGAAGCTGCCTCTTAATATTCACTAAATTAAAAGCATGTAATGGAGCTGAATAGTTGCAGCCTCAGTTTTATCTTCAACAAGACATTAACTAAGGAAAAGCTGTAACTTGTTTTGACAAATAGGTTGCTTTAAATACATCATCAGTGATTGTCCAATCAATCAAGCTGGCCACCTGCTAACAGCAAGCCAAGGGAATTTTGTCGCCTACCACAGAAAACTTTTCAATTTATGCTCATATCCGGTCCAGCAGCTTAGTCCTCTGTGGGGGGTTTAAACTGGTGACCCCATCAGGCCTGCCAGCAGCAGCTTGACAAGAAGGACTTATTAGAAGATATTGCTTCCCTAGCTGTCATTAAGGTCATTTGCTGTTGTCTAGGATTAGATTTGACCAACTCCACTAAAATCAAAAGCACATTTTTATATGTTACGGCGTTAAATTTATTAGAAATATATTCCTTCTCTGGTCTATAATAACAGATTTTTACCATTAGTTTCTGGGAGTTGTACGTAACGTGAATATTAAAGTTTCTTCATTGAACGTGTTTTAATCTGAACAATCTGCTTTGTTACTGCTGTTTTTTGTCCAAATTTCTCTCCAAACTCATTAACAGCTACAGCCTACAGTGTCATCAAAGCATGTCGGCATGACCAAATGTTTTTTGATTTTAGCATCATTTACTCCTTACTTGAATGGTGCGTTGTCTTATTTCCTATTTTTGAAAAATTAATGTTGCTTCAGGATAGCAGCAAGTCAGGAAATAATGAATGTCGAAATTTTACATTTCAAAAAATGTTCATGTGTATTTACTTTACAGAGCATTTCGGCAAAATGGCAGTTTAAAGCGCTTCACTGAACTAAGGAACGATTAAACAACAGTTATAATTTTTTGGCAAATATTCAATAAATGTATTTTGTAATATGGGTACAGCTTGTTTTGCCCCACCAAAGTTTTTATGTTGCAGTTTTGCACATTTCGTACCTAGTTTTGTCGAGTCATTGGTGAGTTTCATACCAAACATGCCTCAGTTTGTGCTCTTGGATACAAAACGGCAGCAATTTTCTTACTCTGTAAGTATTATTTATTAGCAGGAGGTCAATCTGTGCTTGGTTTGGTAAAAAAAAAAAATATATATATATAAATAAATAAAAACTGTCAAATTACATCAGACTCCAGGCCAAAACAAAGACCAGACCTGGATTTCATAGACTTTCAAAACATGGTGTTCAACTAAATCTAAATATATGTGAGATGTAGTCATTTATTATTCTATACATATTCAATCTTAAATACTGAGACAAATAAATATTGTGTGAAGGGGTTAAGTATGTGCAAGTAAAACTGTTCGTTAATACTAATAAAATACTTTTATACAATAATAGGTGGAAAGCTTAAATATTTAGGCTTCCTAGGATTTTTCCATGTTGACGGTCGCACTGACACAAGAGTGAGGTCTGTCTAACCTGAACAAGTGTCTGCTTGGAAGATAATTTTTTTGAAAGGATCCAGACTGCTATTGGCTTTTATTAGATGATCATGTCAATAATGTGTCCAAAAGCACAGCAGGGAGAAGCATGGCCTTCTGCTCTCCGCAGGAGCTGCCAGACACTCAGGTCACAAGAGAAAAAGCCAATCAATCAGGCACTTTGAGAGAAAAGGATGAGTGTGTTTATGTACACTCCAGCTGCTTCTGCCCATTATCAGCCAGGCTGTAGGTGTGCATGTGCGACTCTAAAGAGATTTGGACGTTTGCACATGGTGTGTGTGTGTGTGTGTGTGTGTGTCTCACGTGTGTGTGTGTGTGTCTCACATCTGTCAGTACTCACATTCAAAGACACGGCATGTGAGCCGTTATTGCTACCAGCCGAGTCTTATCAGCACCACAAGGGTTAAAGGTGTGGAGGTCGGAACCTGCATTCCACCAGAAGTCGGGATTAGTGGGTCCATAATTAAAAAAAATCTAGATTATTGCTTTTTAGTTCGTGTATTTATTTAACACATCAACACTCTTCTATTTCATTTGCAATACATTATATATAAAGGGAATCCTCTTCTGATAACAAACACTTCCCGTAGAAAGCATTCTAGTGCTAGAAGCTGGCCTCATTGGCGACTTTTAAAACTGTGTACAGGTTTGAACCTGGTACCTGATGTGAACTGTGCATGAAATCTTTTGTACAAAAAGTACATTTTTGTGATTTTTTTTAATTCTTGTTCCATTTTGGAACAATATATCAAATCCAATTTGCTCTACCTTCTTCATGTCTCACTCTACAGGGTTATTTAAGTTTTCTATAGTTATGCTGCTATAGGCTTAGACTGCTGGAGGACAATCTGAACACTTCTCTCTCTGCTACTTTCTTCCTTTCTCCTTTAGTTACCGATATTTCAACCACGTTAACCTTTTGTTTTCTCTTAGTGTTCTTCTCTCCATAGTAGCTACACCTGGTCTGGCGTTCTGTTAGCTGAGACAGCTTCTTGGAGGAGAACATGGGCAGAGATTTTTCAGCAACCTGTCCATCTATTTTCGTTTTCTGTCTCTTCAAACCCCCAGTCAGTCGTGGCAGATGGCTGCTTGTACTGAGCCTGGTTCTGCTGGAGGTT
This sequence comes from Orestias chungarensis, assembly GCA_032876305.1. Lineage (NCBI taxonomy): Eukaryota > Metazoa > Chordata > Actinopteri > Cyprinodontiformes > Cyprinodontidae > Orestias > Orestias chungarensis. The sequence goes on along the minus strand of JAVLVB010000317.1, from coordinate 735,162 downwards.
TCTTCCTGTTAAAGGGGAGTTTTTCCTCTCCACTGTCGCTAAATGCATGCTCAGTATGAGGGATTATTGTAAAGTCCACGACAACACAAGCCATTGTTTTGGTCTGCTGATTCCAGAGGAGTGAATGCTGCAAGTCAATGACTCGATGTAATCTGCTGGGGTTCCTTAGATTGGAAACTTTTAAAACTGATTTGTTTATGCTGTATCTTTGATTTAAATATATTTTCTTGTACAGTGCCTTGAGACGACATCTGGTGTAAATTGGCGCTATATAAATGAACTGATTCTTGATTTTGATCAAACTGTATGTTTCCTCTTGATATTGTTTAGCTGTATATTTTTGATTTTTAAAAGCCCTTTTAGTTTAGAAGTGTTGGCTGAACCCACAAAAAGCGTATTAATTTCTGTCCTGTGATGGCAGAATCCGTGTGATGGTGTGAGAGAGCGTACTGGAAAAACAAGGCATGGCGTGAAGCCACCGCTCCTTTAAATCAAAATGAGCTAATTGAGATGCTTCAGACATCTGAGTGGTATGCCTGAATTTGGAGGATTCCTGGGCACATTTCCACTGGGAGGAGATCCTTGGGCTGACCTAGATTTAGCTGGAAGGATATATGTCTTTTCTGGCCTGGGAATGCCCTAAAAATTCCCCAGACTTTTGCTGAGGAGAGGGATGTCTGGGATTCTCTCCTGAATCTGATGCACGTGAGACCTGAGCGCAGATAAGACAATGGATTGATGGGTGGTTTTCTCTTTTTTTCTTGTATCTCCCTCCCTCTGATTAAACAGAATGGGTGATAAAATGTGAAGCTTTTGTAGCAGAAATGCAAGAAGATGGATGATTAACTGCAGAAAAGTTGACACATGTCATCGGTTCGAACAGGAAATCCAAACCATCCCTTTATAGATCTGAATTATTCATACATTTGGTTTTTATAGCTAATACCGTTCACTGGGAGTTGTGTGACAGCTTTGTGGGGGCGGGATGAGGAAAGCTGTCGGGAGGGCGATACTCCATTTTACCTCCTCCCTGGTTTCACTTACTCTGGAAAAACAGCCAAGGCTGGGTCTGGATTTTATTAAAAGACACAGACATGCGTACGTGGTTGAGTGTGCATGTAGTAATGAGGGTGGATGGCGCATCTTGGTTCCACAGCACCCAAAAATAAACCAGGATCTGAGCAAGAATTGCAGTATGGAGTTTTTTTTTTCCATCTTATTCCTGCCCACAATTAACCAGCCTTAGTTAAAGAACTCACAACCGTATGCCTTAAGACACAAACCCTAGCAATCAAACAGTAACTGCACACACACATCCTGCATCACAAACAAACTTTTCAGAAAACTTTCTTATTTCTACACTGAGTAACAAACCCGAGGATAGCATGTCTGTTAAGCACCGTTGGTGTTTTTTTCTTTCTTTTTTCACAAACGTCCAGTCTTGTGACCTGTCAAAACAAGAGAGTTGCAGAAATGTGAAGCTGAGAGCCAAATGCCGATAGGATTCTTGGCCCGATGCCCTAAAACACATTCATCCTGCTGAATCAACATCTGGGAGCCTGTTTGAAAATGTGAAATGTTTCGCCACATGTAAACCTGATAACCGCCTCTCACTCTAATGTTGTTGGCGTTGGAAAGTTTTAACATCAGAGCTAACTGTGACAACAACGTGACACTGCTGTTTTTACTTTGGGTATCTTTTGACTGCTTTGCCAAAAGATAAGGCTTTAAATGCCTTCTTTAAAATGCAAACAAAATCTAGATTTATGATCAAATTGGCATGTTATAAGGATTTTGTGAAAGGATTAAAACAGTAATGACAACCACACTTTCTCCTTCACAAACAGCAGCTACAAATACATATTGATCATTAATATTGCCCAGTTTTATTGGACCGATAACACTGTTTATGCAAATATATTTATGTCCCTTGTTTGAAATCAGCCCACTTAACTTTAATGTTACAAAAACGTTAAAGATTCAATGCTTTAGGTATAAAAAGAATAGCTTGTTTTGTGCATGTTGTACCATTTGATAAATTCAGATTTACGACATGTTTGTCATGCAGTGTTTCCTAGCATATATATGTTAAAGAACAAATAAAATGTTTTAAGGTGTGTTTTTTTTTAGACCAACTGAGTTTTAAGATGTTTTTTTTTAGTATAGTAAAGTAGGGTATAGTAGGGTTACATAATCTGATAATTAATAAAAAAATTTAACATAAAATCTGGCGATAAAAAAAAAAAAACTTGCAAAATTGTGATAGATGAAATGAGGATTTAACTCTAGACTCTGATCAATGCACTACAAAAGGCAGTAAAATTAGCCGATATATTCTGTTACCCTCCAGATGATGATTCTTTAATGATTTAACCCTGACAACAATATTTATGACCCTGAGCAACATGCCACAACAATCCTCCTTTTTCTTTAAAACTCCAAATTATATTTTAAGTCTTATGTCGGAGTTTCAGAGAGAGACAGAGAGAGAGAGATATGGACAAACTGGTACTTACTTTTGAATTTCCTCAATTTCCCCACTTTGGATCAGTAGGGGATATATTTCTATTCACTATTTCTACTTTCTCCTCAAGTTGTTGCTCGTTACCTTTATGGTGGCGCTGGTTCCATTGTTTATTAGTCATTGGACATGTGGACACAGCACAAGCACACACATGGAAATATTGAGAGTTATGAGGATACGCCTATTATTTTGAAGTTTGGAAAAAACTCACACTTGCATAGGGAGAACATGCACACGCTATGCACTCAGACCCCAAAGCCAGGATTCAAACTCAGGACCTTCTTGGTGGAAGGCAAACATGCCAACATCTGCTCCATTGTACAGACCCTAACTGTTGAATTAATAAGGTTCAAGATTTGGAATTATAATTAGGACACTTGATTTTAAAAGTAGCAAGTTATGTAAACCCCTCCTTACCCAGAAACAAGGGAAAGACCAGTTTTTGGATGGCATTCAAGAACTGCATTTTGCATTAAACTAGGTATTTTTTACCTGAAAAGGAAATCTGTTTGACATAAAACATCTAAACATGGTAGAAACCTAAAAAAAAAAAATCCACAGGAAAATCTGAATGTAATAATAAAAGCTGTTACGTAACACATCACTTCATGTTTATCGTTCGTAAGAATTTTAATTATTACACACTAACAATATCCAGTGATATCGTTTTTCAGAGTTGCAACAGAATAATTTGCTGAATGTTCTTACTTGTGATTTGTTTTTCAAAAACTGGAATGCAAGCCTTTACCTCCAACTACAGAAACGTTTCTGAAAGAGATTCTGAAATAACAAGATTGGCATCTCTTGGAATGCTTCCAACGTCCTCTGAAACAGAGGGGGAAAAAAGTAGCAGCATGGTGCGCATGCTTCACTTTGTGCTACTTTTCCCACGCGCACTGACTTGTACACACAAGTCTAAAATAGGTCAAACAGAGCATGTTGGCATAAGTGTGCAGGAGATTAATTAAAAGATAAAATTCATCACAGTTGGGGTGCATTGCTATTAACTTTTTTTCCCTTTCAGTCATGGTATGAGCCAATGTTATGTTTAAGTGAAAGGGGGGGTGGGGGGGAAGGATGCTAAATGCGCCACTCTTTGTGTTGAGGGAAAATCGTTTCCCAGGGAAACCATTCCCGCCACCAAATGTTTGTAACAGAAAAAATTAAAGGTTAGTCATCATGATGTTATTTCACCTGCTTTTTAAGATAAGGCAGTCAGTAGCGTGTTTTTTATGTTATTTTATAAAGTCGACTGAACTCAGATGCCGTTTCTGTTTGTGGCGTAGAACACAGTTGGCTCTTTTTTTTTGTTGATACCTTTCTTCTCTTCTTTTACAACCTGAAACCCTGTGACTTTTGCTGCACCTTATCATTTGAAAGTGTGTTGCTGTCCTTTCTGGCACAGAGAAACAGATCATTAAGTAGAAGTATTTTTCGCTTTGCTTTTAAATCTGCAGTTTGAATCCAAGTCTACAGTCACTCTGTCACTCCAGGCACGAGAGCCCAGTGTCCACTGAACTGGATGTATTTTATTCAGGGTCAGGAAGCCCTTCCACATTAATATTACCTGTCTCGAATTACTGTAAAGCTTTCATACTACGATGTATTTTTCAATGAAAAGTGACGGAGTGTTGCAAGGGACGGCAACTACAGGTTATTTCTGGGACGTTCTTGTAATTGGATGAACATAGAATGGGGAGATGATTGGCTGAAGGTAACTGCACAGGAAAAGCTACTCGACACGTCTGTGTGCTTCCTGGCTGGAGTCCACAACAGGGCAAAGGACGCACATACACACTCTTTTAAAATCAGATGTAAGCGTTCAAAGGAGCCATTAAAGCCTTTGTTGCCATAGCAGAGCTCCAGCTACCTCGAACGAGAAAAAAAGTTTCATCTCTTAATGAGCAACGATCTAAAATTAGACCTGCCCAGTTCTGTTTTTATCATCTCTGTCCTTCTGATATCAAAATTTGGAGACCTTTATCTAACTTTTGCTATTTACAGCAAAGCTAAAGTTGACATATTTAGGACTAATACATGTAAATGATCATACCTAAAGAAAATTGTAACTGTTTTCTGGGTTTTACAAATATTTGTTGTTGAAAAAATTAAATGCTTTAGATTATTTTTTGCAGGTGCTTTTGTTGTAGGGCTTAAAAGCTTCAGACTCTGAAGTAAACGGTAAAACTTGCAAAACCATCGCAGCTTTCTTCTGTTATTGTTATCTTTTGTCATTTTTGCAGCTAAAAACTGCAGCATATCTCTTTGCAAGGCTATCTCTTAAACTCTTTCCTGTAAGTCGAAGACAATTAACCAGAAGATTTATCTGCAGCTGCGAGCTCTAAGCATTGACCACAACCTATGTCTGCAGCCACACTCTCTACATGGCGACAGCTTCAAGGCTCATTGGGATGGTGACATTATGATAGAAACTGAGAAGATAAACCCTGTTATCAGTCTTCTGAAATGCGTCTGCTGGACAAGATTCTGTCACTGATGCTAATTAATACATGCGGTTTCATAAACAAGAAAAAAAAATCCTGCGGCATGAGACAGCATTGAAACTGGAAGTTAAAGAAAACAATAGAAGATCGTCTTTGTAATCTACTTAAGTTTCAAGATAATTTGCTCTATACTGAATCCTCCTCAGTTATAAGCAGCTAAATGTAACAAATGCGAAAAAAAACTAATCGATGATAAATAAACTAACTAAAGACTATTAACTACTACAACAATAAAAAAAAAAATAGTCAGGCATGTGATAAAAGTTTTAATTATACAGTTTAAAATATTCTGAACTATATCCTGCTGCGGTTTAAAACCCATTTTTCTTTTGCTGCTCTAACACTTTTTTTTCCACCACATACAAAAAAATTATTATGATCTCTCTGTTATCCATCTCTGAGATCCATTTCATATCATTGATCATTAAACTATTTTGAGGAACCACTTTGTCTTTGCTTTTTGAATTTCTACTGTGGCCTATATTTATTGGTCATCTTCCAACTTGCTTGACTTCTTTGCTGACTCTGCAGTGAGATTGTATCAAAGTACAAAATGCGTTATTATATTTGGTACTTGTTACTGGAGAACAGTGAGGATCTGTGTTTCGTTCCAGCAGTGACAACATCACGCCACAGAGCCTGCCTCTCTGTGCTCAATGACGTAATCTGCCTCACGACAGGGACAACCAGATACATGTCCGCCATGACTAGCTGGAGATGAAGCCAGCGATGTCTCCGTATCTGAAGCTTTTGACAAACTGTGACGTGAACAAAATGCTGTCATTTGGAGTGACTAAATCTAATAATGTTAGACCAACTCGCAAGGTAAAAAAAATAATAGAATTGTTATGTGTTAAAACAATTGTTTACTGTCCTTTTACTTTATCCTGACATTGATATATGTGACAGAGCTCCTCTCAGGGGTTCTACTGCAGTTTGCAGAGCTACACTGCTCCAGGTCAGACAAAACCAATCGCAGCAAGGAGGAAGGTCTTTGCTTTGTCGATCACCTTCTTTTGACGTTTGGTCACGAAGTTGTGGGCCATTTTTGTTCACACAGACCCTTTCCCAGCTGCATCGGAGCAAAACCGACCAGAGGAAGTTTAGTATCTTTTGGCATGGTGTGGGAACAATCATCTCATCTTGAATGTGACCAAAACAAGAGATGATTGTAGATATCAGGAGGAACAGGGTCAGATCAACCCTTATTTCCGTTAAGGGAGAAGAGGTAGAGATGGTTGTGGAATACAAATACTTCAGTGTTCATCTGGACAACAGACTGGACTGGAGATGCAACAGTGAAGCGTCTACAAGAAGGAACAGAGCAGACTATACTTTATGATGAAGCTAAAATCCTTCAAGGTTTGCAGCAAGATGTTTCTGATCTTCTGTAAGACGGTTGTTGAGAGTCACCTCCTCTGCCATCATCTGTTGGGGCAGCAGCGTCAGAGCAAGGGACCTAAAAAGACAACCTGATAAAGAAGGCTGGGTCTGTTCTGTGGACAAATGTGGAGTCTCTGGAGTTGATGATGGAAAGAAGGGTTTTACATAAAATCATAGACAACCCTGAACATCCTCTTCATGAGACTGTTACTGGAAAAGAGTCTCTTCAGTCAGAGGCTTCTTCAGCTTACTTGCAAAACAGAACGCTACAGAAGATCTTTCCTGCCCACAGCCATCATCATCTACAACAACTCCTCAGTTAAACGAGATAATCCAACAACATTTAATTTCCCTTTGGGATAAATAAAGTATTTTTGATTGACTGATTTGATTTGTTCCAACTCATACATAAGATGGATATCGAGTTGTACATCATCTACATTCAGAGTCACTGTCTTGGTCAATTGCTCCTCAAAACTATCCAAAATGTAAGCCTTGCTGAAAAAACATCCTCAAGAAATTGAGTAACCAAAAGACTAAAAAAATGCAACATAAGCACTACAAACACACACACACGTCCAATGTTTTGGAGGAATGTTCACCAAGGCGTTTATGACAAGAGGAAAAACTTTAACTTATTCAAAATCGTGTTTATCTGGAATCTTCTATTAGACTGAAGCACTACGTTTCTTTAAAAGAAACAACATTCATATGGACAAACCTATAAACTCATGAGGACCCATATATGACCCTGCACACAGATATGAACAAATGATTTCTTTTAAACTCTTAAATGGGGCTATTATGAAAAAATGTGTTGTTTTAGCTTTATGTCATAATGTTGTTCCTTATCAAAAAACATACCCAGAGTTTTACTTTGACTCGTTCATGCATGTTTGAGTAATCGTTGAATCTCCCGTGGCAGCTATGCAAAGGTCCCTAAACACTCCAGCGTATTTACCCATACCTCCACCTTTGAGCTTCAGAACCCAGCCAGGAGCTCCCACCCCACAGAGCAAACCTTCTCCACGCCTCCTTCAGAAAACAGGCAGCAGCAGTGACTGGAATACATCTGAAGAAACTGCACAATATCCTTGGTTGGCATGTTCCAAAAAATGTATTCTATAATGTACAGTAGGGGCTGTTTAACAAAACACAAAGCTCCTTTAAATGATTGTAAAAAGCACCAATAAGAGAGGGGTAGTCTTTGAAAGGGTAGTGGCCTGTAAAATAGACAACTGTATCATACCTGCATTCATTGGGCTTTTTATTTCTAACTTCTCTCTTGTTTTATGCAAAATTAATAAAATGATGCAATTTCTTCTCATGCAGTAAAATACTTCTTTGATTGTTTGAATTTTACCTACAGTTTGAAGCTCTACAGGAGACCAAGTAACAAGTGAACAATAATTTGTCTGTTTATGGTGTTGCCACAAAATTACAATTATTCACACGTAGCATCTGTAATAGACATGCAGCTACAAGGATGTAAAAACCTATCACTGTCACGATCTGTTTTTGGTTTCCTGTCTGTCAAGCATGCTTCCTAGTTATTAGTCTTATGTCCTTGTTAGTGATCAGTTGAAGTTACATAAGTTTAGTTAGTTTTATCTTGTCTATTGTTTTCCTCTGTAATGGTTAGTTCTTCTGTTTGATTTATTATTGTTTACATTCTGTTTGTTGCTCCTGCTGTTTTCACCTCTTCCTCTGTTGTTTCCCCCCGCTAGGCATCTTCATTATCACACACAGCCGTTCCCATTTAGCAATTAGGTTCTCTCCTCTGTACCACCACTTACCCTCCTTGTATGTATATCATCGTCAGATCCTTGTAAGTCACCTTGCTCCTTGTCGTTCCCCCTGTGTTCTCCTCTCTCCATTCCCATAGCTCCCTGTGATCCTCCGCACCCCTTTCCTTCGTCTTCATCCTTTTGAGTTATTCCCTGTGTTTGCTCCATCCGTTGCCCTTCGAGCTCTGCTAACTTCAATTCTGTACCACATCCACCTTCAAATAAATGTTCAAGATGCCATTTCTGCTTGGTTCCACAACAACAAAGCCCTCCGTCTGTCTAAGCATTAGGTTTACTTTTACCAAGAATGACAGATTAAGCTAAATTTGTCATATTTGCAGCGACAAAAAAACAACTTGTAGTTTGCTTCCCTGGAATGCTAACCAAAGAGCAAAGTAGACTGCTTTACATTTCCTGTAATGCATCCGTTTTAGCTCTTAATGCTGTAAACCAACCTAATAAGCATAATAGGTTGCAAGCAATAACTTGCATTCTATCTTTGACAGTACATTGAGTAATGATATCTACACTGCCTAAGCTTCAGCTCAAAGGAAGAGATATTTATCACTAATTGTTTTTCTGACCAACAAAACAATCCATCAATGCGCTTCTGGAAAGTTTCTATTACAAAAGTTGCTCCGCAGCTTAAAAGACTGTTTGTTGTAGTCTTTAAGGTGCAGGTAAACGTCCAAATACTGTGGAAGGAAGAGTCTACAGTCGTAGCAGCAGAGGGAGCCACCTCTTACACAGCAGGTGTAAAACTTATCTAAAGGGGGGGGATTTTGGGCGGGGGCTCAGGATTAGCCTATTGTCTTCCCTATAAAGACGCCACAGCCGTTTTGTTTGTACTCTTTCCTACTTTTTTTCTTAACCTTGATTCGTTCCCTCTTCTACAACTGTCTCTCCACCATACTTTGTACTTTCCTTCACCCGCCTGGCTCCTCGTCATGCTCTCTAACTTGGGTATGCCAAATCAAAGGGACATAATCCCCCCACCCCCATCTTTCAGCCAACATAAAACCTCCTGCCGCCACGCTGAGGTCTTACACTTCATGACCTGCTGTGTCACGAAGACTTTCTGAAGCCAAGTCAGGAGAATGGAAGCTGACACTGAATCCTTGGCTGCGGTTTGTGGAGAAGCAAAGCTCTGAGTATGAGATGTAAGGTACGCAGCATTAAGGCCACCCATGAGCCAGGAGAAATTCCAACAAAAACCATACCAGTCAATCATGAAACAGGTGAAATCTTTCTCTCACACAGATCCAAGCGAGGACGGTCCAAACAGACAAGTCCACGTTTGATCAAAGGTCCCCCTGACCGCAGAGTTCAAGTGGGCACACACAGCAAATAAGACAGCTGCAATTCATAGGAAAGGAACAAAGTCTACTAGAGGAAAAAAAAAATACTACACAAAGCTTTTTTCCCTCATTTTTAGAAAGTTCTCTTTTCTTGAAGGGCAGCTATAAGTAATAGATACATCTGGTTTGATGGTAACAGGTCATCCTATTCTACACTTAGAAAAAGAAAGTCAAGTCACAAAACAAATATGCCTGACATTTCTAGAAGCAACTCTTCAGGTTTTCTAAACAAGTATCCTGTCTGATGCAGAAAAATGATCGTGGACAGATCTTTGTCAGGTAATCTACAGCCAAATGAAAGTCAGCTGAGAGGTTTGCTTTCTCAATGCCAACCCCTTTCCGATTTATTATTATTTGCATTTTTGCCGGTCAGAGTTTGACACTTGCATGTTTTTCCTCCCCTCAAGTTTCATGTCTTCAGAGACCCAACTCTTTATTCAACTGCGAGTCACTTTTTTTTTTTTGTTATCGTTTCTCCACACTACACCTAATCCAAAGCACTACTGTGACCTCCACACCCTGAGGTGTATGACTCAAGCTGTGTCCACACACAAAAAGTTGTTTTTTTGTGAGGTTTTGTATCAAACACCAGTTTCTCATTAAACAGTCCTGTTTTAAATTGGATGCAGCAGACTTTGGACTTTGACTTGGCCATTTTAATCCAGCAATATATTTCAATGTAAACCCTTCCATAGTATCACTGGCTACATCTGTAGGGTTGTTGTCTTGGGAGAAGATGGACACCCTAACTTGTTTCAAGTCTTCTTCCTGTAACCGGTTGGTTGCAAGGAATGTATTAACACCTATTCATCTTCCCATCATCTCTGAGCATATTTGTTGTCTTTGCTGAATAAAAACACACACACATACATACACACACACACAATGATACTACCATCACTGTCTTTTACTGGACCATATTCAAAAGGATGTGCAGTGTTAGTTAGCTACCTCTGAACGAGTTTTCCTTAAGGCTAAAAAAGTTAGCTTTGGTCTTATTTGATCAGCGCATTTTGTTGTGACAAATTTTAAATATTTTTTAAAAATTAATTTCTTCTTGTCACTCATCCCAAAAGATCAGATTTTAACATAAACCCTTACACCCATTAATAACTAGATAAAATCCTATAAAAATATTCTTCTGCACTAAGGCTAAAGAACAACATCTACTGAAATACATTTGCACCTCCCTTCATGCCAGACACAATACCAAGTCTTAGCTCAGAAGGTTTCAGTCTCACCACCAAAGAATGTGAGCTGATCTCTTAGTTTCTCAATTTGTTCAGCCTTTAAAGGAATTTTGTGGGATATTTCCTTAAACCCAGAGAGACTTACAACGTAATATTAAAGATACACCAAAAGTACTTCATGCACACATACCTGAAATTAAATTCGTCCTGACACAGTTTATTATGAAACCCACTTGCATTTGATAACCACGTCTAAATGTCCCACCCTGTTCATGTTTCTAAAGACCAAAAATAAATAAAAGCTTGAACTAAAAATCATTTAGACCTCCTCCGATGTGGACCTGAAACCAACATACAACTAAAAGGTACCGAAAGTAAGCAAACAGATGCATAAGGGCTTCATGTGCAAGCTTTTATTCAGTGCTTCCATACAGTATGAATGTTAACCCCCCCTGAATTCACTCACAAGCCTGAACACAGTGATTGATGCTGTATACACACAAGCGCAATGCATCCCTAAATGCATACACATTGCATTGGCATGGTTGGATTTGTTTTGACTTAAGTCACGGTAATTATACACCTGAATGAGTCATGTGAAAACTTTAATGATACGCTTACCTTCGTGGCTCCTGTACTGTATTTTTGCTCTAGCTGTGCGTTTTGGGTGCATGCACATGGTGATGGGCCGCATATTTGATATAGGAGCAGACTTGTGCGTCATGGTATCTGCGTGCTGTGTTGAACACAAACAGACCTCCATTCCCTCGCTGACCTCTGACTCATGCAACTTTTCTTCGTAGCAATCCTCCACAGCAACATCAGCTGTGTTGTTTTTAGGCATGTCTGAAACCCAATTCACTCGTCTCTTAGAGAGCCAGGTAGTCGCTAGAATAGAGTCCAAAATAGTTCATGATTACAAAACACTGAAACGAGCCAATCCAGACCCCGACCAAAAAGCACATTTGTTTTCAGGGCCACAATCTTCTAAAGTTGAACCAACAAGGCTACACGCTACCATTATTAGTCATTAGCATTCGGCCTTGCAGCCGCCTCCCCCATCCTTTACAAATCAGAAAAAGTTGTAATTTTTTCATCTGAAAGTAAAAAAAACAAAAAAACAGTCTCCTAACACATCAAACTGATAACTACATTAGCATTATAACGTTAATGCAACTGTAATTTAGTCACTGCTTGGTATTAATGAAAATGACAATTTCTATATATGTAGCTGGTTTGTACATCACAAATTAATTTATTTTAATTTTGTGATTTAATGCACTCATTAAAGTTTGATGTCACATAAAACAAAGTAAAAAAAACAAAAAACAGAGCTTAAGATAGTAAGAGATGCCCTATAAAACAGAGCAATTCACAAAGAGAAGAATCTTTCCTCCAATTTCCAAACGGCATACTTTTAAAGTCTAATTATATCATTCTGACCAACATCACTTAAAGCATTTCAGATATAGGAGAACAGGTTGAAACACACTTGGTTGTTGGCTGTCCTACACCAGTGGCTTGAACATCTGGCAACGTTGCCTAGCTCCACTCTTTCCAACCACCCGCAGATCTTTTTTGGTCTGCTTGATTTAACTGAACCACAAGGAGTTGTTGTTAATAATCACAGAACTTATTTGTCTAAATGCCACCTAGATTACGTGCACTTTATTGAATTGAGCAGATTTGTATCAGCATAAAAAAACACAGTAAATCCAACATTATTAAACAAAGCGCTTGTTGGTCAGATTATCAACATGCGCCTATAATAGCGCAGCGTTTGTGTATATATATATATATATATATATATATATATAAAAAAACATTTTTTATATATATTTTTTTTGCTTAACAAAGCATGATATAACCTCTGTTTGGAAAGGAATGTGCAAAACTTGTTTTCATACTTAAGCTACAAAGCTAAGAGAAAAATGTTAAATGTATAATTTGATGCAATTTAGTTTTACTGTCATTTCAGTTTCTTGCGTTTATTTGCTGTATTGTTGTTACATTATTACAGTATATGCTTTACATTGTGAGTATTTCCAGGTTTCCTTGAATGCCCTTAAAACAATTCTATTTGTTCACCTGTTTCTCTAACCTTTTTGTTTGGTAAATAAACCCTTAATGAAAGCAATACTACAGTACATAATGTGTAAAGTTCAAAGAAGAACATCCAGATAGAAAGTTTAGTCCTTCCTGCATCCTAACTTGACATCAACTGTGGGTCAGCAGATGGAAAATAACTTTACAACAACAAAGCCTGAGTAAAAACAAGACATCTCACTTTGACACTTGGTTTCTGGTGGATTTGTACTTTGTTCTTCACACAGGAAAGATACTAATGGTAGGTAGAGTATTAATATGTCATACTAATATTACTCATAATGGTATAACTCAAATAAAAAGAAAAACCATGTGGTGTAGTGAAAATCACTCCTAAAAGTATTTTCTTTTAGAAAGTTACTTAAGTAAAAGTAACTAGTTCCTACCCACCCCTGAAATTATCACCTAATACATTTGTTTATAATAATATTTATGACTTGCATTCAGTACCAATGGATCAAGCTGCAGCCCAAGTTTGTGTGTGACTGTGAACATCCATGTCAGCATTTAGGTCGACGTTCTTTAGAACACCTGTGCACATCAGCACACATGTGATAAAAACATCAGTGTTCAATATTTGGTGGGGTGGGGGGCTAGAGCCTCACCCATCAGGACCCAAAGCAGGCGTGGAGAACACCCAGACCGCATTTATCCAAAGATCCCGAGAGCTAACGATGGCAGGTCTTAATAAAAAATCTGAATATTAATCTCAAGTTGTTCAAACTTTACTAAATGCAGGTATTGAGAACTGGACTCTGATCAGAGCTTCTATAATATTAAATAATTTATTTTTTTCCATGCTTAGAACACTTACAGAGCTTGTGCATCAACTTAAAGAGAACATAAAGACCTACTCATCATAATATTCTCCAACATTAACACCGGTTAAATTGCCCTACAAAACTACTGACATATTGACAGTTTCTTGAACATTTCAAAGTACAAGTTCCCCATTAGTCCAAACAGTTCAGCAACTTTTTCCCAGGGAATACATTTGCTGGTTTCTTGAAAATGGCACCCTTGAGATGTATTGCAACACAAAAAGGCAGATGGCATTACAGATGATCAAATCAAAATCAAATACAATGAAAAATACTTATTTTAACCCAAAGGGAAATGAAACGATGACTTGCTTCTATATTATTGGCACATGTGTTGTAACACCAAAATAATTATGTGAGTTTAAGAGGAAGCTTCACTGTCGCTGTTCTTTGTTTTCAAAGAACAAACAAAATTGAGCCGAACCAAAGCGGATTTTACACTAAGTAAACGAAGACTGCATCTGTTTTTTTGGTCACCTCTCCAGTATTATTGCTGAGTGATGCAACAGCACAGTAGAGCCTGTTGTTAGAGCTGCTGTTAGAATAAAATTAACAGACCTGTGCCCAGATTGTCATGCATAGATTGTGTTTTACCCTGACTTGTTCATTAATTACGGCTTTATAACTCTTATAACTTTTCCACATATTACTCTATTTATAGAATAATAATTAGTGAGTAACCATGTATAACAAATCTTATTTTCTAGTTTCATTCTAAGAGAGTACATCCTTTTTAATCGTCAGGTTCTATGTATTGGACACGATAAAAGCAAATATAACTTTGTTTAAAAGGGTTGACACAACAAAGTCTTATGTCTATAATGTCCAAACAAACCATGATACCTCTGTAACCATTCGCTTTGGACAAATGAGATTAAATTTGAATTGTCCTAACTACAAAAATCGTTAGACAAAAACGTCTCCAAACATAACGTTTTCGAGAGCCAAAATTGATTCGATCTGTCCAAAAACCTCAAGTTTGGCTAAAATGAGTCAGTGTAAATCCAGAAACATGTCCGAAAAAGAAAATAATGGTGTTTTTAATAGTCCTGACGCTAAACTCTCAGCTTCACGTTACTGTTGGTTGATGTGGGCAATCAAATTTTATACAGTACAGTTATTTGCAATATTTATATCTTAAAGGACACTTACATTATTGTTATGGTCATCTTACTTTGCAAAATAAAGTACTAAAATTTCAAATGCTCGTCACAAAATTAAAACATTCACTGTACTCTTTGAATACTAGATTTCCTTAAACTACTAGCCAAGTTTAATAAAACTTTATTAACAAAGGGAGATTAACCATTACTGGAACTCTTATAATCAACGTTTCTTCAAAGATTTGTTCCAGATGCTGAGGGCAGTGGGCCAGGATGCTCTCCTTTAGCAGTCCACATACATCTGCTCACAAAATCCAACTTTTTAGTAATGACCTCACATTGATGTAATAGTTCTAACCTTCTCCTTTGTTTCTTTCCTCGGTTATCAAAACTGTTGGGAGATGTGATTGCAGTTGATGTATTGTGATTTTAATAAGCTCCTTTGGTTGTAAAAAAAACTTGTTGCCATGGTTATGCATCATGACAAATGTCCATAAACACGAAAATCTTTTGGCTTAAAAGTAGCCACTACGGGGAGGGGATATTTGTCCAAAAACAAGTAACTTTTCTAACAGAAACGGAGAAATAAACTTTGTAAACAGAAGAAATATGACCTAAGTACTAGAGCTACTCCAACAGCAGAGCGCCATTCTAAAACATTCATAACAACCCACCGCTATCCAGGGATGTAGCGGTTTTGTTTTTGTTAGATGGCAAATTCTGTTTTCCAAAACACCTTGCAGATACAAGATGGCGGCGCGCAGTAGTGTAGCGGCTTCTCACGCTCCTAGTGAACACCCTGACTTAAGTAATTTCCGGTTCCGAGCCCAAATTCATGCGTCTCATGCGTATGAGTTATGGCAGGACTGAACTTTGTAGGATTAAGGACAGTTTGGTCAGCAAAAACCTAGAAAATAACATCCAAGCAAAGCTGGGCAGACTACAGCTCCTCCAGACTACGGCGTGGAGGAGCAGAGGCCGGCGGAGGCGATGCAAGCGGTGGAAGAAGAGGGGGAAGCGCGGCGGTGTGCTAGCCAGGCTAAAGGCTAATGCTAACCGACCCCAGATTCCGTCACTTTTCCTGTCCAACGTCCGCTCTTTGGACAACAAGCTGGACCTGCTGCGGCTGAGGAACAGCGTTTGTGAGGACACGAGGAACTATGCGGTGATCTGTCTCACAGAAACCTGGCTGAACGACATCATGCCGGACTCAGCCTTCCAACTCGCCGGCTGGCAGCTCTTCCGTGCGGACCGCAACCAGCTCTCCGGGAAAGCCCGCGGGGGCGGACTATGTGTCGATATCAACAAAGATTGGTGCACAAACTGCGTGTTGGAAAACAGCCACTGCTCCGAGGCGACAGAGCAGCTGACTGTGAAGTGCAGACCTCACTATCTGCCTCGGGAGTTTACGGCTGTGTTCGTTATTACTGTTTACATAGCGCCGGATGCTAATGCTAACATCGCGCTGAAGGAGCTACATGACAACATCAGCTCACTTCAGAACAAGCACCCGGAGGCTTTCTATGTGGCAGCGGGGGATTTTAACCACGTAGAACTGACGAACTGCCTGCCGAAGTTTAAACAGCATGTGAACATTCCAACACGTGGAAATAACACGCTGGACCGAGTTTACACCAACGTAAAAGACGCATACAGAGCCTTCCCCCGCCCCCACCTCGGGCTCTCCGATCACATCTCCGTCATGCTGGTGCCTGCATACCATCCCCGGCTGCGACACTCCAGACCCACACAGAGGACCATCACTGTGTGGCCCAGTGACGCTGACGCCGTGCTGCAAGACTGCTTCGGCTGCACAGACTGGCAGGACTACACATCTGCTGTCCTGGGGTACATCAGCAAGTGTGTGGAGGATGTCACCACCGCCAAGACTGTGACTTGCTACCCGAACCAGAAACCCTGGCTGAATGCAGAGGCACGTTCTCTGCTGAAAGCCAGGGAGGCTGCGTTTAAGTCTGGTGACTCACAAGAGCTCAGGAGGGCAAGAAGAGAGCTGACTGAAGGAGTTAAGAGGGCAAAAGCTGCATATGCTCAGAAAATCCAGGGACACTTTTCCTCCCAGGATCCACAGAGCATGTAGAAGGGCATCAAGTGCATTACAGACTATAAACCTAAAACTGCACAATGTCCCAAAGACCCCTCCCTGCCTGAGGCTCTCAACCAATTCTACGCCTGGTTTGAGAACCCTGACACCCACCTGGAGCAGAAGGATTCATATGTTCGTATGCTGTTTGTGGACTTCACATCTGCCATCAACACCATGATTCCTCAGACTCTGATTAATAAACTCTCCTCACTTGGACTGAGCTCTTCCATCTGCAACTGGGTCCTGGACTTCCTGACCAACAGGCCGCAGTCTGTGAGGATTAACAACATCTCCTCCCCCACAATCACCCTCAGCATTGGCTCCCCTCAGGGCTGTGTGCTGAGCCCCTTCCTGCTCACACTGCTCACATATGACTGCTCGCCTATCCATCCAGGCTGTCATATTGTGAAGTTTGCGGACGACACAGCAGTGGTTGGATGCATCACAAACCGTGATGAGGCCAGCTACAGGTAGGAGGTGGAACACCTGGAGGGTTGGTGCAGAGAGAACAACCTCTGCATTAATGTACAGAAAACCAAGGAGATGATTGTGGACTTCAGAAGGGGCAAGCATGCCCACCTCCCCCTGCACATGGGAGGATCTGCGGTGGAAGTGGTCAACAGATACAGGTACTTGGGTGTACACCTGAGTAACAACCTCACCTGGAGCAATAACACTTCCTCAGGAGGTTGAGAAGAGCTGGACTCGGGAGCTCGGTTCTCACCTCCTTCTACAGATGTGTGGTGGAGAGCGTCTTGTGCTCCAGCATCAACGTGTGGCATGGAAGCTGCTCTGCGGCAGACAGGAAAGCTCTGCAGAGAGTGGTGAAGACTGCACAGAGAACTGTTGGAGTCAGCCTCCCCAGCAACACAGACATTTACACCTCCAGATGCAGGAAGAAGACCTCAGGCATCGTGAAGGACCCCACACACCCAGCACACTCACTTTTTGTCCCGCTCCCCTCAGGCAGGAGGCTGCGGAGCATCAAGTGTAAAACCACCAGACTGAGAAACAGCTTTATTCCTGAAGCTGTGAGACTCACAAACACACGCAAGGACAATTAGAAATGAAAAACACTTTCTCATTTAATCGGCACTGTTCACTTTAATATCACACTTTAAAATGTCACTTAATATGTCACCTGCACTACAAATTTTCATTGCTGC
This sequence comes from Orestias chungarensis, assembly GCA_032876305.1. Lineage (NCBI taxonomy): Eukaryota > Metazoa > Chordata > Actinopteri > Cyprinodontiformes > Cyprinodontidae > Orestias > Orestias chungarensis. The sequence continues at coordinate 717,116 of JAVLVB010000317.1, read as the reverse complement.
TATGTCCGATGTCCCATATTGTAGATTCTGTGTAGTCAAATCCTATTCTCGCATAGTTCTTATTTTTATTATATTATCTAAAATTGCTATCAGGGTGTAAACTGGCCCGGGGGATTAGAATTTCGTCCCACCTCATGTACCACATGTGATGACAAATAAAAATTCCTTGATTCCTCCTTGATTCCTTCCTCATCAGCAGGACAGAGTAAGCTTTTTTTATATCCTGCTTGGAAATAAAGTGAAAAATAAAACACTTTTTTCTCCTAACTCTGCACTCTAAAGTTTCTCAAAAGGTAAAAGAGAAATGATGGACTTACTTTAAGGCCGTGAAACTCCACACAGCTCCCAGCTCTGCTCCTGGCGCTGTCCACATGCTCATCCTCCATTCCTACTAACATCTCCTGGTCAGAAAACCTTCGTCCCCCTGCTAGCATAGCGGCTTTGACCCGACCGTCTGAACAAGCCAAACTGACATCTGCTCAGTCTGATAGCTGCACTTCTGCCCCCCTCTCTTGCTTATCTACTCCTCCTGTTGTGTCTCAGATTGTCCAGAACCCTCTTCCTCTACACCTGCCACGATGAAAATCCTTAAAGAAACACAAGATAAATTAAAAACTAAGTTTTTACTTAAAAACAAGGAAAACAGGTTTTTGTCAACTTTAATCTTTGGCAAGAGTTTTCCAGCATTATTGTTTCTGTCTGGCTGGCAGGGGTTTTGGTGCTGTCCAGTTGGTCATCCACACCCCTCCCACTGCCTATGTATTTGAGACTCAGACAAGTCTGTCTGGTCCGATTGGCTAGTCAGGTGGAAGGGGGGAAAACAGAGGGAGGGACTGGGAAGGGAGGCAGAAAAAGAGGTGAAGGATTTATGGATCTGTGATGGCATTGTCTATCTATCCATCTACTCAATTTAATCACCCCCCCCCCCCTCCCGCATAAGACTAGAGTCAATAGGAAAAGAGGGATGCTGTTAACATGATGTAATTTTCAGTCTTTTTAAGCTCAAATATTCAAAACAGGAATGAAGAAAATAAAAACCCATCACAAAACCTATCATACTTGGTAATTGTGTGTAAAAATGGATGCCACAGAGACATACTCTACTACCACTATTCAAATGCAATGAGCTGAAATGAAAAGGGGTTCTATTGTGTACAGCCTGGTGACCTTATGTAAAGGGTTACATGCACACTCAGTTACACACACATACAAATATTTACAGTACATTTATACTAAGAAGGAACTACAGTTCAAAATAACTTGTGGTTTTTGTTTTGTTTTGAAACGTGGTCATTTGGTAGCTTTAATTTCACTACATGCTAGTGTTTCATTACTGCAGCACATTTTAATAGCATCAGAATGCTTGTTTCAACAGGTCAGCAAACAATAACGCATCAGCACACATCAGCAGAAGATGGTTCAAGACCAAGAAGATTAACCCGATGGAGTGGCCAACTCAATCCTTGGACCTTAATCCCAGAGAAAAACTCACAGGGTAACGTTTTTGAATAGTGATTATACAATTACATTTAAGCTTTTTCAGTATGAGATTAAAAGATTTCAGTATTTTCATGCTTTCAAACTGAAAATAGGACACAGTAGTTTGAGAAAGATTTCAATGCAGTGAAGGGGAATACTGTGCTTCTGCTGTAGCTTGCATTTAGTGTTCGAGGGTGGATTAACACATTTCCAAATCCTAAAAAACTATTTGGACAATTTACAAGACCATCCTGTCACCAATGTTAATCTTTCAGCACATTTTTTTTTAATTCAAAGTCTTTGAAAACCTATTTTCTTGACGGCTTGACGTCTAACTGCTACTCTAGTCAAATGCTATCTTTTTTTAAATCTTTTTGTCATTAGCTTTTACCATTTTCACAATTTTCTGATTGATTTGAATGATTGTTTTTAGTTATTTTCCACTTCTTTCTGCTTTTGGTGCATTTCAATCTCTGTTCTATGAAGGCCTCGCAGGTTTATTAAGGAATTTCACGGGTAATGCTCCACCTGGCAGTGGGAATTTTCAGGGTTTCTTCTGGTCTTTTACACAACAGTTCAGACTGCAAATAGTACAACAACAAAGAAATTAGGATGATGCATTAACAAAGTGAGCATCTAAATAGTCAACAGGACACTCATTTCAATTTTTTACTGTACTTGAGTTTCAGGAATGCCAATTGTTATTTTGATAAGAATTTAGATTACTTTATTATGTTTCTTTATTCCTTATGTACTAATATCAATTTAAATATTAAACCATGTCTCTCCTATGAATGTTGTAACTCTAGCTTCTCTGCTCTGTTCTGGCAACTCTTCCAGCAGCGCCTCAACGTTAGTGTATGTGAGTCTCTAGTGAAAGTGAAGTTTTTAGATTTTACTCCACCACAGATGCTAAGCAATGAGTTTTGATGCTGTCGGTTTACTCTGAGTTCGAGGTAATTTAGCAAACATAGTAACTACAAAAAAAGGATACTTATCCTCTGACAGAAAAGTAGAACCTATCATTTCAGCCAACACAGCTCAATGATGGTTGAATGAAAATTTATTGTAAAATAGATTAAATGAATCAGTCCAAAATAACAGGTGCTTAGACAGGGCTGAGGGTTAGCAGACAGAAGCAGGATCGACTTACCCAAGCAGGATGATCAGGGGGTAAGGCCTGAATAGGCGTCAGGGCACAGAAACAGGGTCAGGCTCAAGAAGACAGAAACAAGCTTAATGATCCTGAGGGCAGGGATAGGGGCAGAAGTCCAGAGTCCAGATGACAGGATTGATAGTCTATCAAATCAACAACAGCACTGTATCCATAGGGCGAGGCGAGTCAGGAAAGTAGTGGGACATAACTTGGTCATGCAAACAAGAAACACGATCAGAAATGTTTGACGTCTACTTGCAAAATGGCTTTCAATAATGTGTGACTGGTGAGTGTTTCCGGCTCTCATCAGCACTGATGAGAGTGACTGTGGTCAGCACAGGTGGAATGAATGAATAATCATAGTAGGGAACTAAGAGACATGTAAACAAAACCAGAAACAAACCACTGCAGTTGCTAATAATTATATTTTTTTGTTGTTGTTTGTTTTTTTTGTTTTTTGTTTTGTTCTGAAAGTTGATGTTATGTGATTGAGTTGCTTAGCTGCAACGCTGAGAAAATATAGAATTTAAAATAGTTTAATGGCCATACCCACATAGAATCAAGAATCAAGAATCAGTTTATTTATATAGCGCCAATTTACAACAGGTGTCGTCTCAAGGCACTTCACAGAAAATCAATTAAAATTAAAGATACATCATAACAAATCAATTTGAAAAAGTTTCCAATCTAAGGAACCCCAGCAGATTGCATTGAGTCATTGACTTACAGCATTCACTCCTCTGGAATCAGCAGGCAGAAACAATGGCTTGTGTTGCTGTTGACTTTACAGCAATCCCTCATACTGAGCATGCATGTAGCGAGAGTGGAGAGCAAAAACTCCCCTTTAACAGGAAGAAACCTCCAGCAGAACCAGGCTCAGTACAAGCAGCCATCTGCCACGACCGACTAGGGGTTTGAAAAGACAGAAAACTAAATTAGAAGCAGAGGATACTGAAATAATAGAGTTTATAGCAGCAGTTGTAGAGCGTCACTGGAAGCATCTCAGCCCATGTTCTCATCCATTAGCTGTCTCAGCTAACAGAACGCCAGCCCAGGTGTGGTTATTATGGAGAGAAGAACACTAAGAGAAAACAAAAGGTTAACAAGGTTGAAATAACGGTAACTAAGTAGATTGGACAAAGGAAGAAAGTAGCAGAGAGAGAAGTGGTCAGATTGTCCTCCAGCAGTCTAAGCCTATAGCAGCATAACTATAGAAAAACTTA
>JAVLVB010000317.1:697613-713158 GCA_032876305.1 Orestias chungarensis | reverse complement strand
AGCTGTCTCAGCTAACAGAACGCCAGCCCAGGTGTGGTTATTATGGAGAGAAGAACACTAAGAGAAAACAAAAGGTTAACAAGGTTGAAATAACGGTAACTAAGTAGATTGGACAAAGGAAGAAAGTAGCAGAGAGAGAAGTGGTCAGATTGTCCTCCAGCAGTCTAAGCCTATAGCAGCATAACTATAGAAAAACTTAAATAACTTAACCCTATAGATTGAGACATGAAGAAGGTAGAGCAAAGGAGAACCGTCTGTCAAGAGGTCCTCCCCAACCGGATTAGGCTGTCTTCTCTACCTCTTCTTAACTATAAACTTTACCAAACAGGAAGGTTTTAATTCTAGATTTGAAACTAGACAGGGTGTCTGCCTCACGGACTAAAGCTGGAAGCTTGTTCCACAGGAGAGGAGCCTGATAACTGAAAGATCTGCCTCCCATTGTGCTTTTAGAGATTCTAGGAACCACCAGTAAACCTGCAGTCTGGAGCGAAGTGCTCTGTTAGGGACATAAGTAGTAAGCAGATCTCTGATATACGATGGAGCTTGATTAGTGAGGGCTTTATATGTCAAAAGAAGAATCTTAAAAACCATTATAAGTTTGACAAGGAGCCAATGAAGGGAAGCTAAGATTGGGGAGATATGATCTCTCTTTTTAAGTTTCATCAGAACTCTTACTGCAGCATTTTGGAACAACTGTAGACTTTTAATTGCATTTTGTGAACTTCCTGCTAATAAAGAGTTACAATAGTCCAGCCTTTAAGTAACAAATGCATGGATTGGTTTTCAGCATCTGTCCTAGAGAGAATATTTCTATTTTTTGCTATATTCCTACGGTGAAAGAAGGAAATCTTACAGACCTGTTTTATATGGAAAGACATTTCCTAATCAAAAATAACACCAAGGTTCTTTACATTGTCACCAGATGCCAACCTGATTCTATCCAGGTCAAGTGGCCGACTAAGCAAATTCTTTTTAGGGGTTCTGGTCCAAAGATAACAACTTCTGTCTTTTCAGAGTTCAAGAGCAGAAAGTTTAAAGTCATCCACATTTTTATGTCATCTAGACATGCCTGTAATCTACCAATCTATATACCACTGATAAAAACATCTCAGAACAAGACGGATGGAACAAAGGTATAATAATATTAGCTGTAATCTCATTGTACAATGTGTATTCATAAAGGCTATTCATTATCAGGCTTCAGCTACAGTTTTGTGTTTTTCGTCATTCTCACGTACTCAGCAGGCCTGAAACACAGTTTATCATTCCCTACTTGGTAGAGACAGATTCAACACCCTAACCCACTGTAACACATATCGGGTTTGTGCTGATATGACGGTGTCTTTAGAAACTAACAGACTTTTGTTAAGCTGACAAGCTGGAGTACTCATAGAGCACTTGTTCTTCCAAAAAAAAAAGACTTCAGATGTGTTGTTCTGTCTGTTTTATTACTTATATATGTACAATTTCATAATCGGAATAATCGAAAATCAGATCTGTGTCCTACTACTATTACTCAAAGGCAACTCTAAACAGCTTTTGCCTTGATTTAAGGGAACTCATTGTTTCAACAGTTTTACAGTTTACTGGAAGTTTGTCTTGAAAAGGGCATAAAAACTGAATGTTGAAGTGACATTTTTGAATCTGAGTTTGGGCATGCAGAGTAGATTTGAACTAAAAGAACTAAAGACAACTAAAAGATCTGAGCGATCAAGAAATCCTTATTGTATTTTGGTGGTTGGCCATTCAGTGATTACTAACTAACAAAAGTATTTTAAAATCTATTCTCTAAATAACAGGAAGTCCCTCTTGGGAGTTTAGAACTGGAGTGATGGGCTTTGTTTCCATAGTTTTGGACACTGATATTAGTATTTTGGATCAGCTGCAGCTGTCTGATTCAACTTTTGGGCAGACACGTTTAGACACTGTAGCTGTAATCAATTCAACTGAAGACAAAAACAAGAGAAGATTTTATTATCAAGATCATGTTTTGGTCATTAGTCGTTATAATTGGGGAATGTTCTTTAGGTGATAGGAGGCTAAATTTGTAATTTTCCCTATATGTCTTTCAGTGGTGGCTAGTGAAAAATGCAAAAAAGATGGCAATAGATTTCCCTTCATCAGAAAACAACTATGACTCAACAATAATAAAATGTTCTTCACAGACCAAAGTTACAAGAAGGACTTAGTTAAAGAACTGTTCAGTAACTTGGTAAATGCTCCATATTTAAATGTTAATCTGTGTCAAAAGCTGACTCTGAGTCATAGTCAAAAATGTAAAAACTCCCCCAACTAATGTATGATTGCGCTCCAAACATTTTTGTCACCAACTGATCCGCCACAGCATGGTAATGTACGACACCTTTGAAGTTTGTGGAGGTACTTGGACTCTAATTAGTGCATGTTTTTGTAATTAAAAAGATTTATTATCCAAGCTGGTTCATTCAATCAGATCATCCAAATGTCACGCTGTTAGACTTCTTGCAGGCACCAAGCATCTTTGAGACTGGCAAAGCTTTGGTCAGAGGCCAGAGTTGAGTAATTAGATTATGGCTCACTCAAGCTTTAATAATACCAGACAAACAAAGAGTTTTGGGACCTAGCAGAGCAGTAAGAGATTTTCAATTAGCAGGTTCAGAATATTGAATGAAAATAAGAAATTGCAAATCATAAAAAAGAGACCAGCATAAAATCTACTAACACTCTTAGAGGAATGGTAGCTCACAGGAAAGTTATCAGTTTTTAAACTGGTAGCTTATACTTCTTGCCAATAGATAAAAAGATAATGACAACAGCTTTTTCATTTTTCTATGAACTGACACATATCCAACCCGTCTAGATTTTAACTGTTTTACTGACAAGATCAAGTAGACCAACGGAGGAAATTTTCTGCAGGCAAAGCACTTTATTTTTGACTAAACATGTTGTTTGGCATCCACTAGTCTGTTCCAGTTTTCTAAATTGTTGATGTTAATATGAATATGTTTGTGTGCTAGCTAAATTGGCGAGTAAACCACAATGCTGTGCCTGTGTTGGTTGTTCCTAGCTAATCTTTTTCTATGTTTCCTTTTATTCCGAAAGCAGAATTTCAGTGCAGGTAGCCTGACTCAATGTCTGCGTCATTTCTGACAAAAGATCCTCCAGTAAAAGCCCCAAAACAGAACTTTGTCTAATAAAGAGAAAACTTTAACTTTATTCACGTTGCAAGTGACAGAGCTGATTCTGAAAACGGATAGGTTAATTGTAATAGAATTATAAAACAGGACTTATTCAAACTAAACTGGAAAAAAAAGTAGGATAAAGATCAGCTTTAAAACATATTCTGGATTGCATAATTAGAATGGAAATAAGGGGGGGCTGATATTCCTGAATCCAAATCCCAGCAGAAATGAGTGGAGAAAGATTGCATGGCCCCCCATAATTACAAATAAACCAAGCTTCTAAAATCCGTACTTACAAGCCCCCCGGTTGTCAAACAGTTACAACATATTGGTACGGGAGTACAGTACAAGAGCAGTGGCCAGGCATTGGCTGATTGTGCTAAAAAGTGTTTAAAAAAGCAAGAGCAAAGTTTACAGAGTAAAAAAATCCAACAGATGCTGTGATTTCCCCAGTGAGAGAATGTATGATTGAACTGATGACATTCATCAAGTCTTGAGTAACTGGTTGGGGCAAAAAGATTCGGTCTCACTGCGGCTGTGTGTTTGTTGGAGAATACTGTTTGTTTTAGACGTGGGTCTGGTTGCAGATTCCAGGATTATTTAGAAACATGGGAAATAATTGATATGTGCCAGGAGTAGATTGCAATTTATCAACCCATGTTACAAGGCCACCCCCCTCCTACACATCGGACTGTCTTACCACTTAACTGTTATGCTAATGCTGGCATACAGACAAAGAGTTAGAGTGACAAAGTCACCAAACTGGTTCAAGAGCAGGTAAGAGTGTGGCCAGAGGGGGCCTCCTCTGCCCTGCAAGACTGCTTTGATACAACAGACTGGGATATGTTTAAGCAGTCAGCCACTTACAACAACCAGATTGACATAGAGGAGTACACAGACACGGTTACCTCTTCCATCACCAAGTGCATCGACGATGTGACTCACACAAAGATCATCACCACCCGGGCTAACCGAAAAAAACCATAGCTGACAGGCGACGTCCATAGGCTGCTGAAGGCCAGAGAAGAAGCCTTCAGAGCTGGGGATGAATCTGGCTTGAGAACAACGAGAGCCAACCGGTCCTGTGGCATCAAGAAAGCAAAACAGGACTATACCCACAAGATAACAGTCCACTTCAAAGACAGTAAGAACGCACAGAGCATATGGCAGGGCATTCAGGCCATCACAGACTACAAGCCCGCGCAACAGAGCTCCAAGAGCAACATCCCTTTGCTTGACGAACTGAATCGCTTCTACGCACGCTTTGATGCACAGAACAAAACATCCCCACAGAAGACCCCGCTACCCCCTCACGATCAGACCCTGTGCCTCTCTGCCATCAGCTTGAAGAGAACACTTGCTGCCGTCAACACCCGCAAGGCAACGGGGCCGGACAACATCCCTGGTGGTGGGCTCAAGGACTGCGCAGAGGAGCTTAAGGGTGTCTTCACAGACATCTTCAACACATCCCTGGTGCAAGCCATTGTGCCATCCTGTCACAAAGCTGCCACCATTATACCTGTGCCAAAGAAATCTGCTCCATTCTGCCTCAATGACTACCGCCCTGTGGCACTGACACCCATAGTAATGAAATGCTTTGAACAGCTTGTCATGTCACACATCAAATCCATTCTTCCCCCCACCCTGGACCCTTTACAATTTGCCTACAGAGCCAAAAGGTCCACAGAGGATGCAGTCTGCTCTGCTCTCCACCCAGCCCTCACCCACCTGGACAAAAGAGACTCATATGTGAGAATGCTGTTCATTGACTTCAGCTCATTCAACACCATAATACCACAACAACTCATCTGTAAACTAGACAAACTAGGTCTCAGCACCTCCCTCTGCAACTGGCTACTGGACTTCCTCATTCAGAGGCCCCAAGCAGTACGTGTCGGCAACAACATCTCAAGCAGCATCACATTGAGCACAGGGCCCCCCAAGGCTGCGAGTCAGTCCACTGATCTTCAGCCTGGTGACGCATGACTGCAAAACAACCTACAGCAATAACCACATCGTGAAGTTTGCAGAAGATACAACACTGATGGGTCTCATCACCAAGGGAGACGAGACCCAATACAGGAAGGAGGTAAACCTTTTGACCTTATGGTGCAGGGACAACAACCTTTTGCTGAACGTCAACAAAACCAAGGAGATCATTGTTGACTTCCGGAGGGGCCACACCCACTGACTATTGACGGGGCTGCTGTGGAGATGGTGAACAGCACCAAATTCCTGGGGGTCCACATCGGTGAAGACCTCTCCTGGACCGCTAACACTACAGCACTGACAAAGAAAGCCCAGAGGCGCCTCTAATTCCTGTGGAAACACAGGCATGCAGGTGCTCTACTGCCCATTCTGACTACATTCTACAGAGGCACCATTGAGACCATACTTACCAGCTGTATCACAGTTTGGGGCGGGAGCTGCACTGAACACAACAGGAAAGCCTTGCAGCGCATTGTAAGCACAGCTGGGAGGATCATTGGTGCCACACTCCCCTGCCTGAAAGACATTTACACCACCCGCCTCACTCGCAAGGCAATCGCAATTGTTGGTGATATGAGCCACCCCACTCACAATCTGTTCAACCTCCTGCCCTCGGGGAGGAGATACACAAGCCTGTCTGCTCACACCACCAGACTTACCAACAGCTTCATACACCAGGCTGTCAGGATGCTGAACTCACTCTCGTCTCATATCCCAACTAGGCCTACATAACATAAACATAGGTACATAAAACCCTGGGTTGAACCTTGAACCTCACAAGGACTGCCTTGCACTACCTACTATTTAACCATACCCGCACTACTATGTCACTTGCACACTTGGATTAAACAGGTATACCTCAAACTGCCACTATGTGCCTATCTTTGCACTATCTTGAACTCAGGATTGAATTGTACTGTAGATTGTACTGTGTATTTTTTACTCTGTGTTTTTACTTAGTCACTTTCACTATTTATTTATTTATTTATTTTTACCTGGATGTTACTTGAATGTTGAGATCTGTCTCTGTCTTAAATGTTGAGATCTGTCTCTTTCTTGAATGTTGATATCTGTCTTGTCTTGACAACATAAATGTCAAATGTCTTGTGTACACCGTAGAGATAGAGAGAAACGCAATTTCGATTCCTTTGTATGTCTGGTACATGTGAAAGAGTTTACAATAAAACTGACTTTGACTTTAATGATGTTCCTAATTTTTTTAAAGAATCAATGAAAATCTGAAATAATTTTCAACTTAACTCATCAGCATTTGTTTGGAAAACTGGAAAGCTACCAAAATAGTAAAGACATGCTCCGCTTCTTTTTGCTGCAACTAGAACGAAATGTCCAAATAGAAATGCTTTAAATACCTACTTATCCTGGTAAGGACAGCTCCTCTCTTTAGTGGTCATTGGGAACTTTGTGCCCAATGACTGCATAGAAAACTTGATGTTACAATTTTTAAAAACTAATACCAGACAAAGTGAATTAAAAAAATGTGTTTGAAGACAAAGACAAGAGTGAGTAACATTCCAAGTTATTCACTTGGAATACATTTCTTGTGAAAAGCAAGAACAAATCCCTGGTACTAGTTTGTAGTGTCAACTATTGAGCCGCCCTACGCTTAAATGCTTTCTTTAGTCCCCACAACTCTGAAAATCATATTGGTTTGAATTTAGAAGTGCATGTCTCCTTACTTGGGGGTGGAAAAATAAAATTCACAAAGACAACTGATTTTAAGTGTGATTGAAACAAGGAAACAAATAAAGTACAATAAATAACATGTAACAGCAGTTGATACAATGCAGAAGTAGGATACACAATGAGTTCTCAACGTAGGCATGACAGGCTTTATTAACCTAAGGCAGACTCTTTACGAGGAGCATAATTGTCTACATTTTTGTTTCTAAATAGCTTTTGTGCATTTCTCTGATATAAAATTATCATAACTGTTAGTCCAACCTAACAGAACATTTAGTACATTGTGCACATGATAGTAACAGTCTCCATCCAACAATTTGCAAATACATTAAGCAAATCAAACAATCAAAAAAAAATTATTTATCCCAAAGGGAAATTAAATGTTGGAGTATCTCATTTAACTGAGGAGTTGTTGTAGATGATGATGGCTGTGGGCAGGAAAGATCTTCTGTAGCATACTGTTTTGCAACTAAGCTGTAGAAGCCTCTGACTGAAGAGACTCTGTTTTCCAGTAAAATGATGTTCATAGATAGATTCCATACCTTTCTCCGCTGTTTGAAATTATTGTTACCATTATCATTTGCTTATGTTATGCTAATCAAAATTAATTATTCTCATTTACACAGAATAGTCATCATCTTCAATATTAATCCCCCTCATTTCATTGCTTGAGTCATTGCAATGGAAAGCGTTCAACTAGTTCTCAAAATCTTAATGCATCTCTTTTTGCATCTCTCAGATTTAACAGTTTCTTTTTTTTTTCAAGCAAACCTTAGCTTTCACTCATGATACTGTTTCGGTGTGTACACAGCTTTACCAGCTTTACCCAAGAGTGTTTTTTATGTTTGTATTAGAATTACAAAAACTTTATCGAGGAAAATGGGAAGCTCGATTTTCAGTGTCTTGTGCTCATTTAGCTCAATTGCTGTGAATGTAGACCTATAGGTTTTTTAATGGTGATGCGTGAAATGCACCAAAGTGACTGAGAAACCCTGTGAAACTAGAAATCCTAAAAGGCTGCAGAACGTCATCATGTTAGGTTGAGTCAATATTTCAGAGTGTTAAACATCTTTCAAATTGATGCAATTTGGTAGTACACACATAAATAGCAGTAAAAGAAAATAAACAAAACATGTTGAAAAATATTTTCATTCAGCCTGAACAAAGACAGAACAAAGTCATTATTATCTTTCAGGTATAAATGGTATAGTATCCACCGCTGCCTACCACCTGATCACTTCCTTGATGGCCTTCCTGACAGTCCTCTGGAATCAAAGAATCAAGGAATCAAGGAATTTTATTTGTCATCACATCTCATGTGGTACATGAGGTGGGACGAAATTCTAATCCCCCGGTCCAGTTTACACCCTGATAGCAATTTTAAATAATATAATGAAATATAAAGAACTATATCCTATATATATATATCCTATATATATATATAGGATTTGACTACACAGAATCTACAATATGGACACAAAATCTACAATATGGGACTTCGGACATAGCAGCAATGAAAATTCAGAGTGCAAGTGACATATTAAGTGACATTTTAAAGTGACATTTTAAAGTGAGATATTAAAGTGAACAGTGCTGGTTAAATGAGAAAGTGTTTTTCATTTGTAATTGAGTGTGTTTGAGAGTCTCACAGCTTCAGGAATGAAGCGGTTTCTCAGTCTGGTGGTTTTACACTTGATGCTCTGCTTGATGCTTGTTGCTTGATGCTCTGGATTTATGTAGTAGGTTTTTGGAGGGGGTGGAGTTTAAGATTAAGGTGTGAACTTGGTTTAGCTTATGGTTAGGGTGAATTCAAGATTCAGAGAAACAATACACAGTTATCCAGTCAGTATAGAAGTAACACCTCCTGTTTGTGTCACTGATATGTCGATCCATTTATTAATGGACTAATTATCGCTATTTCAGCTGAGTTGCAGGGGAGCTTGTGTCTACATCCTGATGTCATCTGGACAGAGATGAGAACCATGCATACGGCAATTTACAGCATGATTTTATATGATGAAAAAAAAATTATCTCTTTGCAGGAGTAGCATACAGTTTAAATACCAGGTTTCTAAGATTGTCAGTTGTCAGTGTCCTGATATTACCAGATGAGTTTCTGTTGCTGTTTGGTTTATTTTATATATCACCAGCTCGAATAATAAAACTATTTCTATGTATAATAAAAAAAGACAAGCAAAGTTAATAGGTTGTTAATGGTGTAAAAAAAGCTTTCAACCCTTATTAATCGTTTTTTTGACAGTATTGCTTCATTTCCAGGATACTAATGGCTTGTTGGAACCTGTTCCATGTCCCATCTTTACCTCTCCGTTTTGTAAGAATGATGACATCAACATTCCCTACTGTGATATAAGACCTCTGCTATTTTAATTGTTTTTACGTGCAACTGGCAGGACAAAGCGAAAGTTCAGGATTTAAACCATAACCCGTTACCAAGTATAAATGCTATGCACCATACTGAGGACCATTTGCTGCCTGTGTTCTCCTTTTCTCTCAGCCGAACTCCTGTGTAGCTAAAATAAGTATTTGCCTCTGGTGCCGCAAAATTTAAAACAAAAAAAGAAGTTGGTGAATCGCTCTTTATAATAACAGGTACATTAAACTGAAAGTCCCGAAACAGTTGCACTTTCATTTCGAACAAAGTAAGACATGCTTTTTAAATTGTTCCCTCCGTCTGTTGGCATAGCAACAAAAAACTAATTATCCCTGTTTGTTAATTTTCAGTGCTGCTCAGGGTTTTGTCACGTAAACCTCAATGTTTAAATTTAGGATTTTATACTATTAACCAAAACAAAGTAGTGCATGATGACTTAACAATAAAAGGGGTTTTATGCATAGGCATACCTTGAACTAAGGGTTATAAAGTAATTAGTATGGGGTTCAGATTGATCAAGGTTTTATTTTTTTATAAACTCAACATTAAAAACCGTTGTAAAAACAAACCTTAAAAGTAAATAAATCCATGTTTTTATACATTTTATATTAGTACAACTCTGGATGTAGCATTAGTATTAGCATAATAAACATAGGCTTTATATCATGCAACTTTACTCCAAGTTCAGCACCTTTAACTAAGAAATAGGACAAAAACATCCACAATTCATCAGCTTTGTGCAAGATAGAAAGCCTATGTTGTTGATTCACAAAGAGAAAGCAAATCTTTAAACTAAGGTTTTGTCTACTTTTCCTAATGTATTCTCCAGGCTTTGTGCATAAACAGAACAGAATCCCACTTGCACATGGACCCAAAAACCTTTTTTTAACCAAACATCAACTCGTAAACTAATAAATATAATTTATTCAGGCGTGGGTTTGGAGTGGAAACACGTTACGTCTCAAGGGAGCTTTTCAAATAAAGGTGGTAACAGGCGGTGAGTCACATTTAAAGTATGAGCTGAAGGTCCACACTTAGAGAAACTGCAGAAAAATAGTATTCAGTCAACAGTAATGAATAACTTTATCAAATACATTTACTCACAACAGTCTACAGGACATTTTTATCACTAATTCCAGTAACTTTGTTATTAAAAAGCTCCTCATGATTGAAGTGAAACATCCAAGACATCCAATCTGGACATTTTTTATGATTTTAACTTAGTTGTCCTGTATACCTTAATGATGATGTTTTATTGTTTGTCTGTTTTTTGTTTTGTTTTATTTTTCAGAAGACTTTATTCATGGACCTCTAAATTTGAGTAAATGTTTGAATAAAACGTTTTTCTTTTCAATCTGAAGTGCACAGAAAACGCGGCTATCAATAGGCAATTTAACTAGCTTGAAGATCAATTGATAACAATCAGAGCTAAACAGAGAGCCAGTTCAGAGTAGTAATAATATCAATGCTAACCAGAATATCAATCATATTGTGATTATAAAAGTGTAAGTAAGTCATCCCTGTAACGTTTCACAGCAGGCGTGCACCATACCAGATGCATAGAAACAGTATTTGTTTACAGTTGAAGAGATCATCTGCAGCCTGAGTCCATCTACTTGCTGCCTGGATGAGTTACCCACTAGATTCCTAAAGTCTGTGCTGAGCAGTTTGCTTCCGCAACTCGATCAGTTAGTCAATATCTCACTTCAGACTGGAATATTCCCAAAGGCCTTCAAAACTGCTGTTATTAAGCCTCTCCTAAAGAAGAGCAGTCTGGATGCCACAGTACTGAACAACTACCGGCCCATATCAAACCTACAATTCTTAGGAAAAGTGCTGGAAAAAGTTGTATACAAACAGCAGAGTGACTTTCTCCTGTCTAACAATGTGTTTGATGCTTTCCAGTCAGGCTTTAGGCCCCACCACAGCACTGAGAAAGCTCTGATCAAGGTGACAAATGACATCCGCCTGAACTCAGATGCAGGCAAAGTCTCTGTCCTAGTTCTGCTGGACCTGACCGCCGCCTTTGATACCGTTGACCATGTGATTTTATTACAAAGGTTAAAAGACTGGGTGGGAATCACTGGTATGGCTCTAAACTGGTTCAAGTCCTACCTTGAGGACAGGTGTTACTTTGTTCAAATGGGAACTGCGTCTCCGACCGAATGGGTGTAACCTGTGGGGTTCCCCAGGGGTCGATCCTGGGACCCCTTTTATTCAATCTGCACATGTTTCCATTGGGCCAGCTAATACGCAGCCATGATGTGTCCTACCACAACTATGCTGATGACACTCAGATCTACGTGTCGCTGACAGCAGGAGAACATGGGCCTGTTGATTTATTCTGTCACTGTATTGAACAGATCAGTCTGTGGATGCAGAACAACTTCCTCCAGTTAAACTCAGACAAAACTGAAATCATTGTCTGTAGCCCACAGAAACAAAGAGAAAGTGTCATCAGTTACCTTCTGACGCTCTCTCTGGAACCTAAACATCAGGTCAAAAATCTTGGGGTAATACTCGATTCTGACCTGAACTTCAACAGCCACATTAAATCAGTAACATCAGCAGCCTTTTACCATCTTAAAAACATTGCCAGGACCAGAGGAATAGTCTCTAAACCAGACCTAGAAAGACTTATCCATACTTTTATCTCTAGCAGGTTAGACTACTGTAACGGCCTGCTCACTGGGCTTTCTAAACGGGCCTTAAGACAGCTTCAGAACATCCAGAATGCTGCTGCTCGAGTTCTGACCCAAACCAGGAAATATGACCACATTAGTCCAGTGCTCAAGTCTCTGCACTGGCTTCTTGTCAGTCAAAGAATAGACTTTAAAACAGCCTTGCTTGTGTACAAATCTCTTCATGGTTTGGCCCCAAAGTACATATCTGACATGTTAGAGCATTATGCACCAGCCAGGACTCTGAGAACCTCAGGTAGTGGCCTCCTGCTGATGCCCAGAGTCAGGACCTAACAAGGGGAGGCTTCATTCCAGTTTTATGCTCCTAAAATCTGGAACAGTCTTCCTGAAGAGGTGAGACAGGTTTCAACTCTGCCGTTGTTTAAATCCAGGCTGAAAACAGCCTTATTTAACTGTGCATATAGCAACTGAGAATATTTTTACTATTATTATTATTTTATTTTAATTTTAATTTTATTTCTTTTAAATTTAAAGTTGATTTTATTGTTTCATTTTCTGATCTTTTTTCCTATGTAAAGCACTTTGAATTGTCTTGTACATGAAAATCTGCTATACAAATAAACTTGCCTTGCCTTGCCTTACTTAGCTGTGAATCTTTGTGTACCACTGAAAAACAATGTGATCTTTTGTAGTGTGATAGGATGGGTATAATAGGGGCGACCAAACAGAAAAAGATGCCTGCCTACAGATCTGCTCTCCAAGATCAGTTTAAACTTTGGTGTTCGTTCACTTCAATGATGTATTTTTCCATTTTGATTATTATTTTTAAGTGATCACAACATAGGTGGATAGTAACTCGTTCGATTATATCAGTTACATTTGTTTTTTCTGGAACAATGTAGTTTTTCTGTTGTTGTTTTTTTACTTGGGTAACATTGTAAAGTTTTGTTTATTTTACAAGAGTACATTTTTGGACTATCTTCTTACTGCAAGTAAGTTCACTGACTAAGGAACAAATATATTTTAAACAAAACTCTGTGAAACCCAAAAAAATATGTTTGGTTAGGCTTCTGCTTGCTGTTTGTGTTCAGGCTTTGTTGTTTAATAGCTGTTTTGTACCTGTTAGGGGACCTTTTTGTTGCTTTCACTGTAGTAAAATATGTTGAAGCAGTGGTATTGAGACCAGTTAAGGTCTTTTAATTTATAAATCATGAATTCAGGTTCTATGCGCTAAAAACAAAAAACTGCCCATTCGTTAGGGAATTTATTACAATTGTTAAAAACCTACAACTAATTTACAAGATCAAAACATCAGCAACTTTTTTCAATAAAACCAAGTTGTTGACTTGGAAATACTAAATATAATATATTGCTGGGTAAACAGCAGACTAACGAGAATGAATTTAAAATTGTTTTGTTAAGCATCTATTTTTTTTATTTTTTATTTGATGCATATTCTATTTTCAACAATCCCATACTTTATTTCATATTGCATGTTTTCCAAAACGTACAGAATCCCTTTTTCAGTGTTTTATTTCCTTTCCTCACAGAACCAGGTTAATTTAAAAAATCATGTCTTAGAACATAAATCATGTACAATTTATGTTCTAATTAAGTGCATTAGAACATAAATTGTTCATTATAAATCTCTTGTTTAATTCAGCATCACTCTTATGTAAAATTAGTCGCAGTATATTTTGCTCAATTGTTGCTAGTAACAGAGCTCGAGTCTAAAAATGTGGCTCTCAGGATAACATGCCTAAAAAGCTGGCGGATGATGGAGAGTCTAATTAATCTGATTTAGTATGGTCATCATGACCCTGAAAATAAACTTCATCTCTGACTCAGTGAGTATTATCGGGCCCTCTGGTTGGCTGCCAACATGGTATTAGTGCATCGGATTAACTCTGCGTGGTAATGAGGTCCATTTTTCTGCTCGCAAGAAAAACCAAATGTTGTGTTTTATAATAGTAAGCACTAAAAAAGCCTAAATGTTGGGAGCATAAATCCAGTTAGGATCAATGAGAATAGAAAAGGGACTCTTATATGTTGCCACTGCAGATGTGTTTAGGTGTAGGTGAAGGTTTTCTGTGTTTTTCTGTGTCCAGTTATGTCTTGCTCACTGTGGGATACCTATTATTGGCCATTAGCCGATCCTTCTACAAGAACATTTCATTATATTCATCTTAAGACTGAGCTAAAGGGGTTGAAGTAAGACAAATAAAAAATAAGCACTTAAAAACAAGAATGGAAGGAATAAAAAGACAGAATTTAGGAGTAAAGCTCAGTTTGGCAGCTAATAAGAGCCTAAGTTGTTTTTGGCAACAGTGCAGGACTCGGTAAAGTGTCAAAGCAACACAATATCATATCATCCTTCATCTCATCAAAATTGAACTTGATGCAACATTTTGCTTACTTTTTTTTTGGGGGGTTGGTAGTTTTTAGTGCATATCTCTGAACACAAATACTTTTTTCTCCATGTTAGAAGTAAACATAACTTCAATGTAAACAAGCTCAACATGCATTTGTAATATTAAGAAACCATTTACCAATGGTGGCATGTAGATGTTTTATTTGTATGCCACAGGCATGGACCACATTTTTGGGAGAACATCTGTCTCAAAGGCGTAACATACGTACATTGGTAAAATAAGAATAAGTCATTTACATGAAACAATCTCATTACATTGACATTATAAGGAGGTGAGCTTTGTGAGACAGCACATTTACACAATGCACATTTCCTAAGATGGCAGGAACAACAATAATTGCGGCAGTCTTGTAATTATATTCATAAAAATAATTTACAAGTTTTAATAATAATGGTTTAGACTATATTTGTTTATCATACAATGTGTTTGCCTTATTATTGCTTACTGGATATCTAACACAACAAATGAGGAGACTAAACATCTGTTTTGTTAGGTTGGCCTAATATTGTATTAGCAATATTAATGGATGCAATATTTACATCTACAAGGCTTTCCTAAATGATTTGTTTGTTAATTGTTGTATTTCGTATGAGAAGATCACTTTTTTTAACTCTATTTTGCGTGTAATGAATTCCACCTTATACAAATGATATAGCCCAAGATCCTAATGGTCACTATTACAATTAATGAGAAAAAAATGACAATGCTAGATTCAATTTAGTTGGCTAGTATTTAATTCCCCTTGAAATACATTTTTTAGAGTCTACAATTCATCATACACTTTATTAATTATTGTATATAAATCCAAACACTGTCACATTCCATAGTAAAGGAAAGGAGGAGTTGGACACACTGGGAAGAGAAGGCTTTTATTACAAACTGAGTGAGTTATGGAAGGCAAAATGAACTAAACCTGAAAATAAACAAAGGCTTGGCAAAACTGATTCATGCTGAGGCAGGAAAAGACAAAGCAGCTACGATAATAAAAATCTAGGACATGCAAGACATCATGAGACATCACTACCATGTTGATACAAATCAACACCATGCTGCTGCTTTTTACCTTCCTAC
The DNA here is from genome assembly GCA_032876305.1 of Orestias chungarensis. NCBI lineage: Eukaryota > Metazoa > Chordata > Actinopteri > Cyprinodontiformes > Cyprinodontidae > Orestias > Orestias chungarensis. Next base: position 697,770 of record JAVLVB010000317.1, on the reverse strand, counting down.
ACGTCACATGATGAATCATTGCTTGCTTAAGACATATGTTTTAATATGTTTGCTTTCGTTTCGAATCCGAGCACGATTCCTTGCAAAAGTTTTGATACTATTTATTTTGTTTTGTATATATATATATATATATATATATATATATATATATATATAT
>JAVLVB010000317.1:680276-697513 GCA_032876305.1 Orestias chungarensis | reverse complement strand
TTAAAAATTGTATAAATGTAGCAATTCTGTCTGACAAGGTTGCTGCTCAGAATTGATGAGAAGGTTAATGGAGCTAGATGAAGGCAAATTTGTGGAGGAAAACCTGTTACAGGCTTCTAATGAGTTGAAATTGAAGAAGAAGTTTATCTTCTGGCATGACAACAGCTCTAAATTTAATGCTACAGCTTCTTTGGAATAGATTAGATCAAATATATACCAGGAGGCTGATCAGAATTTGTGAAAAATAGAGGGCACTGTCGAAATGTTAAACTGAAATGTTTAATCTCTAGATGAGGTAAACTGGTGGAGACATGCCTCAAATTATTTACAGTTATCACAATTTCAGTAGTGCAACAGAACCTCACAAGCTTGCAATCAAAGAATCCCTAACTGGTTTCAACATTAACGTTTGGAGTTTGGGTTTAATTGTGCAATTTTATTTACAGGGATAATTTTAAAAAGGACAAAAAAAATCTATATGTGAAGGAACTGCTTAACAGGGTGTCTTAAAATATGTCTCTTAAGCTTATTCTTCTATGCACAATCCATTTTGGATTTAATCTCTACTCTTAAGTAGGGCAGCACAATATTCCCCAAAGTAAAAAAGCCAAGTAAAGGGACATTTCCAAAGATCATATCTATTCTGACTGATTTAGAGCTGATCACACAGAGAGTGAGAACCACTTTTCATGTGAGAAATGTCTCCAGATACATGAACTTTTCCCCTACGGAAGAGGAACGATGCAATGAGGTATGTGACATTTTCTGCGATATGGTGCGTTCAGGAAGCAGGTAATATCCAAAACCAACAGTCGCATGTGTTATGAATCTGCAAGTCAGCGGAGGAATCCCATCACTCAGGCGGGATGGGGTGAAACTAATTTGCCGTGGTTATTAATGTTGCTGTTTTGACAGAAATGTTCCCGCTTAAACTTCATCAAAACCTGCCCCAAACACCATTCATTATAGTTCACATTCAGACTGATATAAATCATTATCAGTAAGGGTTTCTCTGCACCAAAGCAAGCAAAAAAACAAACAAACAAAAGAAACAAAGGAAAGACAGTTCAGATTTGGGTCAAACGCAATAAGAACATCTTTGATTACAAAGTTTTCAAAATGTTCCATCTCCGTGCTAAGATTTAAAGTGATGGCAGTCACAAGTGTGTCTTCCGCAGAGGAAATATCTCTTTAAGTACAATGTGTAGATTTAACCCTTATTCCTTATAATATTAGCTTTAATCTTCGTGAAATTTGGTGTTAAATGTCATAAACAACGTGCATACCAATTAAAAACTCTGTGATGCTTAACAGGAGGTAAGAGGATGATCCAAAGGCTGACAGTGCTCTGTTTGTTCCCTCAAAGGGAATAGGAAAGAGCTCTAAACTAAGTATGGTTGTTTTGTGTTATTTATTCATATTAAACTATGACTGACCTGTAAACTTAATACTTTTTGAGTTGTGAAAACATTCAAGGCTTTTATGCCACAAGAATAACTACGGGTCATTTAGGTTCTAAATACTTACATGCAATAATGTAAGAACCTTCGGGCTGTAGTTTGAAATTTGAGCATGTACACGCCTATCCTGTCACACAACCTTCTGAGGCAGTGTTACAATAATTTTACCCTAATGCACCTAGTCATCCATGCACCAGTATAGAAGGGTGTTGCTTTACTCTCACAGAGGGAATAAAAAGCAGGAGTCTGGGATCAGGATGCTGTTTGTGGGAACAGAGGTTAGCTGGCAGCAGAACAACCACGTGCAATCCCACTGGCTGCAAAAACCATTCTGGCACAAAGCTCTGCGTGGCACTGAGGGCAGGGAAGCTTTACATCTCTGTACTATAAACTTCAAAGAAAAAAGAACACAAAAAAAAAGAAAGGTTCTGTGGTGAAAGTCTCCAGGTGACCTTAAAATCTGATGTTCTACTTTTCATCTAATTTCTTTCATGTGGCAGAATTTTTGCTAGATATTTCAATCAATCAAATCAATCAAATCAAAAATACTTTATTTGTCCCAAAAGAAAATTAAATGTGTTGGAGTATCTCATTTAACTGAGGAGTTGTTGTACATGGTGATGGCTGTGGGCAGGAAAAGATCTTCTGTAGCGTTCTGTTTTGCAACTAAGCTGAAGAAGCCTCTGACTGAAGAGACTCTGTTTTCCAGTAACAGTCTCATGAAGAGGATATTCAGGGTTCTGCATGATTTTATGTAAAATCCTTCTTTGCATCATCAACTCCAGAGATTTCACATTTGTCTCGAGAACATACCCAGCCTCCTTTATCAGGTTGTTGAGTCTTTTTAGGTCCCTTGCTCTGATGCTGCTGCCCCAGCAGATGATGGCAGAGGAGATGAAACTCTCAACAACGGACTTATAGAAGATCTGCAACATATTACTGCAAACCTTAAAGGATTTTAGCTTCATCAGGAAGTAAAGTCGGCTCTGTCCCTTCTTGCAGACGCTTCACTGTTGCGTCTCCAGTCCAGTCTGTTGTCCAGATAAACACCAAAGTATTTGTATTTCTCAACCATCTCTACTTCTTCTCCCATGATGGAAATAGGGGTTGATCTGACCCTGTTTCTTCTGAAATCTACAATCGCCTCTTTTGTTTTGTTCACATTCAAGATCAGATGATTGTTCTCACACCATACCACAAAAGCGCACCACATGCTCTCTGTACTCAGCATGTTCTCCATCTCTGATACACCCAGAAACTGCTGAGTCATCTGAGTATTTCTGTAGATGACAGGAGTCTGACTTGTACTGGAAGTCTGAAGTGTACAAACTGAAAGGGAATGTTGATTTGACATATTTTGCTGTTAAATGTGATGCAAAGGACTCCACAGAATACACTATCTTTTTGACCTTGGCCGTCCATTTAAAATGACATCTGTGGCTAGGAGAGTATCATAAGGAAGCAACCAAGAGACTATACCTTTAGAGGAGCTGCGTAGGTTTAAAGGTCAGCTGGGACAAATATCAGTCAAGCATTTCACAAATAAATCTTTGTTTTTTTGTTTACGTACTGATATTAGTCAATCAATGTTTTTAAATGTTACCATGTCAAAAAGAGAGATGTTCAAAAAGTCTCTTAGGACATCATCACAAAAAGCAAACATCAAATATCCAGAGTGACTCATGTGCATTTCAAAAGGCACTGTCCACCATCACCCTCACAGACAATGTTACAGGCTTTTCAAAAGAAGGGTTCAAATGTCCTGCAACGGAGGGTTGTATCTTTCTTTGCTAAAATAAATAAATAAATGTATAAAAAATAAACCTCACCAACTTGGGTTGATAAAGTATGGATGAAGTCTGGACTCTGGAAATCATACAAATACATTCACATAACATTAGAGTGTACTCTAAGACTAGTTGTGGAGGATGGGATGGAAGTGTACAGTGTAAAAAACTGCTGCAGCATTCAGTTCTCCCAGATTAAGCGCGGGATATTGAACAGGGATTCTTCAAAACCTCAAAAGATAATAAGTTCAAAATCGTTGAATGAATAGAAAAAAAATAGGGGAAAGTCCCTAGTCCACTACCGTCCGTAAAGGATACAGAGATGGGAGAGGGAAGGCTATGGGTCCACATTTGTAAAACATATATGCAAAAAGTGCGTGTGCACAGAAAAACCGAAATTGGCATATGAAATCTGGATTTATAAAGCTTTACCTCAAAGCATGCAAACAATTGTTTACTAAAACAATTCTGTTCAATATTTATTCACTACATAAAGGAGCTGCTACCCAGCTCTTGATTCAGTCTATGGTTATCTCGTGCCTTGACTATGGCAACGCTCTCCTGCCTAGTCTCCCAGATTGTTTTCTTTTGTTATTCCCAACAAGTGTCTGCTAAATGCAAACAAGATACACATAAACATACACGGACAGTGCGCGTCCACATAATTTCTATCAATGTTCCAAAGTCAGTAATATTCAGTAATTCAGTAATAGTTACACTTCACAGCTATACTCTACTTTGCATTGGTCTGTCTTATGAAAGGCTTACAGAAAACCATAAAGTTTGTGATTGTAGTCCTAGATTTGTACCGTTGATACAGTAATAGATTGGAAAAAGACTGGGCAAAGCTTCAATTGTAATAAACTCTTACAAATCCGTTTGTGAAACAATGTGTGAAATATTTTTAAACTAGTCCACCTTACTCACAACTTTGAATAAACTGAACTCATTCTACACTTACAGTAAAAGCCTTTCTTGGGTCCATTTCAACCAACAGGAGACCAAAGGGGGGGAACTGCAAATGTTTTATACAGAAAAGCCTGTAACTAGCTGCCACAGTTGGTATGAGATCATTTTGATTTTATCTCATAGGTGGTCTTGCATTTTATAATTAAATACCTAATTTTATATGCATACAATAGTCATAATACAGCAAAGATAGCACGGGAGTCACACTGATAGGAAACCAAGATTCTTGCTTATATACCAGAACATCCATCATAGGAACAACTTATATAAAAGCAATGAAAACAGAAATAGCTTCACCATGAGCATAAGCTAAACTGAGGCTTGGCAGAGACGCCAACAGCAAACACACTATACTTTTAGGGACAATTAGAGATGCAGCGCAGTTGTAATTACTGCTAAATTAGATCCAGGTCTGTGGAAAACGAAGAACCAAAAATGACAAAACCTCTAACAAAAGGATCAAATATCAACTCATGAGATGTTTTCTTGTGAAAGCAAACAACACGTTTAAAAATATTTTACTTATTTATTCTGGAATACAAGACAAAATTGTAATAACATGACAGAAAAAAGCTGTTTAAGAAGTCTTGTTTCTTATTAAGTGAAAATAGTTGTCTTGAATCTTTGAATTTCTAATAATAATGTCAAAATAAAAACTTAACTGCAGTTTAAATGATCATATAGAAAGCCTCAGTAAAACAAACATTTGTTTTTCTTATCATTTACTATAGAAAACCCTGTTCACCCCCCCTCCATATGGTAGGAAAAATGTATTTGTGGATTGGATTGGGTAAAGTGTGTGAGCTACATGAATGAAAAACATACTAAACCAAATTTCCCAATACCAACAGCATGGAGGCAACAAGTCTTGCAAGCACTGAAGGTAACCTAAATGCAAAAGTGATAAATACAGACATGTTGACATGTTACACTGGCCATCTCAGAGCAATGTGTTACTTAATAGGCAGTCAACCAGCATGAGGTTCTAGGTTATTGTGGTTATCCACATTGTACCCAGGCCTGCTTTTGTTAAAGTCAAAAATTGCTTCATACTTCAGTGACTCAGTCTAAGAAATTCCACCAAACAGCAACCACAGCAGAAAAAACAGGTTGACACTGATAGATAGAATTGTGGAAGTTTTTCTGTTTTTCCTGATGTCGCACGTAAGATTTACTGCCAATAATTATTGTTACAAAAAGGGCTGTACAATACTAGGACAACTTCAACTTGTCATGTTTTTGAATATTGTGCTGAAAACGGTTGCAAACACCACGACCTTTGCTCTTTTTTGTCTTCTGCATCATCTTGTTGTCCTTGCCGCTCTCACTAAGCTTTTGAATCATGGACCTAGAGGATCATAGATCTAGAGAAGGCTTGGTATCAGAGTAGGTAAAAACACACACATTCATCATTTCAGCATTCCGAGTATAAATGATTGGCCCTTGAAATACCATGACTTATCAACTTTTACATTTATTTGGTTCTTTGCAATCACTGAGACAACACCCTCCAGTAGCTTGAATCAATAGCTAAAATCCACTAATACTTAACGCTCCTTCTAAAAAATCTTGTAGTTGTATATTTCATTAGTTTAAACACCAAACATTCCCTAATGTGAATTATTACATGAAGTAGAAACGATCTTATCACCACTGCAACAACGACAACTTTCCTTATTTTAGCCATTGACGTTACAGCCAGTCAATTCAAACAAAATAAAAGACTTCTCCTGGATTGGCAAAGACTAGACAATAGTGGATCAAGAAGCATTGTCACGAGGTATTTAAACTTCCCAAGCTGCTTTGGGGAGATTTTTATAAATGCTCTACAAAATAACAGCGCAAAAAGGCTGGGTTTGTGCAAATAATTTGGAGGTACAGAGTTGGAGGCCACATTTAGATACACAGAAGCAGTGTATAATAGGAGGTGGTTGAAAGGTTAAAACGTTTCACAAACTCAGCAAACCTTATTCAAATGAACATGTTATCAGAGAGAATTTGTAAAAAACCATTCAACCAGGCCAGTTTAAGACAACTAGACTTTAAAGTTGCAGGGTATCAGTTTCAAAAGGTTAGACTTTGACAGCATTGGCTCTGGCTACCTTATGTAGCTCCAGCAGATCTCCAATCTCGGCCATATAAAAAGCAAGATTTCTCTTAGCAAAACAGGAATTCCTTGGACAAACAGAGATATCTTGTCTAGAAATATCTTTAACTTCTGCAGTAAAATCCTATAACCTACGAAGCGACCAAAGCTGTGTAAATAACCAAGTAAAAGCAGGTTTGGTGAATAACAAATATGTTTCTGCTTTTGGAAACATGGAAGAAGGATGACTAAATTGACCCTGTCCATTACCTTTAGCTATGCTGAGCCTTAAAGAATGGGTAATCACTTTCAACTATGTATTTTCCAAGAGATCCATCAGGTTAACATGACATTTACCCAAAGTGATGTTCCAACTCTAACATGCCTTGTTTTTCTTGGATTAGATGTAACAACGCACATACCTGTTGATGAGGTCAAAGTATTACTTTAAATATTATCCAAAACCTCTCGCGTGACATCAACAATTCTTTTGATAGGGAAAATGTGAATGAGCTTTTGTGTTATTTCTGATCAGCAGATGTTTGTCTGGCTAAAATTTTATTTCTAATGTGGAATCATGAACTCTGACCTTTAAACGTGTGACATTTGGGATTTACTGCAATAGATGTAACTCTGGGGTATTCTCTGGCCTTCTAGATTAGTTGTCAATGCTTCTTAAAGTAATTTTATTAAGGTGGTACTTCCTGTCTATTTGAAATCTATTTATGTTTCATTTATTTTTAATAAATACAGCTTTTGTCCAGCTAAAATTGGCTGTCGCAGAAATGAATGTTAGCACTTCTACCAACACAAAATATATCAAATTCTTAAACTTTTTTTTTTTCAAACCCCAATCTGGCCAAAGTTCTGGAGGCACCTTTGAATTTAAAATCAAGCTTTATAAGTTGTATTTTTACACAGTGCTAAGTTAGTTTGCACAGCCTGTTAGTCAGAAGCTTAAAAACTACATTTTGTTTTCACCGTCCTTTTCTTTCTTTGATTTTAATATAGCTTTCTTTTATCTAAAATACTGAATAACAGATTAATAAAACTAAAAGAAATTTTAAAGAAAAAAATATACACTTTTTTGTTACTTCAGAAATTCAGATATCCAGGATAAATCCCCAACAAAAGTTCAGACTCCATCCATATATCAGCAGAAAAACTGAGAAAAATGTTCCTTTATTAAATGCCATATGTATCATATTTGATAAGAAGGGTTTCTGAAATGATCTCAATGCATCTGAGAGCTTTTGCATCATTTAATGATAAAACTTGGCTCAAAGCCCTGTTGCACACAGTCATATATACCTGAAAAAAGAAGGTAACTACACAACGATAATTTTGACTTATCACATTGTAATGATTGATAGAGATAAACATTTTTCCTGTTGAATTTCTTTCCATATTTTGTTAAAGGGCCAGATAAAGACTCCAGATTTGAAAATGTAAAACTTTATCTCTTTTTTATTTGGAGCAGGCTTTAAAGGGTTAAGGAATGCAGGTTTCCAAAGGATAAATAAAAGCTAGAGTAAAAAGAGCATTTCCACAGTATTATATGAATTTGTTTTTTAAAATGACTGAAGTAAGTCAACGGATGCTAATAGTGCAAATGCTCACAATCTGCCCTCTTTTCAACGTTTTTAATAATGTTTTGTTTACATAATGGGAATCTGCAAGGCATCACAATCTCTTTATTCTAAAAGTCTCTCAGTCAAAACCCTTTTTGGGATGAACCAACTGCAGCTCCAGCCAAACTCTGATCTTCCATCCACGCCCCCATATGGTTTCCGTTTCAGTCTAGTTCCTGTTATAGTATTCCTGTCGGGCAAAATAAAACAAAAATAATGACTAAGATGACTAACACCAATTAACTTCACTCAGAAATTATGCCTTGGGGGTTGTGATGCTGAAACCAAAAAGGGAAAGAGTTACTCTGGTTACTCCGGTGGTGGTTTCCGTCATGATTTGGAAAGCGCTCATTTTAATTTCCAGCAAAGGCTAAACACTAACAAATTCTTTGGTAATCAGGAAAATATAACTAAGGCATTGAGCACTTTAGATACACAGAAAGTGTGATTGGTTTGTAAAGACAAAGTAAAGCTCAAACAACAAAACAAAAAGTGGTTTTTCAAAGCCACACAATATCATTTAAAATGCATAGTATATTTAATCAGTTAATAAAAAAAAGCTTTAATTTCTCGCCAAAATCTGATTTTTTGGGACAAAGTCCCTGATTAGATATTTGCGACTCCCTAAATGACTCATTCCATCACTACTGAGTCTCAATCCCATAGTATTCATGGGAGCCAAACATAAACTTTCCTTAAAAGATGCTGCACATGCGGCTGCAAAGAAACAGCACAACCCACTTCTTCTTCACAGAAATATCAAATTAAAAGCATGTTTCCTACAGCAGTAAGTTTTATTTACACAACTAGGAAACAATGATTGCAATCAGTTCTGTAGGACAAAAGGAAACAAACAAAAACTACAGGAGTCACATGTAGCTCATAACCAATCCATTACAATAATATCACCCAGTAATCATATAAAACTGAGCCATGATCTGAACAATAAAGTAATCTGTAAAAAAGTGTTCCTTGTACAAGCATTATTGGTTTTCATTACTTTCCTTTTTCTTAAGATTTAAAAGTTTATTAAGCATTTTCTTTGTTTTAAAACCCAGAAAAACAAAGAGAATGTGTTTTTTTTATATATTTTCATTCGAGGTATTTACTGAACTGATGGATGTTATACAATCTAAACGTATTTATTTGTTAACAGTGATTTTCTTTAATATACTGACTTTTATTTTTGATGAACTGATACGGTATTCTTTTAAGGGTTGTTTGGGTTTTATAGCATTAGATAAATGATATTTTCTTTTACTTGTCTGGGTGAAAAAGTCTGGTTGGATTGAAATGGTTTCCTTGGAACTGATTATCACATTCTGTGTTACCTAGTGGTTTTGCTTGATCCACTGTGCTTACTCGCAGATATTACTGTTACACAGGTAGGCCAGCTGTTTGTTGTGATGCTGAACCAATGATTACTCACTTTAGTCCACTCCAGATCCAGGCCTGTTTGCAGGTTAATAAATCTGCCTTTGTAAAGTGTTTGCTAAGAAATTATTTTCGCTATTGACTGGAACATTTTGTTGATGGGAGTGTCTCATTTCTTTGCTTCCATTTCAAACAATTTCACTACATTGACCTTCATTTCACCTTAATTTCTTTTTCTCATTTCAATGGCAGCTGTCCAAGAATGCTACATATTAAGGAGAAAAAGAACAGGACTTGTTTGAGTTTTTAATGCTATTTAGGCAGCAAGGAGTGTTGCATGTAGATCCATCTTAAACAAAACTACCAAGTAATGATTTTTTTTTAGAATAAACACCCTGCATAACCAAAACTGTAGAAGGTTGTCTGGTTGATGAAAGCATTTTGGTGCTATTTAGATAAAGCACTGTGAAACATTTTCTAAGGCAGAAAACAGCAAAAGCCACATCCTTCTCAGGGGGAGCCATGAACCAATCTTTCCTTCAACATTTACATTTTAAACCCGAAATCCATCAAGAACAAGATGTTTACAGTGTAAGACTGTTCTTTGGCAACGTATGAACCCCTTCCATAGTGAGTTATTCAAGCATATAATGAAGTTGTTTTTTGCTTGCTGTTCATTTTAAAATAAATGACTTGCAGAAACATCTGTGGTATGAAGTTGCTATTATCCTCCTTCTCTGTGTTAGGAGCACTCCACCCTGCTCCTACGGACTCTCCTTTCTAGAATGACTTGTGCTTTGGTTGGAGAATATATATAGACTCACATGTCTCCAAGCCAACAACCAAGGTAACCACACTCCCAGACCTCTGCAGGAAAACCCTTCATGTGGCAGGTCCAAGAAAAAAAGGAGGTTGGTTTTAGGGATGCTAAAACGTCTAAATTTGAGTAATGAAGGTGCGTTTTAAAAAAGAAACGGCTATTTCTGAAGTAACATTGAGAGTGTCATTTATTTAAAAGACGGCGACACTTCCAGTGGTACAACTGTGGTGTCATGTTACAGGCCTACAGTGAAGTGTCTGATCTACCAGCAATGTTTTAAAATCATCAAGCTTTTCTCTCTAGAGATGGCACCACTGTGCGTTTGACTCATAGTCCGTGAATCACTGACGTGTTAAAACGTCTGAGCCGTGCTACTGACGTTTTTACTCAGGAAACACTTATGTCAGGAAAAAAAATGACTGCTGTTGACTAATAATGATTTGGAGTAAATGTTCTATAGTGTACTATGATATGGTTAAGATAGCAATAATTATCATCAGAGATTTACTTTTTAGGACAAACTGGCCAAAATAAAGAACCATTTATGAAAAAATCTTCAAATAATAGACAGCGACTGTGCAAACATAAATAGAAACTTATAGTTAAAGTACAAAGACCTTGAATGGTTTGTTTAAAACACTGAAAATAAACTTTGCTGTGTCCAAAAATAAGTTGCCTTCTTCAGTGAGTCTTACTTTATTTGTACTATTGTGCACAGTGTCTGTGTTGATTTAGCTGTATTCCTGTTATATTTTATACACAAAAAGACATATATGTGTCATGTTATTATTTAAGCTTCGAACCCACATGAACAGAGGACTCTCAGGTGATATTTACAATTATTTATTTTAGGATAAGGTGGGGAAGGGAATCCGGTAATGATCAGCAACAGGCAAACAGCAACGAGTGGCGAGGAATGGGAAACAGCAGGGCGGCAGTAACGGGAGGGAGCTGAGGACGTCTACGACGTGGGAGACCGGGAGCGTCTGAAGGTGAGGACAGGTGAGGTGAGAAAACTGCGATTGGTGAGGAATAAAGGAAGCGAACGATCTTACTTGTGGAGAGTGAACTGTTGTCGCCAGGGAGGAGTGAGTGGTGAGTTTCTTCCAGCACAGCTGTAGAAGCCATGGTCCAGAGGAGGTAGAACAATAGATGGTTTATGCTGGAGCGGGCAGACCGAGCTGAGCCAAGAGGAGTGGGAACCAGATGACGAGGGGAGCCAGAGAGGATCTTGAAGGTGGTAAGAGTTCTGGAGTGAGAGGAAACCTAAGGTAGACACAACGGTGGTTAAATGGCGTGGGGAAAAACAAAGTATCAAATAAAACTCAGAAAGGCAACTGGAGAAAAACTAGAAAACACTGGAGAAATACTAAGCTAGTGTCATATAACGTTTAAATGACTCGAGCAGAGGTGGAATTGAATGAAAGAATATTTATTTTTGGGGAAGAATAATGAACATAAAACGGACCATGAACAGGAACTAGAGCAAACCGGAAACGGAACAACTAGGGAAGTAAATAAACAGAGAGCATAAGCAGAACGCGGGAATAACAAATGTAAATAACACAACAATCTAACACAAAACAAACCAGCTAATGAACATGGGAAGGGGAAATAAACTAACAGACAAAATACCAACAACAACAATACGAGAGGGGAAGCACAAGATACCGGAGACTACAGAATTGAGACGCGGAAATGAAACCAAAAAGAGAGGGGAGGCGGGACAACTAAATGTAAACAAACAGACGAGCGAACGAGACGCGGGAAATACTAACATACAAACACAACCAAACAATAAGACAAACAAGACTAATGATCACGGGAAAACCGGACCTGCAGGACTGAACCAGGGAAGAAACCTAAATGAAGAACCAGGGGAGAAGACGAAAATGAAGAGCCAGGAACAGAGAACTAAGCAAGCAGGAAAGGAGGCTTACAAGAGATGTGGGGCAGGAAACTCTGGAGCGAGACGAGAAGGCGGCAAGAAAGCAACGGAAGAACCTCAGGGTGTACCACTGAAAGGACATCAGGGAAGGACATCGGTGAAGGACAACAGACGATCCAGCGGTGAGTAAAATAATGACAGCGGCTTAAATACAGGGGAATCGGGGTTGGATTGGTGGAGAAGATGATTGGATTATTGAAGAAACAGGAAGAAACAGAGAACAGAGGAGTGGAGGAACAAGCAAGAGAACCATATAGAAAACACAAATGAATAGCAAAGACAATAATAACAAAACAAGACAAGTACTACTGAACTAAACAAAGCAAAAACCAAATATAAGTGAAAACAACAAACTGAACCAAACCAAAACATGGATCCTGACAGCTAGATATCGTGAAGAATAAATGATTTATTTAACGAATGATTGATGAAAAGTACACTAACTGAGACTAATGGTAACGTGGTCAGAAAGTGAAAACAAACCAAGGATAACGCGGGACAAAATTAGAAAGTAAACAAACAACAAAACTAACGAACAAGTGAAGAGGAGCGCTGAGACTAAGAAACTACAAAAGAAACAAAACAATGGATTAACAAACAACCAGATGAACGCAGGGCGGGAATAAATGACAACAAAAAACAATTAATAAACAACAATGAGGGGCGCAAAAAAAAACAGAGGCAAGAAAGAAAGAAAACAATAGATGAAATAAACTATTGGAGGAGCACGGAGGACACGAAAGGGGAGAGAGACCAGCACAGAGAACCAGGCGAGCAGAAAGGGGAACTTACTGGGAAGTGGTGAGGACTGGAATGAGGAAGGAGAACAGAGCAACAACGAGAGGTGAGGTAAGGTAACGTACGATCCAGTGAGTAGTGAATTAGAGAACCAGGTTTAAGTAATGAGGAGCAGGAGGTGGAGCAGTGGAGAAGATGACTAGATGATTAAAAACAGGTGTAAGTGATAATGATAAACAGGTTGAGGCAAATAACAGAGAGAGAGAGAGAGAGAGAGAGACAGAGAGAGAGAACGTGGGAAAGAAAATAGAAAAAAAGAGAAACAATACTAACACTAATAATAAATAAACATACGAAGGCACAAGATAAACGCGATGACACTAATTGTCCCAGAAACAATAACTAGAACAACTACAGTAATAGCACAGAACAATGCAAAAACAACAGCAAAACACGGATCATGACAGTACAAGGACAGAAAAATGGAAACTGTTCTACTTTTATCATGCACATGTATGGTGACAATAAAGGCTTGAATCAGAAGCATATGTACAGTTGTGCTTTTTTGTTTTATCATAGCAGGTATGTTTCAGCAAAATATCTGCCAAACACAACATTGCACAATGTATGTACATTTTAACTGTACTATGTCAATCTCAACTAACATGATGAAATTACATTTTTGTTGAAACAAGAAGTTGGCAAACACTAAACAAAAATAAATACTTTTTTTCTCACTAGCTATTAAATGAGACCAAACTTCTGTTGTTTAGGTCAATTAGAAATAACACAATCATTTTGTATTTGCAATCACAATGAAAGAAAGAGTTGGATTGATTAACATTTATTAATATCTTAGAGGTTTAGCTGCATAATAATAACTATTTAAACAATAAGGGAAAGCCCTGATAATGTACCCAGGATAAGGGAACCTCTAATAAATTAACAGACATATTTAAAGTTAATTGGAGGCACAACTGTGGATGAATTTTAAGACCACACTTGGAACACAATGATTTCTTGTTTAACATGAAAGGAAATTCAAAATAAACCAACGTAAATATCAGGAAGAGCATTGTAGAGCTGAACAAATTTCATTTATCCTTTGGGAACAATTTCCAGATGCTTGAAGGTGTTGCGTACATCTGATCAAACAATTATACGCACGTTTGGACATGATGGGAATGTTCAACCATCACAGATGATCATGTTTTGATCCCAGAGCTATGCTCACTTTGTGAACATGCTTGCAGAAGCTATTAAGACAGTTGTGTTTTCCCACTGAAACATGTGCTGCAGCAACACGGGCTGAAAGGCCACTCAGCGAGGTGGTGGACAATACTCCAAAAGAATCCTAAAAGTAAACTGATTGTAGTTTGAGAGCTTTATTTTTGATGACATTGTAAGGTTCTTAGGATGTGACAAAAGGACCCAGAATTACAGATATTTTAAATAAAAGTTTATTGAAAAATAAAATAAGTCCAATAAATACAGGGACTTTGCAGAACTCGTGATCAGTGAGCAAAAATAGGGTTGTACCAGAGGAGACAAACGATCCAGGGTTAGACCAAAAGAAGGAGGTCAAAAACAGAAACTTGGGTCAATGTGTAGATTATCAGAGGTATTGAGGTATCCAGAGAACAGGGACAGAAACTGGATTAGATCAGAAAAACAATACAGAAAACGCAGGATATCTAATCGCTAATCCCAAACATTAAGTATTTGTCAGGTTCTGTAAATATGACTCGAGCAGGGGTGGATTGCGAGAGAGAAATACTGATTTATTGTATGGATGAATATGAACAGAACATAAACAGAGATTGAATTAATGCAGAACGGAGGTGGAACAACAAACCAAGGAATAAACGCGGGACCGGAAACTAGAAAGAAATAAAAACAACAAACAAACTGAAACATAAACAACTGAGAGGAGCACGAGAAAAACTACAGGCAACGAAGGAACAAACAATGGACGAAATAAACTATGGATGAGAACAGATAACAGGAAAGTGGAGAGAGACCAGCAAAGTGAAACCAGCCGAGCAGAAGGGAGAACCTACTGGGAAAGATGAGGACTGGAACGGAGAGAACAGAGTAACAATGAGAGGTAAGGAAACGTAATAATCCAGCAATGAGTGAATGAGGGAACCAGGTTTATATACTGAGGAGCAGGTGGTGGAGCAGTGGAGAAGATGATAAGATGATTAGGAACAGGTGTAAGTAATGATTAGACGTCGCTGAGGGAAAACACAGAAAGAGAGAAGACGGACAGAAAGTAGGAGGAACTGGAGAACACAGAAAAGACTAACAAAACAAAGACTCAACCAAAATAGAAAATAACCTAAAGAAAACAGTAACTTAATCATAACAAAGTAGACAGAACAACTACAGCAAATTAAACAGAGCAAAAAACATACCACGACAGTATTAGGTCGGCAACAAAATGGTGTGGGGCTGATCGGTTGCAAAATAAATTGTGCAGTTCCTAAAATAAATATCATCTTGAGAAAAGAACATGTTTGCCAAAATATTAAAGCAAAATTTAAAGACATCAGGAAGTTAAAGATAAGGAGCAAATGGGTCTTCAAAATGGAGAATGACCCTAAGCATCCAGTCTCAGTAGATACTTCGATCTAGCCATTGAAAACTGATCAGAACTGTCCCTCATTGATTTTGGTCAAGATGGCGGCGCGCATGGACGCAGCGGCTCGTAGCTCTCGCGCAAAACAATGCTTGTTAGTATTTTTTCTAGTGTTTTCCTTTCTTCGCCACTCAACCTGCCGTACGCTGACCACCTACAGACGACAAGATCTTTAAGGATTAAGGTGCAAACAGCCCATATCGGAAGACTTTGCAAACGTACACAACATAACGCCGGAGTTTGCCCGGTCACCGGGCTCACCGTGGGGACTCATCTCCGCGGGAAGGAGGAGGAGGCGGCGCAGGGAGAGAAAGCAAAAGCGTGGATGCCGGGCTGGGGTCCTCGTACAGCTGCGGAAGCGAACACACCAACCGTCGCTGCCCAGCACTTTTCTCTCCAACACCAGATCCCTTGCAAACAAGATGGACGAGATGAAGCTCCAGCTGGACGCAAATAGGCTCATTCGGGACTGTTGCATCCTGCTGATCACGGAGACCTGGCTTCATTCATCCATCCTACAAGGCTTTTGAGCTAGCAGGCCAAACAGCACAACAGCACGACAGGAGCCGCGACTCCGGTAAGACCAGGGGAGGAGCTCTGTGTATCTACGTGAACAACAGCTGGTGCACAAACACGTCCACCATCGATAGGCACTGCTCCGCTAACCTGGAGTTCATTACGGTCAGATGGAAGCCTGTCCACTTACCCCGTGAGTTTACTGTTGTCTTGGTAACTGCTGTGTACATACCACCGGATGCTAACGCTAGCTCGGCCCTTAGCCACCTCCACAACGCGCTCAGACGGCAACAGAACAGACACCCAGAAGCGGTGCATGTGGTCGTGGGGGACTTTAACCATGCTGAACTGAAAGTAGTGCTCCCCAAATTCCACCAGCACATTAAATGTGCCACCAGGGGAACCTGGATTCTGGACAAGGCCTACTCGAACATTAAGCATGGTTACAGGGCCACCCAGATCCCCCACCTGGGAGCCTCCGACCACATGTCCCTGCTCCTGATTCCGGCCTACACGCCACTGAGGAAGGGCTCACCCCCATAACCCGGACTGTGACCACTTGGCCCGACAGTGCCTCTCTGCAGCTGCAGCACTGCTTTGAAAGCACAGACTGGGACGTTTTCTGTCACCAGGACCTGGTGGTGTTTACTTCGGCGGTGCTTGGCTACATCCACCACTGTGTCACCACTGTCACAGTGGAAAAGTGCGCCAGCTGTTTTCTAACCAGAAACCTTGGATGAATAAGGATGTCAAGGCACTGCTGAGGGACAGAAACAGCGCCTTCAGGTCTGGGGACAGGGAGCGTTACAGCTGTGCTCGTGCTGCGCTAGGAGAGGCATCATCAACAACCTGAGACCAGAGCTGCTGCTGTCCTACTACCGTTGCTTTGTGGAGTCAGTGCTGAGCTCGGGCATCTCTTATGTGGTTCTCCAGCTGCACTGCAGCAGGGAGGAAGCAGCTCCAACGCGTCATCAACACCACCCAGAGACTGACCGGCTGCCCTCTCCCCTCTCTGGAGGAGATTTACTCCACCTGCTGCCTCAGGAAAGCCCTCAGCATCATCAGGGACTCCACCTTCTTCATGTCTCACTCTATAGTGTTAAGTTATTTAAGTTTTTCTATAGTTATGCTGCTATAGGTTTAGACTGCTGGAGGACAATCTGACCACTTCTCTCTCTGCTACTTTCTTCCTTTGTCCAATCTACTTAGTTACCGTTATTTCAACCTTGTTAACCTTTTGTTTTCTCTTAGTGTTCTTCTCTCCACA
>JAVLVB010000317.1:617747-673788 GCA_032876305.1 Orestias chungarensis | reverse complement strand
CCCCCCCCCCCCCCCCCCCCACACACACACACACACAAACACACAAACACACACACACCCTTCATTCATGTTTAGCTTTAGAATGCATATAACACCTCAGAAATCAATAAACGATTAAGGTATAAGAAGCAAGGCAGGCTCTATATTTTTAATGCCTCACTTCGAAAAGAAAATCTGTTAAGCACAACTATGGCAGCCAGAAACTCATTCTACTGAATTCTATTGAATTGAGTTGAACTGAAACAAGCTAAAATTGAGGGTAATGTAGTGGAAATCTTATAGGTCCTCCTAAGTCAATCTTCATTCATTCCCTGCTCTGTAAATTACAATAGCTTGTTTTGCTAATAAGCTCATGTCCCATCCAAATTTAATGTACTCCATGAATTTCTTATATTCCTCACCTTTTAAATATACTCTAATACCGTGTCGTGACTCACTTCCGACATGTCTTTACACACATTCCTTACTGCAGCTCCAGAGTAATAACAGACCAGTCCACTGATTACGCACATCTGTCGGCAAACAGGCCTCACGTGCCTCTTTTTAATGTAACATAAACCTCCTGCAGTGTCACATTTGACAGGTGGAGACCTTGAAAAGTACGATATGAAACCGTTTTGTTCACTTAACTATCATGTTTGAAGTTAATAACAGGGATACATTTCACTAATTCACCTCAATGCTGTGCTGCAAGCTGAGGCTTTCGCGTGTGACCCGAATTTCAGGAGATAATTGCTGGTGTTCGTTTCCGAGTCGAACCATAATACCAAAGTTAATTACAAGGATGCATTTCATAATTTGGTTTGACAAACTTAATATCCTGTCAGCGGCGTTCAAATGCCACCATAGTGAACAGGTTTTTAGAGCTTATTGAGGAATCTTTAAAGGCGCAATTACTTCTATGCAGCATTCAGTGTGAGGTTTAAAATATTCAATTCAATCTTTTGTTTCAACTGAATGACAGATAGCAAAATCCAGCAGTGTGAATCCTGCAGTGCCTTTAGTGGGACAAATATCCTCGACAAAGGCAATTGTTTTTGTTTGACATGTTAACCTGGCAGTTTCGGCACCGCAAACTAGAGGTTCACAGCTGTTCATGACACGCTTCGGGTTTAAAAATGTATCATGACATGCCAGACTCTAGTTTTTCTTCACAAAAAATTATAATGTGCTTGGCTGCTTGTTCGAATTCTGTACAGACACCCTAAATCCCTGATCTCTAACAGACACCAGCGTTGCCAACACAAGCAGAGGGTCAATCAGCCATTTTCACAACTCCCCATTATTCCTTTTTTAGTAGGTCTTTCAATTCAGTTTCTCCAAAATCAACTGTTCTGTTAAACCTCCTCCCCTCGTGCTCTCCCCCGTTTGTTTGTCAGCTCCTCTATGGTTACTGAGATTTTTTTTTGCTTGCGTTTGGATGAGCTAACTGGAAAAAGAGACACAACACCTCCACATTGTCTTTTATCTTTTCCCCTGGACAGAAACTTGGCCAAAACATACCAATGGTGTTAAACAAAATGGGTTAGAGAGATCCGATGCAGGGTTTAATGTCTTCCGTTTTTATATCTCTGCTGTTTTGTTTTTTGCCACACTTACATGTTTCATATTATTGCACAAGTTTTAGTATCAAAGTTGGAAAGAGTGAAAGTGTTGAGCATAAAACTTTGGTATAAGGTCACAAACTAATACAACTTTTAACTTTTTTATTCAAACACAGCAAGTTGGTCTTCAGCAGTAAAACAGCCCCAGATCATCTAACTACGTCCTCCATGTTCTAAGGTAAGTATAATGTTCTTTCTCTGAAACTGGTATCTTTAACGTTTTAATAATGGGAAGTATTACAAAAATCCAAGTTCTTTCTGATTAGTTGTATAAAACATGTTGCGGGCATTACATTAGCTCTTGGAAAAAAGTTTATAAGGTCGCCAGTTCCTGGGAGAGTTTTCCACGGTTCCATATTTTCTCCATTTTTTCATAGTGATTTTAACTGAGGTTCACTGGAGCTCAAATTTTCTTTTTGCTACCTGAACAATTAGTGTTTGATTGATGCTTTGCTTTATGAGCTTTTTGTGTCAATTTTCTGTTGTTGGACAGGTTAAAGGTTAAAGTTGTTTCTTTCTTCTGCTGGTTTAGATCTGGTTATTACTTAAAACAGAATATTCTATATTTGTCACGAAGCGCTGTGTTGATGTGGAGCCAGATGCAAAAGATGAAGAGGGTGTTGAATGAGACTAGGATTTTACTGCAGGTTTTGGATGATGAATACAGGAACCCAGAACACAGAACACAGCCATCGAATGCTAGCGTGGCATGAGATGAGTAGCAGAACAGAGACCGGCAGACTGGAGATAACGAGGAACTCAGAAGAAACACAGGAGAACCTAACGTTGATGATCGAGTGGTGAGTGGAGAGAAAAGCCGGGCTTAAATACTAGGAGGGTGAAAGGTGGAACCAGAGACTAATTAAATACAGAGTGAAAACAGGTATGCATGGTTAAAGGGGAAAAATAAGCTGAGGAATAAAGAGAGAGCAGGGGAACACACAAAAGGAAGAATAACCATAAAACAACATCTAAGACTCACCAGAAAAGGAAATAACATAAGGGAAACAATAACTTCAAAACAACAAAGTAAACAACACAAGTACAGGAAACTAACCAGCAACCAAAACAACACAAACCATGACAATATTGCTGCATACACTTTAGCTGATGACTATTGTATCTTGATGCATGACCTAAGATAACTCAAAAATGGAAGACGGTGATTTCAGGGCAAACAAACAAGAACAAGTTGCGCCTATTTACATCATCAGAGGCGCATGAATATTAAACCCAAATGTGGTCCGTGATTTTGGAGCGGTTGCATGTTCATTTGTTTTTCCTCTTTGCCACTTATTCTCATCCTTCTTGTTTCCATTTGATTCATCAAAAGTCCTAAATAGGATCATCAGATTTGATCACTGCAATCTAGAGCACCTTGCTATGCCAGTCAGGATTCTCCATGAAGTTTCCTGCCTCTTTGTCCTCTGGAACAACAGACCTGGAGCTTTTCAAAACCTTTCCTTAAAATGTAATTGGGTTCTTGCACTTGTCTTGTTTCAGTCAAAATAAACATATCCAAGGTATAAATTATCCTGACTCCACGGAAGACGTCCTACATTACCTACTCAGCTGCGGTTTCAGCCTCAGAAACAAACCTCCAGCCAAGGAAACCCCTGCGTCCAAATGATCGTGGATCTACACCAGTCCCACTGAACTGGCACCAACCAAAACAAACAGTAGACAAAACCTGAATACTTGACAATTTAAACCATTCCCCAGAGCTTTGCTTACCTTATACTAATCTTCCAGAGATTACTTATTGGTTCTGTGGTTAAAACCACTAACTTCTTCAACAAGAATGAATAACTTAGCATAACACAAGAATTATGATTTTCAAATACAGTAATGCGTCACTTCCCTTCATTTAGGCTGGGAATTCAAATGTTAAAATGAATGTGTATATAATAAAGTTGTCACAATGCAAAATACCTGTTTGTTATAGCCAAATGGAGACAAGTGACTGAATAAGGGGATGGTTTTTGAGGTTCTTTGGTTTGTAATGAATTGCTCAAGGTAGCAGCACGTTGGAGCAGCTCCTCAACTTTCATTTCAATCTTTCCTTTTTTTTTTTCATTCCTGTTTTTCTGGGAAAAGATGCTTTTTAGAACAACTATTCCTTGTTGTTTTGGAGGCTGTACAGCTGGATTGATTTTTGATGGATACTTTTATACATTTAGCTTTTTTGTTAGGATGCGTAACCGCAGCAACAGGGTGGTTAACAGCAGGGAGCACCTGATTAACACTGGAAAAGCAGAAATAATACGACAAACTGAAGCCAGAAATCCCAGAGGAGCTAAGAAAATGAGGCAACATAGATGCAGAGCAGGATGAAAAAGGAGAGAAAGAAGGAGGAGGAGAAACTTCAAACACTCCCTGCCATCCATCATCATGGGCTATGTAAGATCATTAGCTAACAGGTTGGTTGAACTTCAAACCTGACAAGGACTGAGCAAGATTATCGGGAATGCTGTATTATGTGTTTTACTGGCTGATCATATCCCCGACTCCAACGTCTCTCTGGTGGGTTTCCTGATTGTAAGAGCGGATCGGGATTTAAAGAGTAGCAGGCAAAGGAAAGGAGGATTGGCAGTGCTTGTCCCACAGCCATCACCATCTACAACAACTCCTTAATTAAATGAGTTACTCCAACACAATTTAACTTCCCATTGGAATAAATAAATTATTTTTGATTTGATTGATTGATTGTAAGGTTTTTGAATGGCGTTATGATCGATTTTGCTTTTAGGATTTTTGAAAGTTTGTGACTGAAAGTCTGTTTGTTTGCAGTTGTTCTTAGTTGCACTAAACCAAGTTTTCTTTCTCAGGAAAGCTGGAAACATTGTTTAAGGAAGATTTATTTGTGTGCAAATTTAAAATGCGTTTAAAGAAAGCAAACAGTGTTGCAGTGTAACATCGAGTTTAGTGTGAAGTAACAAATATAGTAATTATTCTTGTAGCTGTTTAAGGATGTACTGACTTTCAACAAATTAACACAAAAGTTAATTAAAGACTGGGAATATTACAGAGGGAATCACAGATAAAAAATAAAAAACAATTGCAACTGCAAGATTGTTCTATGTGGGCGAAACAATTATGCACCTCTATGAAACAAGGAGTTAGGTAACCATTTCTAAAACTTGGATGAACTCTTTGTTTTGTACTGACAGCACACACAGGGCATTGCTCTGTTTATTAACCATGTGACTTCAGCTAAAACATAACTCCAACAATGACTACGCTGTGAATGGCTTCAGCGTTTCATCCTTTCAAACCAGATTAATTCTGGTTGACCTAATGATACAAAAATATTTATCTATTCTTCTGCTCAAGCCACGTGTTTAAATCCTGTTTTGATCATTTTTAGAAGATGACACAAACGATTCCTTTAAATATGAGAGATGGACATTTTTACATTCGTTCGGGGGTAAAATGTGCACATAGAAAAATGCTAAAATAACTTTCTGCTGTCTTCCAACAGCAATTACACTGAGATGTTAAAAAGTCTTAAAAACCATCTTTTATTGCAGCTTCACAAAATCACACTGAAAACTGAAATATTTAGCTTTGTAATCAAAGGAACTGAATATCTAAAACGAAATAATAAATCTAATAATTCTTATGTAGTCCTGATACAAAAAGTGAGTCTTACAATAATTTTTTTAATTTTCCTTACCGTATTTTTACCTGTGGATAGTTACAAGATAATATAGGGTACAGTAGAGCTGGGCAATTATTTGATAAAATTGATTTTATTTTCTGTTTTGAAAGATTTAATTTTTCCAAAATCTACTCTTTTTTTTTTTTTCACCTTTTTGTTTTAACAGTGCTCTCCTTGGGTTTCACTACGACATGTACTGAGTGAAGTTTTCAAGCCCAACATGAACAGATTTCTGTCTATTGCTCTGTTCCCTGGTGAGCCTGCATTCTTATTCTTCTTGGAACATAGTGCCGCCGAAGGCTGGAGAAGATCTTTGGAGTGTAACCAGATAGAATCTTACAGAGGATAGGCGCCACTTTGTGGGATTTGATTTAAATAGGAAAGTAATGCACAACCGCTGACTGGCTGCTTTCTTCAGGGAATGATCACACAACCAGCTTTTCATTAATGAACACTGAACAAATGGGGTAATGTAAAAAAGGATGACCAGAGCAGAGAAGAGAGCAAAATGTGGTTTGGATGGTGAAAAACAGCGAGTTAAAGGGAAAGAGGTGAACACTCTGTATTTAGGACAAAACCTCACATGAGCTCGAATCCAGCAGGCACCAGTCATTCCTGTTTAATAACTATTTGTCTGGACACTAGCACTCAGAAGGTCTACAGGTTCACTGATCTGTCCACCAGGCTCCCACCCTCTTCCTCAAAAGATCAGGACAGCACTCAGAGCCCAATCTCAGTGGAAGATCTACTGAAACCAACATGTGAGGCCCATGTGTTTTCAAACTAGTTCAGCAGCATTCCCAGAGTGAACTAAATGCAGTTTACATTCATCCAGCTTTCAGTTTTACATTGCTTTTCGAGAGTATTCACACACCCCTCGAACCAGTTTCACTTGTCCGTGTTACAAGCGAAAACACTTCCATGAGACAGACAAAAGGAAAATGGTGTGCTTGTGAACCATCGAGAACATTTTTCCCGTTCGTTATTCTTTGCAAAATAAATCAAATGCAGTAAAAAAACGGATCTTTTACCAACAACTTTTCATGTCCTGAACAGCCCCACCAATCCCTGTGGCCTTCACAGAACCCCTCAGTTAATACTTAGATTAAATTAAACACTTTGTCTTTTTTGAATCATTTTGAAAACCACATGTCGTTTTCCTTTAACGTCGCGAAAATGAACGCGCCGTTTGGCGTCCCGGTGTGCGATAAAAAGTGGAAAGGTTAAAAGGGTGTGACCACTTTTGCAAAGCATTGTAAATATGAGCTCTGGAATGTCCCTTGAGGTCTTGATTTTGTCAGTCTTGTTGTACGCCCACGCGGTCCGCTGTTATCAGTGTTTGCTCATCAACGATGCTTGAAGCCAAAGTCGACTTCTTTTGTGTGCAAGATTGTCCGGTGCGAAGCATGCACTGGTGTCACTGCAATCTACATAAAAAAATACATTCCTCAAACAATACGTTTTGGAAGCGTCTTTCACAAACCAATTTGTCTCTACTTTGAAAGGCTTGTAAAATATTCTTTGCACGCATGGCTGAATTTTTTATTGGGGGTTTTACAGTCGCACTGAAGTCGAAACAGAAGGACAAGATGTGCTGCCGTCAAAGAGTGTGGTCACACCGGCAGCAAATGGGGCAAAGCCTCAGAAAAATATTTAGTTTGTTTCAGCAGCTCCTTCTTTAATGACCCACATCTAGAAGAAGCAAGTCCGGTCGTCACATTGTCTGACACGTGCAGAGCGCTCATGTGGTCCCTCGATACTCACTATCAAGCAAAGCAAAGACGCACCAGGAAAAACCCACACTTGGCTCAATTATTTACAGTCTGAGATTTCATGATAGGAACCAAACAGTGATCTTCCAACGCTATTCGCTCCCCCCCCCCCTCTCTCTCTCTTCAGAGTCATCTCTGGCCAAGTACACTAATCGTGTTTTAGAATAACAGGAATCAAACAGGTTTCATACACAATAATGACTGGAGCGTTCAATCTCTCTCAGAACCCTTTTCAGGCACGAGCAAGATGATATCAGCAAAGCAATACATGACACAAGCTTTTAACAGCGATTCCCGAGAGCCTCTCCAGGACATAGCAAAAACACTTGCAAGCATGGACGTCATCTTTAAAACGCCCCCTCAAACTTCATAGTTATCTTCTGCTTAGCGTTACATGTCTGGGTGTCCAACACAAGATTATTTTACAACATCATGGTGCTGTGCACAAAGAATCTCTTCCATGTGCGAGTAAATCTGGCGCGGCTGGACCGAGAGACATGTCGTTAGTGTCTGTGTAAACAAGCCTGTTCTGAGAACCCCATGCTTATGCTCTGTTGTAATGGGGAGTGAAAGCTGGAGAGAGACATCAGGGGCAAATTCACGGTGAATTAGCTAATGCAAGAAATCCAGCTGATTTTGCTAAATGCATTGAAGTAATCCAAAAGTAACATCAGGAATCAAATAATTATACACTACTAAGTGACCTTTTGCGATAAACAATACTGTTCAGTAATGTACTTAAAACATATGTAGGGTGCATGTCCTTTATTAAGGTCTAAATGCAGTTGTTTTGCTTCTTTAGAGTAATCATATACAGTATTAAGAAGCAGTTGGAACTACTTGTCAGAGGCTTTCACAATTATTCCACAAGTCAAGTCGTTTAAAATTACTTAAAGCAACTTGAAGTCGTTTGTCTCAAATCCGAGTGAATCCATCCATTGTTTATGTCTACTTTTCCAGTCCGAGTGACAGAGGAGCAAGTGTGGTATCTCCAGTGTTGAAAGCCAAGATACAACCTGAAGACAGAATAATGTATTTTTAGATTTTAGCAATACCAAAACCTTGATGTGCTCGCATAATGTAACCTGAGACAGGAAGTCTCCGGCAGCTTCCATTTAGGGTCATTTGCTTCAAGATGGAGACCCTAAAATGCATCAGTTAGCAAGTACAAGAGAAGCACTAATTCCAAGCGGGGTGGGGTTCAGACACGTTTGTATCTTGCTAAACTTTTATTGCTACCCTTCTCGACGTTCCTTCCCTTGTTGATGGCATTGTACATAATTAGGACAGTTGCATGTTGCTGCAGAGTGTTGACACAGTGTGACAACAAAAATATTGTGGCTTCTGAAAACATATTATCACAACAGTTTATTTTGATAACTGGGTTGGACGTGAGACCCTCTCTGCAGCAATCCTGCTGCTGCGTGCTTTTTAGAGTAGGTTTTGACTGCTGTTTTCCCTTTTTGTCATTTTTCTATATTTGTGTATTTTATGTTATACTTACGTTGCAAAAGGTAATTTTTTTTAACTTTCTGTCTCATGACAATAATCCTATATACCCTTAATTTTTATTATCAGATTAACATATAAAAGTCACTTTTACCTGCCCTTACACTCAACTTTTATTTTATTTTTAAGATGTTTAAAGTAACTTTTTGAAAGACCAGGAAAAAAAAACTCGAAGGCTCATTACAAACCAAACTTATACTGCATATTTAATGGCCACAAAGTTTATTGTTTGTGCAACCTGCAATTCTTTATTCACTTTGCAGTACTCTTACAATTTTTATGGTTGATGTCACTTCAACACGTGTTCGACACCCAGCTTGTAAAAGCAAAGGCAAAATTCCCACTGATGTCATTCATCTGTCTCATATATTTTAGCTCTAGAGCTGCCAGTATAGTAGTGAAAACCATATGGGTAGCCGCTCCATTTAAATTTAAAGTAATTTGATGCACAGACAAGGAAACATGATTTATAAAATGAGTAAATCTTTGAAAATAGAGCCCAATTTGCAAAACTACAAATATTAAGTGTCTCAATCAGTCTGGATATAATTACCATATATAATAATGATGAGACCTGCAATGCTTTAGGTAAAAAAAGCTAGAGAACAAGCGAATACTTTTTTTTAAAATATAGATACAATAACAAACTATAAAAAAAAAATTTTCATGAAACAATTTCAATAGGCCCCTAAATTCAGGTTTTTCAGTGTTGGATAAAATAAAAAATAAAATGATAGATAATTAAAAATGACAGTAAATTTCTAATAGTATCTACACTGTATGTATTTATGTAGGTGTAAGAATATACAGTATATGGCCATGATCTAGTCTTTTCTGTTTGTTTTCTGTGTTCCCTGGTCTACTCAGTACTCATGCTCATTGACTTGACTCACTGAGTATTGAAAAACAAGAATGGTGATCTTGTGCAAAAAGTAATTGACTGTGTTTTCACTCATTGGTCTGTCAGTACCGTGCAGTTCAGTGGGACGCTGCTCGCAAGATTTCAGCAAAACCAAGTTAAGTCTAGTTCTAGCAGAAGTCTTTTCTTAACACACTTTATTTTTTTCCTAGTGAACATTGTTTTGTAGTAAAATTTGAAGAGCAATGAGATCTGACTTTAATTGACCAGACACAAGTGTCTGTTTACGCCCGCAAGTACCTTCATTTTTATTGTTTGATTACAGAGACAACCAACCCTCTAAGTCATGCACACAAGCATACACATGTTTAACAGTTTGTGTTTCAGTGCGAACGTGTATGAATGCTTCCACTAATGTAAAGCAGCGAAACAACACGTCTTATCTCTGCCCCTAGAACATCGGTGTGAGAAACAAGAGCCCAAAGCCAGCAGCTGGCGAACCTCAGGCTGAAATTAACATGAAAAAAACATGGATGAGGTTTAGTAGTCATATTAGAGATTAACCAGCCCTCGGATGTGTTGTTGGCACGGGAAAATAGCTGCACTGTGTCTGACTGCGAGGTGCACGACACAAGAAATCGTACATGTAATGTTAAACAACTACTCTTTACTACTCTAACATCCGGAGTTTTAGTTTTGATTGAGACTATAAATTACACTTCTGTTAAAAAGAATCGAAAAGAATTCGATTTGACGTCCTTAAGTTTCGGATTGCAAACATTTTAATATATGAAATGCATAAAAAACAAGATTAAAAAAACATAAAGCGTGACTTTTTATAAAAGGAGACAAGCTGTACACACAAATAAATCAACCCATCAATCAACTGGATCCAACCGTCTTTGTTTGTAATTAACGGTTTGTGTTCAGATTACCTACTTAGTGAAAAAGTTTACACAGAATTACTTTGACAGAGGTTAGACAACCCCTATCTGAAGAAAGTTATGAATAATTTTAAAAAAACTAACTTTTTTAGGTCTACCAGGAAGTAAAAGTCTTTGGACAGCAGCAAACCAAAGTGGGAGCCATGGTCTACAAATAAATAAAAAAACATAGCGCAGTGGTGAACCTTCACAGAAACGGCCCACAAACCGAAAGCCCTTCACAGGACAGGCCTGCAAGAACAGAGAACATCATCTTAACCGTTACTGTAGGTCTCACCGTCCTGAGATAAGGTCAAATCAACATAAACTGAGAATAAAAATGCCTGTCCATCAGTTTGCGATGTTTAGCTAAAATGCAGTTAAGGTTGAACAGAAGGCCATCAGTCCAAGTAACACCACCAAATCCGTGGCTAAACAGCACATGGTAGGAAGAACCAAATTTTAGGCTTATAATTTTATTATATACCAAAAACTAAATAACATCTATTAGTATCAGGGATATAGATGCCGAACAAAAAACATATTCATAAAGACACCAATGCTGAATTGAAAGATATGTGGTGTAGGTAGGAAAGTAATTAATGGTCTTTGAATAGACTCTTACAAAAATAATGACACGACAACCTGTCATTATTTTTAAATTAACAGCAAAAAAAAATTAAATGAAAGAATAAATCTTCAATTTATGACAATAATTGAAATATCCAGCAAAAAAATATCCAGGTTTCCTAAATACTACAATCAAAGTATACTCGTTTACTCAGTACTACTCAGAAACATTTTTATTTAGAGAATTTTAGTTCTTTCAGGATTGAATTATGTGTATGTGTATTTTTATTTATGCTTTGGATTTAATAGCTGTTGTGTTTTTGCTTTTCATAAAAGTGTCTTTTAAAACCAGCCCTTGCATAGAAACACAGTCTCAAGTTCTGCTCCAAACCGGCACATACGACTGTCGTGAATCCCCTCATAAGTTTGTAGGGAGCAATTTTCCATGTTCCAGGCTCTACCTGCTTTTGAGACGTGGAACATGAGACATCATTGTGTTCACACACATATGACGTTTCAGGAAGTGTTGTTCGCAATCATTTCCTAAAGCAAACCCCAGATTACAGGGCAATGAGTGCACTCATGGCGTGGCGCCACACTTCACCACCACATTTGCCTTTCGTCACGTCTGAGACATCCACACAGGTGTGTTTCGCCGCAGTCACTGTCACGGTTTACTATGGCTCTGACTGACAAGCAGGCAGGATCTGCCTGTTAGGACTGTAATTACGGCTGCTGCTTTAGCAGCCTGTGGCATTATTTTCATTGTTTCTGCAAAGTTACACATAGGCAGAGGGAAAGAAGAAGAATGATGAAGTTGTCTGGATTCCTGGAGTTTAGAGGTGAGTAGGGAGGAGGTCTAAATGAAAAAGGGACGTCTGAAATTACAGAAGACACACATGGAAATGTGTTTGGCTAGTGGCTGTTAAGCATATCTATATGTTATGCTTAAATGCTAAATATTTAAAGGGTATAACATTGGTTTGTAATTTGAATTAAATGATTTCGTTATGTGTCCAGACCAAATAATCAGGTGAAATGATTAGGCAACCCCCCAAAAAAGCTCAGTTTTTTTTAAATATATTTGGACATATGGAAGTTGATGCGAAAAATTAAGAATGTGAAAAGTTTATTATATGATAAAGAATAAAACTTCATTAAAAAAAACTTAACAATTTCTGGAAAATAAATAAAATTGTATATTGAATCGTTTTCTCTGGAGAGGAATAAAGTAGAACAGTCCCACATTTTTCACAGTTTAAATATCTAAAATCACACAAAGGTGTGTTTCGTTTGGTGCACATCATTAGAGCATAATTATCTTTGGAGGAGGTTTGACCTGTTTGCTCCTGACTGACGAAGAATGAGTTAAAACTGTTCCACCCACTGAATGAATGGTTTACAAGTAAGAGGCACGGCTGCCAAAGCTCCCTGGTTTGAGTGTTCTCGCAGGTTCACCCTAAAGGCAAACCACAATGCTCCAACATCCATACAATGTAATCATGGACCCAACAGCAGGCTCCTACTGCTGTCGACATGAAAGCACATGACTGTACAATCTCAAAGACCCATACATTTCTATTAATTTAGCTTTTGAGGTTAATGTGCAGGTGGGAAACATTTGCTCTCTAGGAAAAAATCTGAAAAACAGACTCTAGTTCACCAAAGGGAACACAGACAAAGGCCAAGACTTTTAGAATAATGCTCATTAAAAATATGTATTGCATATCATCCCTGCTGATACGTCTTTGTAACATAATTTTAAAACTTAGCAGACAAGGTGCATGGAACAAAATACATCATCATATTGGATTTGGACATCTAAAACCCCAAAACCTGTCGTGTTTAGATATAAAACATATATATATATATCTGACAAACATGCCTATAAATGTATACATATTCAGTTTTTTCTATGCTCCACCTCATTGTTTCAAATTTAATGTTTTGTCTCTTTAGTTCAGGCTGAAAGTTTCATTCTGTTGCCTCTGGCCTTGATGATTGAGTCACCATACCGTGTGTGAGAGAGTTTACTGTAAAGGCATATGTATTTAAAGCAGCAGATTTAAGCTGTGAGTTTAGGGTTTAGGAAATAGATGCTTTCCACCTTCCAAAGGGAACTCATTCAACTTTTAACTTGTAACTGTTTTTTTTGTTGAGTTTTTTAATAAAAGCCAACAGGTCCAGGTTTGATATTTCGATCCCAGTCGTTCCGAAAAGGCTCGTGAATAAGTCATGATTTCCGATTTAGTTGAATAGGCAGGGTGTGAGATTTTGTGGAGCCAGACTTCAACACGAGACTTGTCTAATCTTGTTAAAACATTTTCAGTACTAATTTCTCAATGATTTTTTTGAAAAGCTGTTAAGGTTTTTGGCTAAAGTTTGCAAAATACAAGTTAAAATAGCAGAATTAGTCAATAGAAATGTAACAACATGATGAATGAGCAAAAACCAATAACTATTCTAAAACTAATCTAGTGTTTGACAGGAATATCTCAAATAAGCTTTATTTTAGGTTTTATTTGAGTCACCAATGCTATAATAAACCTAGAAGTCACTGCAAAAAAATATATATATACTAGCGGTAGAAAAATGAATTTAAATATATGTGCATAATTAAACTGTCTAAGTTAAAGTATTTCTAGCAAGAACACATTGAATAAAATAATTACGAGTACACTGTACTTTCTTAGTAATGTTTAACAGTAAATTCAGAACATAATTAGTTTATATTAAAACAACCTATTCACATTTCAAAGCAGAAGTGAATAGAAACCATTGATCAAAGAAAGCATTTTTATTTCATTAAACACTTGGTTTCACTTGAAATCAGTATCAATTCAGACAGTCGCTTCTTGAACTATTGATCAGTTACCAAAGAAATGGTTAAAATGACTTAAAGCAGCTCTAAAGAAGTTTAAGTTTTGGTTTGTTTTGGCAGCCACTGTGGACAAAATCCTGAAGAAGACTGCGTTTTCCATTAGGACCAGCACAAACCCTTTTAAAATCCTGGTCGCCTGCAGTTCGATTGAAGTGAATTTCTGTTTCCAGTGGCTGTTTGAAGGATGCATAGCGATGAGGTGATGAATCTAATTGTGGTGAAACAATGTCGTATGATAATGTTGAAAATAAGAGACGGGGGAATTGATGTATGCCGTAAAGCAGTCAGAACATTTGTAGTTTTTTGTGTGGCAGGGTTCCTGCCACCCTCCTCAAAGTTGATTATTTCCAGTTAAAGAGATACGGACCCCTTCAGGCCAGGACAGACGTATCATTTATTGAGCTGTAAATAACAAAAGTTATCAAAGAACCGTTTGTTATCCCACACACTGGTGCTAATCAGAAAGCTACGTCATTACGTCGCTCCATTCGTATGTGTACATCACCATTACCCAGTAGATTTATCGCCAAGTCCAACCTCCACAAGATCACAACAACACTTTTTAAGCTTGCTAATAATTTTCTCACCACTGCGCTCATAACCTCCCGCAGCCATCTCTCGCTGGATGTACTGAACACCGGTTTGGTCCTTGAAGCCCCCTCAAGTTTCGTTTCCACTTGGGTGGAGGACCACACTGAGAGCAGGAAGTTTGTCTCCTCCACTGATCACTGCTGCTTTGACTTCAGGTCCATTTTGTTTCTTTTGTCGCACAAACAACTCCAGTGTTGTTTAAAAACCGCTGCTCTTTTCCAGTTTACCGGCTAATAGTTGTTACGTAGCCCCGCCCCCAGTCACTGACGTCATCACGTTGAACCGGTTGTTTCCTCTGACCCCAGAAAGAGTTGGTGCCAGCTAAGCACCAGTTTGGTCAGCGGAAACACAAATAATCGGTGCTAACTCTGGCTCTAGCACCGAACCAGCACTGAAACGAGCTTGGTGGAAAAGGGGTATCAGCACCTGGCTAGAGCAAACACAGGGTTGCAGTCACAGTCAGTCCAACAATGTCAGTTCATCAACAGAAATAAAGGCAACGTCTCCATTAATTGAGTCTATAATACAAACATTCCCTATGTGGAATAATTTATTTTAAACATTGTAGCAACTTTACGACTCAATTGTCGTGTTGTTGGCCGACACAATTACTACTGGTGGTGCCAGCCATGGCTACAGTGTAGCTTCCAACTATCTGCTTTAAGGACATGGGTGACTGACTGAATGTAGTGTGGAGTGCTTTAGAGTCCTCTGGACTAAATAAAGTGCTTCCAGGGTAAAGGCTCTTTCCTTTGACCAATTTACAGAGACTGGATTCGCTAACAATAATCTGAATATTCTTTGGATCCAGAAAGAGGAGAAAGTAAATGCAGTAAATTCTGGAATAAACAGTTTTTATGACAGTCTCTTTATTCTATGTTCAGTTTTTCATGGCTGGAGGTACAATGTCTGATAAACCCGTTCCGCTGGATGGGTGTAGAGTTTGAGTTTTAAAAGGTATTTCCATTGTCTTCTTCACATGTAAGAAAGTCACTTCCTCAGCATGCGACAAAATATTCCAGCTTAGTTGTCTCAGTGTTTCTGTGAGTAACAGCACATGCAGTTATTCTGAATGTCTTTCATGTAGTTAAAAGTCACATTTCAAATGAACAGACATCTGTCAGCTGCATATTTCACCATAAGCCAGAAGGGAAATCAGGCAAGTAAACGTATACTCAGATTTACATAGCGTACTGCTTTGTTTTGTTTGCTGCAAATGTGGTAGGCCTTTGAGCTGGAGGCCTTTAAAATATAACCAATTCGTTATAAATACTGCAAGCTTTTCACTGTGGGCAGGAATGACGCAGCTTATCCAACTTCTAAGAGTATCCGGTAGGAAGGGAGGGCTTGTCTTTGCATCTTGTGATAAGGTGATTTAGCCAAAGGACCCAGTCTCCAACCTATTCACCTCTCCTGTTGCCCACCCAGTAAGACCAAGGCCTTCCTAGGCTCCATCCCAGCACAACATCTGACAATTACGCACAGACACACAACCACAGTGTCAAACTTTTCTCACCAATGCTGTAAAAAGCATCTCTTTTCCGCACACACAACAACCTTGTGCTAACCGCTGACTCGCCCTGAGAAATGATTCATATAAATGCAGGGAAGCAGATTCCAGTATTGTTTACATTTGCCCTTTAACCTGTGATAGCCTCGCGACCTGTCCAAGGTGTCTTCTGTCTCTTAAACACTAACCACTGAAGGCAGAAAGGCACCCATTCTGAAAGACTGATTGGATCATGAAATGCTCAGCGACGGACCAATTAGTTTGTAATTCTAACAAGCTGATCACCCCCGTAATCTTCTTGTCCCTTTAACCGATCCATGTGATTTCTGTGGGGAGGTCAGAGAGCCAACGAGATCAGCCTTAAATGCACCAGTTTTCCGAGTCCCAGCGACTGGTACCTTGTCTGTCACTGGCTCCACCTCCTAATTATGCCTTTCAACCTAAGAGATAGAGGGTTGATAAATGGATGAAAATACAGCCAAGAGCAAGGGTGAACGAGTGCACAGTCATATGCATGCCAGTGTTAGTGTGGTAATAGGTAGACTGAGAAAGCTGAGGCTGTGAGTTGATAGAAAGGGGACTAAGGCACCAAACAATCACAGGCAACTTTGAGTTGTTATTAATGAGTGCTTGTAAAAAAAAGCTCATGACCTGTTGTGCTCGTTGTAGGTAATTTGTGCCCTTGTGAACCACCAACAGGGTTTCAGAAATCAAACCACAGATTTCGAGGAAATTATGCTGTGGGACAGTCATCCTTTAATCAATGTATTTTGGACATTTTCACACTAATAAATATCTCAATTAGATTCAAAACACATTAGAAAGAAACCATAGATTATTTTTAGTAATTTCTGTGTACCCTAGATTTGTCTGAAAGTGCAAAATGCTTATAAATTATTTCTAGCATCTTTTGTCCTTTCACCCTTCCCCAAAAACATTTACAGCCAACATGGCTAATAGTTGTTCCGTTCAACGGAACCACCACAGCTGAGGATCTTGTTAGCTCCTCCAGAGTTATTGACTGGTTCTCTAAATATGTTTTCTCCCAGTTCTATTTGTCAATTTAATGTAGATAACTGTGGTAACTTTATGGTTGAGCCAAATTCATTCAGTTTTCACATAAAACACAAAATAGTTTTCAAAGATTGGGATATGTGATTAGTTTAGATAAATTTAATCCTGATATTAAAAACATCTACACTTTCCAGTCAGGGTTTGGATAGCACCAAAGCACAAAGACTGCCTTGTTAGAAGTTTACATAATACACATCTTAAATGTGATGGATATAACCCAACAACTTCTGTATCAGTGCTGGTTTTGGCACTAGGACTTGATAGTTAAAAATGTGTGGGATCAGGCTGGGTTCTTCTTTCCATCGCTGCATTTCTGCGCCTAACAGACTCAATAGTTCTTTACAACTCTGCTGTTAGTAGAATTTTTCTCATTTCAGTTTTTATCCTTGACATTATTTGCACATCCCTGTTGCATTGATGCTGCTATAAATCTAGACGTAACTGTCACCAACTATCAACAACTACTGCAGCAGAAAAAACAACGCATACTGGTAGGTGGAAATGTATTTGGTAAGCGAGGAGGTAAACTGACCTCTTAGCAAGTCCTTGGCCAATGGATAGATTTGACAGCTGCTGTTTGACCAAAGATCTCAAAGAAAATCTTGATTTTATGACCATTCTGTGTGCAACAAAAGTTATATTCGCTGTTCTTGTGGCATTTATAAAATGTTTGTGAATAACTATTTTGTAAATAATTTCTCTACACTTTAAAAAAGGTTAGGTACACAAACGTGTGTCAGGGCCTCTATTAAATAGGCTACAGGGTTAGAGTCTCTGTATTGGAAATCTGTTATGTGGAAATAATGGGTTGTTTCTTAGTTCATACTGAGCAAATAAGAAACATTCACAGTAACTATTGTAATCATCATTGCACATTTTGTGAGTCGCTGAGGTCATTCCACATAAAAAGGTCCTCGCCTGTTTGTGTTTGCTGACCTGGATTTAATCATAGGCACCATTTGCAGGCAGATAAATGTCGAAGGAAAACTGAATTCAGACATTAGGGTTCGAAGTAGAGCAGTTGCTCAATATGCTGCCTTGCAGCCAGAAGATCCAGACTTTTTGTTTGTGTGCAGCTGCCCCCATCAAACTCATGATGCAAACAGTGTTTGAAGGAGACAGCTACCTAGACCCACCGATGGTTCAGCAAGGACAGACAACAGGCATGAAGAGACATGAAGATGAATAAATGCGACAAACATGTGTGTCATCCAAACAAACAATTAAATTATTATTATTAAGGCTACTTTCAGACAGCAGGTTTTTAAGCTCAAAGCTCAGTGCAACTGCTTATGACCCCAAAGCGACGCAGGAGCACATACACTCCACACAGCAGCGCAATTGCTAGGAAAGCAACAACTGTTAGGATTGATTTTAAAGTTGTTAAGCAATGGGAGTGGTACATTTTGTCGCAAGAACGTAACAAATTAAAGGCAGCTGCAAAAAAAAATGAAAGCAAAATTCAGCACTGCTTGCTTCGGACATTGTTTATAGCCAAATGTATTACATCTAGCTTTTTCTGGTGCAGAACTATAACGCGTGTCTCACGTCAATGATGTAAAGGTAAGGTTAGAATGCAACAGGCTACACATGCTTTGCAAACCAAAGAATATGTATCATTTGTATGTATCACACATAAAAATATCGCAATTCAGATATTTTGAGGAGCATCACCTTACTTGGTACTACACCGTTTAGGCTTTTGGCCGTTCATAATTGTTAACAAGCAGATCTTTTCATAACTAGACAAGGAGGAAGGGTTAAACCCCTTAGTCCTAAACATGCTACAATCACAAAGCCAAAGTCAGTCAAATAATCTACTCTAAACCTCCTCTACCCTAAAAGACGTTGCAGACATCTTTTAACATTAAAATTAAACTTCAGCAGTGGAACCTGACCTTTTAAAATACTCCTTTGTACTCCATGACCTTTGAGTGCACAAACAGGGCGGTTGCTTTTTAATGTGACCTTTGAGATATACACGAACAGGCTGCATCACTATTGTTATCATCTCCAATCGTATGAAACGATCCACAAAGAGGGAAAGAAGAAGTAGATGTAAAATAATGAACAGCATAGATGAAGGTCCAAGGGGTATGACATGTAGAAAGTGCAAACGAGATTCAGGGTCTAATTAGGAGCCTCCAACGAGCAAATTATATGACAGGGATCTTTTGGTGGAGAGTTATTGTTTCCTACAAAAACATGAGGAGGAAAATCACCCCAGGTTAGGAAGTGACCCACATTTTTGCGGAGAGACGATGGGGGGGGTGATGTTTGCTCCCCTATTTGCTGGCATGCCCTCCCAGGCGGACCGCTGATTGGTTCATTACCCCTGGTAAACACATGTGTACTATATCCCCCACCTTGGCACACACAAAAAGGCATCCCCAGTGAGTTGGCTATCAGTGTTTGTCTCTACTGAGGAGATTCCTTTAGTCACCTAATTCAGAGTTATTTATACTCCTACTATCCCTCAATCTGCTTAAATGTGACACATTTGAGGGTTTTTCTCTCCACATTGTTTAAAAACTGATGATATATATGTTTTTTACATTTTAACATCAATTTTAGGATTTTTTTTTATCTTCAATGTTTTGTTACATAGTAAATGTTGGTTTTGAAGATGAGTCCATTCTGTTAAACATCCTCAGGCAACGAGTATGTCTTTATATCCCCTGTCATTTTAACACCTCACGACAGGGTGTTCGACTTTCACTTTAGATTAGGACAGGTATACCTGTCTTTATCTAAATCTATAGCTATAGCTGTTTTCAGGTGTGGCACAACGCACATGCATGCAGGTAGCCCTCCTGTGCTTTCATCCTTCAAGTTTTGACTGGAAAGCCCCCTTCATAAAGATGCTACTTCATTCTCCCCTGCAGCGATCTGGATGGACGCTCTTTGAAGGTTAAACCTTTGGCTGTCACACATGCAAGATAGTTTCCCGTGAGCATCTGAGGCCTGCGCCTCCCTGCTCCCCACTTGTTGTCACTTACAGTTAATTGCGCTTCGGTGGATGGCTGCCCAGTGTCTGCAGGCGACAGTGCTTATGGCAGACAGAATAAAGGACGGATGGGTCAAAGGGAACAAAGGAATACATAATGTACAGGTAAAACAAATATATATTTATTAAATATTAGGGACAGATGGGTTGATTAAAAATACATATTTACATGCATGCTGTATATATTTATCTACATTGAGTAATAAGTTACTTTAATTATTTTTAAAAAGCTCATCCAAACGTAACCACCTAACTTACACCTTTGCATGCCAAGATCTGAAACTTGGACGAAAATGAGAGGCATCATATTTCCAATATTGATTAATCTGATTTAAGTGAGGCATCTTTACTCCTTTTAAATGGTATCAGAGTGTCAATTTTCCACGTTTTATTTACTAAAGATAATATTTTCTAACCTTTGCGGAGAGATCTGGATGTCCGTCTCAGTCTTTGGTGACCCCAAGTGTCCACAGAACACACTGCATGATCCTTTTTTTAAATATGTATTGTATTGATTATGCTGTTGCACAAAACAAAATCGAGATAAATAAATGCATAAATAAAGAGCATCTTCCTCAGAGTTATGTGGTCACACTGTTCAAATTATTAAATTAACTTACAATGTCTTTTCCAATCTATAAAGGGGGGCTCACTATGAGTCCTGCTGTGGATTTAAATTGTTGGATTTATTGACCCAGGAATGGTATTATTTTGTCTTACACCAATGTGCTGGGATTTCTGGTATCAACATATATTAATAGGCTTTTGTGAAATAGGTCAGACCAAGTGCACTAATTTAACCGTCTAATTATAATCTGTAATGATCCTATAATTTGTTTTTTTACACCTTGGCTAAAATATTGGCACAAAACTGTTACATATTCGCCGAAGATGTTAAATTGTCCCTTTTTCGTCTTTTTTTTAATCGTTTCTGTACAATAAATCCATGAAAAACAGCTAATAATATGTATAAATAACCTGATTGGGAAAAGGAGGTTTGACAGTTATAAGTGCTGACATGCTATAAGAGTTGAAACACGTGTTTGTATTTTCTATCATCTGATTAAAGAGTTTACATGTTTTTGCTTGATTGTTTTCGATGGGGTTTTTCGTTTTTATTTTTCACGATATGATCTGTTTTTGTCTGGAATAAATGTTTATAATAGATATTCCCAGCTATGCATTCACAAGCAGGTCGGGAAAAACCTCTCGCGCGCGACAGAGCGCGCCTGTGTGCTCACGTGACAACGTCAGCCGCCATCCTGCGTCTTCTTACGTTGGACAGAACAAAAACCCAAAAGTTGTGCTTCTGTCCATATAAATGATGGATAATGGAGATGGCCCCAGTGGTGCGGTTTGCAAATTATGTGGGGAGGTCTTCAAGCTTCCTGGTAGGGTATTTAAAGTGCTTCTAATAATGTTTAACTCCGAGTAATTCCGTGTTTTCACATTTTACTTCAAGGTTAGCTAATTAGCGGCGGCGCTAGCGGCGGTTGGTGTCGTTAGGCTGTATGCTAGCTGTCGTTAGGCTGTATCCTAGCTATTTTTCTTATTTATTGCTAAATGTGGTTGGTTTAACCGTTGATTTAAAGGTTTAGCCATTAATATAGAGATGTCAATGTTTATGCTTCACAAAGAAATGAGAAAAGCAGTCTTGTTTCACATGTCTTTAAGCATTATATTAGCCTTCAGTTTAGACCTGTTGATTAAAAAGTCCAATTATTGTTTTTGATTTAAAAAAACATTAATTCACTACATTTGTAAGATTTTTCCCCCACGTTTTACATAAAAAAAACAAGTTTTGCAGATAAAAAGGAATATGTTCTCTAAGGTGGGAGAAAAACAAGAATATAAGTAATAAGATAAGAAAAATAGATCCTATTGTTATATCTATATTTAAAACATTAGCAAGGGTTATTGGGAGCCATTGTGGAAGGCCCACTTATGACTGGAGCCACAGGTTTCAGACCCTTGTATTATATGCATCAGATGGTATAAATGCATGATTTAAATTCAAAAACACCGAAGGATATAATATCTTTAGTGATAATTTCACAACATTAATATGTATTCTAGCCAGATGACCATTCCTAAACTCCAGTTAGACTTTCTACTTTAAAACAAAGTTTTTCAAAGTCTTAAAAATCTGGAACATAAATTTAGTTTAAGTATATATTGATAAGGTTTGGTTATTGTACCCAAAATTTCATAGTAGTGAATCCCTTAATTAAATGTGCTACTACAATGTTGATTTCTGTGCATCCCTTTCTAAAACACAAATGGTGACAAGATCTAAGGAAACAGCTATTTATCAATACAGTGGTACTTATGCGATCAATATCAATATTTTAAAGTGTGACTAACATTGGCTGATGACAATCATTTTTGCATCTCTAATTAACTAAATTACCATGGCCCAGTGTACCGTCCATTTTAGATTAAACAAAAGGAATAGTAATAGGAAACGTAATTCAATTGAACACAAACAAAACAGGTGTATTTATTAATTTTAAGATTAATTTAAATCAAACCCTCAATTTGAACCATCAATTCATCTATCTCTGACCCAGATTAATAACAACGGGAAGTGGTTTTTTTTTATAACTATTTTATTTTCAAACAATCAATACACAACCAGGCATAATACTAACGTGGGACAGTGTGCGGGGACAGCGACAGCGCAATAGGTGCACCCAGCTCAGTGTGTCAACTATAAACCTATTTTTACTGGTGTTTAAAAATATATACAAATATATTATACTAAGTTTGGAGGGGGTGGGAGCAAAATAAAGCCCTTTCACATTACAAAAGAAATACAAGTATATGTGTTTTATTGCAAATAAAATTCAAAATCTTTATCAAGCAATACTGAAGACCGCAATATCTGTATCTCGACAGAAGTGAAAACTGGTAGCGTACGCATAAAAAATATATAGTTTATTTTTATATGGGGTTAAAAGAGCGATCCAGTTTATTGTTATACACAATTTCAATTTTCAACCCTTTAGTCTTATTATAGGTCATAGACAGAGAAGTGTAACTCAGTTAAGTCGAGGTTAAAAGTTTCTGTGTGTTTTCTTGCATCTAAAAACTGGAGCAATAGGAACAAATAATGAACAATAATGTCAAAGTGAACAGCAGACATGTAGTTCCACTCAGAAGTTCACATAAATACTCTATCATTTGTATAAATGTTTTTATTTTTAAAACCAAAACTTAACCTGTTCCCATTAGCTTTCTGTCTTCTTACTTTTTGTTTTTCCCTATTCTTGTATATCACCTTTCAGATTACACTGCTGATGGTAACCTGCCACGCATGCTATTATGCACCCACATCTTCTGCACAAACTGCCTTCTGTCCATTCAGTGTGAAGGAGTTATACGATGTCCTGATTGTGAGGTGAAATTATCATTATTCTTTCCAGATACAGATGCACAGCTAATAAAATTGATACTGTATTTAGTTAGGTTTAATATTCAGGATAATTTTGTTGTTCTAACTGTTGCTTCAGTTTTTGTAGATATTTTGGTAAAGATCGTTGTTCAGCTTATTTATTTCAAAGTGTTTTGTGCGTAAATCTTTTTAAAATCTATCAAGATATTTAAAGGACAGCCTATATATACATAAATATATATATATTTGTAGATTGTGTCACCCCTGCCAGAAGGAGGGGTTTATGGACTGCAGGAGGAAAGCAGAATCATTGGTCTGATTTATACCGCCAAGATGAGCCAAATGAAAAGGTACAACCGTCACTATTACTCATTACTCGGGTTTGCTTCAGTTTTATTTGTACGACTGATAAAAACATGTCATTGTTACATGTAACTTTTATATACATATTCCTCTTTAGGCTCCGTTTTAATGGACCGAAGGGACGCAAAAATAACAGATTATTGGCTAATCGAGCGACTGTTTTCAACACTGATGTTTTGGAGCAGGTAAGCCAAAAACATGTAGTTGTGTAATTATTATTAGTGGTCATGTAATTTATTTTTTTATCTGGTCTTAAAAATATACTTTTCAAATAATTGTTCTCTTTTGTTTTTTAATATATGTCGAATGTTTGTTAATTTTGAAATTAAAACTGTAATCAGATAAAACTTAAAACGTGGTTCTTTACCAACCATTTCAAATGTATGTGAAGAAACGGATGAGATTATAAAAATCAAGCACAACCCATGTTGCGTTTCTTAAGTTTTGTTTGCCCAGATCTTTCAGGGTCCATGTTACGTTCACTAAAATGTTTTGAATGTTAACAAAAAAAAAAAAATTGAACATGCAATCATTTCAAAAAATTTTTGCAAATGTGACCTAATTTCTCAATACTGTTGCTCAAAAAAATATGAAAAAAAACAAAGGTCACATACGTGCAACTGGTCCTTCAGAGGGGGAAAAAACTAATTAGGTCTAAGTAATAATCTA
This sequence comes from Orestias chungarensis, assembly GCA_032876305.1. NCBI lineage: Eukaryota > Metazoa > Chordata > Actinopteri > Cyprinodontiformes > Cyprinodontidae > Orestias > Orestias chungarensis. Next base: position 649,401 of record JAVLVB010000317.1, on the reverse strand, counting down.
AAATAATCAGACGTGGTGAAGGGTGAGAGTGTGGAGGCTAGTCTAGACTACAGACCGAGTGGATATAGCGCAGAGAAATTGGAGATTATCAGTGAACATGTCGAGTGGTCTTACCTTAGTGGGTCCTGTTGGACTGAGAGAGTACGTATTGCATGTTTTGATGGATGATAGCAGAATATATAATGAAAAATGTACCTCAAAGAAAATCTTTTTTATTTGATGCATCTCTCTTTTTAATGTAGGTTAAAAAAAAACTGTTTTTGAGCATCAACTTTTGTACTACAATCATGTCCTCACTTTCAATTTATTTAATTTCCCTTTGGGATAAAGTGGATTTATGACAGAATGTCATAAATCCTGCCTTACCAGGTGTTTATTAACCATTTGGAAAAAGGGAATCAACTCAAGAACTACTTCCTTCCCTAATGAAAGGAGCCACATTGATGCAGGATGTTAAGCCTAGTGATTGACATCATACTAATTTCATTAGGGACTGAAGCAGCTGCAAGATAAGGCTAATGAGAGCTGAAAATTATTTCCAATTTTAATGGAATCTTGTGTCTTATGGTTTTTTATGCCTATAGAAATTTAAATCCAACACTCAGGATTGTCTTGTTTGCCGCACTGTTAAACGGGTCATCAACACAGAACTGTTCTCTCTAGCCAGCAGATCGTGAGAAGATTGAGAGGACAGTAGATGAGTCATTGGGCCAAGCTGCTAAAAACCTTGCCCAATTGGAAAACATCTATCAGGTAAAAGCTGCAATGACCATAAGTCCCATGTCTGATTGTTGTAGTTCTTTGAAACAAAATATACTTTTATTATCAAAAAGTAAAACAACATCTTAAAACAAAAGTTTTAAGATGATAAACATTGATGAAATTCATCCTGGTTGATTTGGCAGAGCTTGACAGTTGGTCTGGCAGAGCAAACAAGAAGAGAGAGAACCCGACTGGAGATGGAGATCCTGGAGGCTTCAACAAAAGCTCTACATGCTGTTCACAAATGGTAGGAATAGTAACTCCAAAAAAAAGTTTTTTATGTGACCATATCTTATGTTTCAAAATAAAAATACACATGTTTAATCAATGTTTTTCGCTTCTGTCTAATGTCTGATGCTATTAGACTAGTTGTCACAATTTTTTCACTGCCGCGATCATAGAATATCTTGATCACCAGGAGAGATTCACGGCTAAATCAGGTCACGAAAATGAAAATGGAGTATCCCTCCAGCCAAGCAGCGATGTCCCATGTCCAGGAAAAGATTAAAGCCTTGGAGATTGCTGTGCAAATGGCCAAGGAAATACGCAGAGTTTCCTTCTTGGAGCAGTTCTGCGTCCTGGATAAGGTTTGAGATTTTATGGTAGATGAGGCTTAACGTGGATGGAATCCAGTTATAGACCTCACAAATCAAAATCCTAAAATCTTGTGTGTTTTCTGTGTATTTTTAAGAGCTGTGCAGTTCTGACTGGTTGCCTCTCTCATAAATAGGTACTGGAGACACTGAAGGCCCCGGTGGATCACAAGACCTTCGATTTGAAATGCAGCAGTGAGGGCACTGGGATGGGGTTGGTCTCTTAAATTTAAAACCAAATTCACATTGAATAAAGTCACAGTAAATATATCCGGCTTAAAATTTAGCTTTTAGGTAATACGACCTTGAAAGTAATCTTGTATTTAACAGGCTTTAAATTAAAAGAAAAAAACAAAATATTATTTCTCTGCTTGAGGACAGTAAGGATTAAGATTATTTCTGTTTGTTAAAGGCTAGAATAACAACATTGAGTTTTAAAAGGTTTACATCGCTGACATTACCAGACTTGAATAGGGAAAGCCCAGATGATAATGTCAAGGCCGTTTAGACTTTTCAGCTAATTGAAATCACATGAAAGGCAGTGCTTTGTTTTGTACTTTAAAAACATGTAAAAGTTGGAAGTAACAAATCAAAGAACATCTCAGATTATTCAACTACACGCAGATTTAAACACCCATGAAATCCAGTTTGCCTCAAGTTGTCCTTTATGAAGAGACCAGTGACTTAAAGGATAAATATTTTATTTTGGAAAGCTTCAGGTCCTGAGAAGAGCAAGACAGCTCCAGCCTCAATTGAATTTCAGAGACAAAGACTTAATAAGACTTAATAGCACAACACTGTGCGATGAAAACAAATGATGTAATTGTGCCTTTTTATGCTTGTCTGTACTGCAGCTGTGTTTTTCAGTCGGAGGATCTTAACCAGAGTTTGACATTGTCTCTGAAATTGGACATCGGCATCTCAAAACCGTGAGTTATTTAACGTTTTTTAGGAATTGATTGCAGTTTGTTTTTTAGTTAATACGTTCAGTGTTTTCTTTTGATTTATGAAGTTCATGTTTATAGGTTGGAAATTGCTCGTGGGTTTTGTGCCAAATCATTTACAGCTGTAGTTTAGGTGCATCTCAAATCACTATAAATCATTGCTAAAATCCTACTTGTCTGCTCTGACTGAGATTTTTTCTTTTCATTGGTTGCCCATGATATTTTAGGTTGATTAGTCTATTTTCCCTGCTGATATTCCAACATCAAATCTGCTCTTTTTATGTGTTATATTTTCACCAGCAAACTTTTTTTTTTCTTTTAATTTTAGTGGAGTTAAGTTCCCACTGGCAAACCTTCTGTCGGGCACTGCTATCAAAAAGTCTTCATGGAAACATGTCGAGGACATAAACAGCTGCTCTGATTTAAAATGTGAGCGTCCTATCCAAGAAAAACAAGAACCGGAGAGCCAATCATCCCAAGGTTCCCATCTGATCCCAAAACCTGGCCACAAAATCAGCCTTTCCCACCGCAGCTCCTTCTCAGATCTTGGAAGCCCAGACGTAATTATTGAGGAACGTTTCGATGACAGCCCGGTGCCTGGTGCGTAGCTTCGCCAAGAGATATGAGATTTGTTTAATTGAACTACTGTATACCAGTAGGTTTTCGTCCTTGACATTTTGTGTGTCTGCAGTTACGCCAACTGGACCTGAAATGGGCAACAATGAATGCAGATCCCAAAGGAGACGGAAAAGTCACATGCGTGACAAACTCAGTAAGACAGGTTAGGAACCAGCTCCTCCATCATTGTTAAATCTAAATATAATTGTTTAAGTAGGCTGTCTTGTGACTTTAAGAAACTGATTTTATTTGTAGGAGTAAAGGTTTTTAGTTTTGTATTCTTTCGCTTTAGTTACCCGGTGGGTGGTGTTGACCCATGTTGTGAATCCAAGTCACTTCTATGTGCGATATTTGGCTGAGAACAAGGAAAGAGAGATTCTGTCCAAGAAGATCAATGAACTCTGCTGTGAAGAAGGTTGCCGTTTTACCACGAGAGACACAGTGAAGAGAGGTATTTGTGCTTCTGTCAGAAACAGAGAAGGAGCGTTTTGGGTTTTTTTTAAGCTAAATTGTTAAAAGTAATTGTTAAATATATAGTTGAACTACATCCATGTTGAAATGTGTAATTTAAAAGCCAATAACTTGCTTTTAAATGGTGCATTTTAAAGAATTTACTTTTCTTTCCCTTTTAATTTCACACATCCTCAACGTAACATGGATCCTGTCAAAACTGATTTTGTCTTTGCATATAATGTTCACTATAAACTGCCTAGGTCCTGCACTTTGGCACATCTGAGATCTTCCTTTTGTGTTCTTCAGGATTTGGTCATAAACTAACTTTTTTTGTAATCGTCCATGTCTGTGTCTTGATTTCTCTAAACATATATGCCTTTCTGCCACACTTACCACAGATGCTTAATTCTTGCTTTCTTGCTCTGTTTTAGGCTCCACGATCTTTGTAAGGTGGAAGGAGGAGCAGTGGTGCCGCACAAGAGTGGTTGAAGTCTTTCAGAGAGGCTGTGTTAAGGCAGTCAAAGCCTGTCCAGTCGCTCAGCTGGCCAGTTTGCAGGTCTATTTCCCAGACTATGGGTTCACTGAAAGCATCACTATTGAATCGTACGTTGACATTTGAACAGATTCCGGTTTTTATTTTTTATTTTGATAACACTGGTAAAAGTTGAGCTTTTGTTTTTAGCGAGGCGGCGGCGCCCGAGGCTTTACTGAAAACTGTGAACGCCTACCTGAGGAAGGTGGGCGACTCTGAGAATGCAGAGCTGAGCTGCTTTTTTCCTCAGGCCATAAGATGTTCACTGAAGGACCTGGTCCCATATAACCTGGTGCGATCATTCAGGATTCAAATGAGGAGTTTATGGCTAAAAAAAAATATGTTTATGTGAATCTGAGACATTGTGTGTGCAGACAGAGGGCTGGAGTGAAGAGGCAAAGACCCAGTTTTGCTGTTTGGTTGGATCTTCGACGGTGGAGATGCGAGATTTAGGTCAGGACAGAGACTCTCTGTTGGTGGATCTAAGGAAAGCTCCCATGGACCAATCCACAGATGTGTCCATCTCTGTCAGGGAGCACCTTGTTTTCACTGAGGTGGCCAGGTACACTTGTACATGATACGTTATCAGTAAAAAAATAATACATTTGGCATGCATGACTCATAAATCTGGTATTTTTTCTGTTTATAGGTTTTATTACCAAGTGACACTGGACAGAAAACCTCTAACATATTATCTTCCTGTGTATCCGGAAGCGGGCACGGAGCTTGATGCTGTGGTCTGCCACATAAACAATATGTCTGACTTCTACATCCAGCTGGTATGAAGCTACGATATGACGCTACTGGTGATAGAAAACACCCCAAAAAACGTGTTTAGTCCATGAACTATTCCTATAATAGTTACCATAAAAAAACGTGTTTAGCCCATGAACTATTCCTATAATAGTTACCATAAAAAAAGTTCAAGTCAGGACAGTTTTCTCAGATAAGAAAAACAAGTTGTTTTTTTTAACCATTTTTGTTTATTAGTACACATGTCTCCCTGCTACCTTAACAGGTTACCAACATGGAGTCCTTGTTGCTCTCAGCCAAGCTTCAGGATTGCTACAGTGCAATGACCGACGACGAACTCGGGGTCTACTGCCCTGTAATAGGACAGGCTTGTGTTGCCCGTTTTGAAGACAAGTTGTGGTACAGAGCTCAAGTCATAGGTAAGGAAGTTTAGTCTAACGCTGCGTTTAGAACAACTCAGATTAACTAACTTGGAATCATGATTGAGTTCAGTTTTGCACATAAACATGATAATAAGTTTAAGGTTATTCTTGTTTTCCATATTATTTAAATACTAATTTGGATTAATTCATTGCGGCATCCGGCATTTGTTTTGTGTCTCATCAATTCTGAGGACCCCAAAGTGCTTTACTATTCATTCATTTAGGAACACATACACACACTGATGGTTGTAAACTAAACATTTTACTCCTGAAATATTAGATCGCAGTAAAATTAAAATATAAAATCTTGTTTCTCAAAAAAATTAATGGTTCACAAGCTCCTGAAAGCCCTTAAAACGATGACATTGTTTCTAGGGTTTTTGCTAATTATTATATAAAATACTTGTTTCAACATGAAAGGTACCTATGAAAAAAACGTTTACCTTTCTCGCGTGTTTTGTGTGGTCGTAGGCCATCCTGGTGGAGGAAAGGTGGAAGTGAGATATGTTGACTTTGGCAATAAGCAAATCTTGCCAGTCAGTGACTTGAGGAAGATCAAGGATGAGTTCTTTGCCCTTCCTGCCATGGTAAAAACACAACATGACTGTCTAAAGCAGCTACATAGGATAATAATAAGTATCTTAGGGTGACATTTCTCCATCACCCTGTTAAATATAACATTATTCTTCTAAATTTGTTGTAATTCTTTAGAGAAGAACAACATAAAATAAAGCCTTTTTAATTTATCAGTATTTAAACATGTTACTTGTCGAATGTTTTGTTCCTTAATCCAGGCAGTCCCTTGCTGTTTGGCAGATGTGATTCCTTTAGATGGAGAGAGTTGCACTAAAAGATTCGTCAGCCTTGCTCACCAACAACTGGTCACTGTAGTGGCAACAGGTGCGGACTGTAATTGTTCTTTTCCTAAACCTCTGTTAAGATGATCTGCTCTCGCTGACTTTAAGTTTGTTCCACAGGAGAGGTTTCAAACAACGAGCCTTTGCCACTTGCTGTGTTTCTGGGTGGCGTGAACGAACCAAAAACCAGCATATCTGAGCTGCTGGTCAAAGAAGATTTGGCTCGCTTTAAGGAAGGGTAATTATCGTCTGAAGTGTTTATAATGTACAAATTTTGGGGGGATAAAATGACAAAAACAAAAGATTGGAGTGTCAGTATTTTACAACATATTTTCTTTATTTTTTTAATTGGCTGGACAGAAATCTAAATAATTTACTTTCTAGCATCATCGTGAATGTAATGTGTATCTGTCAGTCCAAGAGAAGCAAAACTTTTTATTTAATGGCAACTTTTAGAGCCTTAAAAGTTGAGGCTTACTCTGAAGCTGCACCTTCACAGGCGTTCTCAGGGATCTGTGTGCAAAAGTGCAAATTTAAATGTTTGTTTTTTTCATTCTCTGAACACGGCGACCGTTTTAAAAAACAGCAGGAACCAAGTCCTTTGCTGTGCAGCTCCTCAAAAGATACGTGCATGGAAAGAGCTAGAGCAGCGGCTTCATCTGTAAAAAGATTATAAGATCGATATAAGATTGGTTCTGTAAAGTTAAGGTACTGTGTTATTTAGCCTGTATCCTCCTGCCTCCATGTTTAACTAGTTTCCTTCTTGCTGCCCCTCTGTTTGCTCTTCTTCAGCACGCTAAATGTTACAAATGAAAAGTCTCCGTGTGTTGATCCAGCTGTGTGGGATCCTCCACTCGAGCTCGGTTCAGCTGCAGAGAAAGCTGATGCTCCAGATCAAGTGACTGTAGAGGAGGGAAATAATGAGCCGCCGGAGTTTCAGCACAAGTTGAAGCTGCCTGACCAGTGTCAGGAGCTCAAAGTCAGGGTCACTCATGTCAGCTCACCAAGCAGCTTCCATGTCCGGCTCACCAGTTCTGACCCTCAGCTGAAGAGGTAAGCAGGGATGAAATGGCTAAATGAAGCCAAACCATCCATGAGTAACAAAATCTACCTATTTTAACAGCCATAAGTAACAGCTCCTTAAGGTTAAGGTTAAGGTTCAGCAGCAGAAGTTAAGGAGAAACTTAGAAAACTTTTTGGCTGCTCCAGTCAAACAGACTGGATTGTTAATTATTTAGACATTATAAATATATGTCCAAACCACTTCTTAAATGAAAGTAAACATTGGTAGTTGAATATTTGCCCGGTTTCATTCATCATCCCTAGTAACAACGACGCTTATCTTTCATGTAAATGTCAATACATTTTGTGTTCGTCTTCTGTTTGTTTAGGATATGTGAACTGGTGAGGCAGGAGTGCGCCCTAATGGAGCCCCAAGATGTTGTGTGGAAGGCAGACATGTACTGCGCTTTCGTCATTGATGGAATCTGGGAGAGAGGACAGATCTGCGGCGACGTCACATCAAACAACACAACAGAAGTAAACAAAGCATCCTACATCTTTTCTGCCTTTATTTATATATATATATATATATATATATATATATATATATATATATATATATATATATATATATATATATATAAATATAGTTTGCAAAACAGCTATAGGGAAAGTTTAAATGCTTTATGTACATTTTTAACCCTAGATGTGACATATAACCATGGATTAGACAAAGAACCTCAAATTAGCGTTTTTAGTTATTTATTTTTGTTCCAGTCCAGAATTTAATTTGCCCTTTGGGATAAATAAAGTATTTGTAATTGATTGTATGAGCCCATTTGAGTTTACATCATTTACATTGTAGTTGGCTTGCTTTCCTCCACACACGTATTTAAATACTACAGACAATAATTTGCTTTTAAATGGTGCATGTTTTTTTTGTTTGCTTTTTTTTACAAAATGATACCAGGTGAGACGATGTGACCATGGCAACACAGTGAAGATCAATGTCTGTAACCTGTACCCCCTTCCTTCCTCTTTGATTGGCTCCCTGGCACTGGAGTGTACCCTAAATGACATCAGGTTGGTTGTAATGACATGTGAATTCATCATAAACAAACTCCAGCTATGTAAAATCAAGAACAACACAGGCAGCCTGTCCCAGTTTAAACTGTGGTTCCAGAAATTCAAAATTATTACAGTGCAAAAGAAAGTTTGCTCAATAATGGCTTTATGATTTGTTAGCATTATTTAGGCTGTAGGTCACAAATTGATTAAGAAGGCTGTAAATTTAGTGAAATGTTTAAAAAGAGGCAAAAACCATAACAACTGAGCATCTGCACCAAGATCTCCGTATTTTATTTTAAGGGGAATAATAATCCTCTAACATTCTGATAAGTTAATTAATAAGAACAGACGTGGTAAAAACAAGCATTATTAAAATCATCCATTTGTGTTTAGGTTGCATGAATAACAAATGTATCATCTATGATCTTTAGTTTGTATAATGTTTTTTTTACGGTTATATGAGCTTAAAAAAGAGGAATAAGCAAATAAACAAATTAAAATGCAAGAGTAAGAAGAAAAACCATTGGACAAATAAGATTTCTACTAGTGATGGGTCCGGCAACACTGATGCATCGGTGCGCGTATTGATTTCAGCAAGTCACGTGACCGATACAGCAACTGTTTCGAAATGACACTGAGGCGCCAAACTGTGTTTATAAGGAAACGAATCAGTCGACGGGATGCATTTGCCAAAATAATTGATCTTTTTCGGTACAGCGTCAACTATGGAGCCTCAAGGCAAACGAAAGATTTCTGCAGTGTGGGACCGTTTTGATCTCACATCGGAAAATAAGGAAATGGTTTTAATTTCTTTCTTTCATCCGGTTCTTTTCAGCTTCTACTTGATCTATCTGAATCCAAGTTCAGCTGAAATTGACTCTTAGTCGAAAAAGCGTAACAGACTAAATTTCAAAACGTTGGGAAAAAAGTTTTTTTGAATAAAAATTAGTGAAGAAAAACCCTCAGTCAACAATCATCTTCATTTTAAACACGTTCACTTAAATTTTCACTTTGTGGTTCATGTTCACATTATTTATTGACTGTATCTAAGAATATCACATATTTTCCATTTAACGTAAGATATGAAATAATACAATATATAATATACAATAACATACAACGAGTTAAATGTTATTGTTTACATTGGTTCATCAAATCAATCTACGTTTCCTGTAGGGAGTTTTAATTTCCAGCAGGTGTCAGTATTCAGTGACACCGTATCAATACAGTTTTGCTTCATGACGCCTCATCTACCCATCACTAATGTCTACCTAGAACAGGAGTTGATATGAATATTATTTTAGCATTTTTGATAACTGAATGAAAAACGCATTTGCAGACTTTAAGTCCTTTGGCTTCGTTTTAGGGCCGGCAGAAACGGCTTAAAAATGAAATCTTTCTTCTTCTTTTTTTCATACCAAATACAAATAATATCCAATTTTCATAGTTTCTTTTCATTAAAAACAAAATGGCAAAATAAAAACTACACACTCTGACTTGACCTGAATGTAAAAGTATATCTAAATCCAAGCTGTAAAACATGCTTTTACCAGATTATTTTAAACCACGGAAACAAAAGGAGAGAACCAGATTTTACAAATAATAAATCTTCAAAATTATTATTTTCATTTCTTTTTGCTGGCATCACATTTAAAGGCTGCTTACTTATAATGTATATGCTTGGAACAAAAAGTGAACCTTAGTTTGAATTGTATGTTTTTTTGTTTGTTTTTTTACATTAACAATGTGTTGAAACCCTGAAATGAAGAAATAATTTTTTAAGGTTGAGACACCAGATGTATATATAACCAGTTCAAAAACATTGAAAAATCAGTGACAAAAAAAACAAAACACCTTACTATTGGGTAAAACATGAAATTACTATTAACTCACGATTAAATCTAAAATGGCAGCAAAAATAGATTAAAAGCATAAATTGTATTAAATGTGTTAAAACTCATTCATAATTGCAATAGAAGAAATGAAAATTGGGCTTTCATAACATTTTATATAAAATAAATGTGTTAAGCTCTTTTTGAACCTCTTTTTTCAATCTGTTTGTCTTCTAGACCAACGGGAGGCCGATCAACCTGGACAGACACAGCCTGTGACCTTTGCTCCCACTACATGACAGGAGCTTCGGCCTTAATGACCATCAAGGTATTTTTTATTCTTACTCTCCAACAAGACAGAATGTCCTTCTTCTTTAAAGTTTGCAGTGGAATCTAATAACTTTGTGTTACTGCATTAAAAACTGTCTGCTTGTATGTAATGGTTTCTATTCCGTGCATCTCTTTCCTTTTCTGCTTGTTTAGGAAGTGACAGACGAGCATCCGTTGCCCGTCGTGTTGTTCTGCTCGAACAGGATGGGAGAAAAAATCAGCATTGCCGACTTTCTAGTCAATGAAGGTCTCGCCCTCCGAGAAAGTAAACTGAGGTTTGTGTTTTACTGTTTGTCATGCAAAAATATATATATATTGGTAGTCATAAAAGATACATTTCCAAACAAAATCCTTGTCCTGACCAGCTGTCGGAAGCTTAACTGTGTTTCTATTCTTGCAGAGTTGCCGTTGTCCAGGAGCCCAAAGAAGCTGAATCCCAGAATCCCGCCAGGGACCCACAAACTTGTAAAAAGGAAGGAACAAAATCTCCTCCATCTCTCCCACTGTTTTCTTACCAATCTTCACCTTCCATTCCTCCAAAACCGTCCCGCTCAGTTCTTACAGCTGAAAAGGTGATCACCTTTTAAGAAATGGTATATCAATAAATAAGGCTTATTTACCGCTTTGCTTATTTAAATTGGCTTATTTTATGCCCGCTTGCTTCTATTTTCACGGGAAGCTCAATGACTAATGTTTGTAATGTGTGTGTGTTTGGATGTACAGGTGAAGACTTCAAAGTATCACCCTCCAGAGCTGCCGTGTCTTGGTCACATCCTTATCAGTGTTTCTGCTGTTGGAGACGATGGCATCGTTTACGCCAGAACGGCGAACGCAGGTAGACCCACGAGATCCGAGATAAACACTGCATAATATCTGATCTTTTGATGAAGAACACACTCGCTCATGCTGCATACGGGTTTTATAAATATTAAACGCATCATTAGTTTCCTGAGTAAATATGGTTCTAATTACGTTATTGAGATGAAGTTCTTTCAGATGTCTTGCACCAGGCATCCAGAACACATGTGCAGGGAAATTAAACAAAGGGATGTCCAAAAATCATGTGTGGTGAAGCGAAGTAACAGAAAAGTATTAAATAGCCCATCGAAACTTAAATCTTTATTAAATAAAGATTGTTTGTATGTAATCTTTGTTTGTAAAACAAAGATTACTTGTAGTAAGATTAAAGAGAAGAAAAGCCTCAGTTCAAAAAAAAATCTGACTATAAAAGTAAAGGCTGAAAAATTTTAATGCAATTTTTAAAAAATGCAAGCGTCACTTGATTCAAAAGTGAAAGTCATACTTTATGATCTCTGTTACTATGGTTCGCCGAAAATGAAAACCCAAAATTCAGTTTCTCAGAAAATAAGAATAAAATCGATACAGAATGGATATTTGAAACTGAAATGTCATGCGTCTAGGAAATAATTTAAATTTTAAGCATGTTTTAAGTATTTGGGATGAGTTTAAAATTATTAAATGCAGCACCACATTAAGGTGATCACACGGCATCAAAGGATGATCCTTCCTTCAGTTTATTTAAGTTTTTTACAGTTAGCTGATGTGCATTTAAGCACGCAAACAAACACACCCTAAGTCTATGCTAGCTTTGCGTTAGCGACCTTAGACAACTATAGTGTCGTGTAGCGAGTCACCCAGTTTCTGTTAGCAGAGGCGGAGCTAGAGGAGTTAGAGGCCTGAGCAGCACCAAACCCTCCTGAAATCTATGTATATATCTGTATATGTATGTATTTTTAGACTTATGTAAGTCTGTTTGTGCTTGGGGAGAACCAAACACATTCCACAGTGGGTTAATGCAGTTTTGCAAGACAAAATATGTGTTATAGATTACATTTAAATTATACTTCATCCTAAAAGAACGAAATGTTAAAATAAAATTGATTTAAATATAAAATAAATAGGCGGTGTGCTTTTTTTTTTGTGGTGGGGGATGTGTGGTAGATCCCTTAGGATTGGTCATCTTTTAAGTAGCTAACAAGCTTAAAGTGTGGGCACCCCTGATTTAATCTCTTTAAGTTTTACCAGTTTTAAAAAAAAATCATTAAATTGAGGTTCCCAAAAATAAAAAGCTCTGCCAAATAACACAGTGGTTCAAACAAGTTTATCAAATGATGTATGTTTTTCTTTTCCAACTCAATGAGTCCTTCGATCTAATAAAGAATAATTATATTATCTATTGGTTTTTCTCAGAGTACCAGCTGGAACAACTTAAAGAAGGGATTCAGAAGAGCATAAAGACATTGCCTAGACAGAAGCCCTACACCTGGAAGTTGGTCCAGGGCTGTGCCGTGATTGGACCTGACATGCTGTGGTACAGAGGACAGTTGCTGGAGGTGCTGGGAGGACACGTCAAGGTCTGTACCCTAATAAAGTTTTTGCTCCGGATTATCGACTTGTTCAATAAATCTTTGTGATTAACAGCAGCAGTTTGGTTTGTTTCCTCTAGTCACAGAAGGCACATTAAATTTCTAGACACATCTTTGGCCGTTTTTTATGTGATCATAGGAGAAGAAAAATAAACGCAAGTTCTCTATGGTTTTAAAAGTGCTGTGACGTACAAAAGGCAATCTATTTTAAAATGCCATTGAGCGAAGCCCTTTGACACCTTCTATCAAGTATTTGACCCTATTGGTATCCTCTGTTAATGGATATAAATAGCCTTGTTATGCTCAAATTGACAGTTGTTCTAATTTAGCAGCGTTTTACTGGTTTACTAAGTTGCCGATGCTTTGTGTTGCCAGGTACAATATGTGGACTACGGTCTGGTCGAGAACATCCCAGTGGTGCATGTGTATCCCATGCTGCTGTGTGTTGAGATTCCTCAGCTCTGTTTGCCTTGCCAGCTCTTTGGCATCAACCCTGTAAGAACATGTCTCCTGCTTTTGTTTTAATTTTACTTTTTGTGCTTTATTCATATAACTGATTTCACATTTGTTTTATGGTTGTTCTTTATTTCCACGGACTGTTAGGTTGGTGCGAAATGGCAACGAGACGGAGTAGCTTTGATGAGGGAGGTGTTGCTAAACCGCACAGTGGACCTGCAAGTTCTGGTAAAATACACTTAGAAATAGATGTGAAAAATATATTGGATCACATTGATCATCGCAGTGTCCAAATAAAAAAGGCAAATTCTGTTTTTTCAGGGTGTCCGCGGGATTGTAAAAGGTAGTAAGAGGTGATAAAAAAGAATTGGGCCAAATTAAAGCCTTTAAAAAGTAGTAAAAAGTAGGAAACCTCATCTGATGAGGTAGTAAATTCTTTAGCCCAACTGGCTATGAGTTTTAATTCTGTGTAAACTCGGTTACATGCAGGCATATCTCCTTAAATGCACTGATTTATTTATTTTTATGCTGCAAGTAGGACCGGAGTGATGGGGATGGCATCACGTGTAGACTACCTCACGCGTGCTGTTTTAATCAATCTGGGTACAGTCAGTGTTGCCAGATTGGTCAGTTTTCATTTTGATTTTGAGGGTAAAAATTGCTTTGGGCGAGTGGAGATAATTAGGGCTGGTTTGAAGTCAGATGGGCGGTTTTTGAGTTAAGCTATTGAAACACATGTCCACCCATTACTGGTTCATAGCAAAGCCTCCTTGAGCTTTCTCCATCACTGATTAGCCAACGCCATCTGCCAGGGCGTTTACAACATAGATAGTAGCGCCGCAAGTTTTAGCAGCAGATGGATAAATTCAGCGGGAAGATGCTGAAGTGGGGAAAATATAAGAAGCGGCGCACGGCACCTGCTGCAACACTACGATTGGTTAACCTCTCAAGTCTGTTAAACGTAACCCCGCCTACCCCATCTTACCATTGGCTAACATCAGAACCGTTGGTGCATACTTCGATTTGATTGGTCGCCACGCCCGTTAGCTGCCCCAGTCAGGGCGGGGAGACGCCGAACCATAGAGAAGGCGGGGCTTCGGAGCCAGACCGTAGGCTTTCATTGGATTCCTGTCGTCATTTAACCCGTCCTCTCTCGCCTGGTTGGTCCAGAACCAGGATGAGGTTGTCTGGGGCTGAACCCGTCTGTGCGTCGTCACCCTCAGTGCACTCCGGTTTATTCCCACCTCTGGAGAGTGTGCGGCTCCGCTCACTGAGCAAAGCGAGGATAAACCTTTTTGACATATTAGTAAAAACCGTGGACCAAGGCATGTTGTGAAATCTCGAGTAATCCAACCTCCTAGAGTTCCCACTTAATTGTAGCTCATTTGCTCGCTCTACGCTCTGATACGTCTACAGAGCCTCTATCAGACACTCTGTCTTTTTCTTCTTAATTTCTGTCTGTCACTACGCCGGTATAGTTGTTGCTTCGTGCTGGTAGTAAAAAATATTTTGAAGGTAGTAAATACAACATGTAAATAAAAGGATCTCTGTATATACCCTGTTTTTATTTGCTATGTTGGCAAATTCCATTAATCTGTGCACTTTAGTAGACTAATTTATGGCACCCCACATTGGAAGTTAAAGGTCAGGAAAATGTTGGATTAGTAGTAATTAATGCAATGGCAGTATTCAGCAAAAGTATCGCAATTGCATATTTTTGTATTATAGTGCAGTCCTACTGTTGAGACTGTTGTGAAGTTAATGTGTTTAGAAAAGGGTAGAACGGAAATATCCTTTATTTTCCCACAATGGACAAACAGCAGCATTCACAGGCTAATATAAACGTAAGAAAAGAACAAAATACTGTATAGTAAGGGCATAAATAGTGTTCAGTTATAGTGTGAAAATAGCAATGCAAGTCGTAAATGATGTATAAAATTGCAGTGGGAAGTATAATTGTTTGTCGTCTCAGGAGCTGCCAGCTGACCCCCGGGGACCTCTCAAAGTTGAGATCTTCCTCGATGGGATGAGTCTCAGCAGGATTCTGTGTCACAATGAGCATGCTACCCTGGACGGCACTCTGTCAACACACCAGGTCTTCATCCATGATAGTTTCTGTTTATTATACTTTTTTATTAAATCAAACTGCAGCCCCTCAAGTTACTTAGCGGTATTTGTGTTACCCTGCAGACTCTAACAGTGATGCCTCCTGCCCCCCTCCTGGATGTCTGGGATTTCAGTACTGAGGTCTGAGCAACAACGTATAGCTGCAGCTAAACCACTTCTTTAACATATCTCACCTATGTGCATATTTACGGCCTAATTTAACTCACAGTATGTTAAATCATTTTATCCAAATCAATGATGTGTGACACTAGCTAGAACTAGGTTAGCTTAGCTATTAGCATCAAATTCAAAAAGACTTGAGGCTGTAACTTCTACCAAAAGTGGATCATCAAGGAACTAAAGCAATGGCTGTGAACATGCATGTAAATGAGATTTCTTTGTTTTCTATTTTAATAGTAAAGCAGGAAAGGGCTACATCAATCTGAGAGGTTTTGGTACCAATTATATATATATGTTTATTCCTTTCAGGGTTTGTTAGGTTCAGAGGAGCCAATGTTGGGGCCCTTTGTAGACCCCGACCTGCCAGTGGAGGGAGAACGCTTTAAAGTTAGGGTCACACATTTATGGACCCCCAATGAGGTATCTGCTGACCACACTGTTATAAAGCGAGTGTAGAAATGCTGTATGTAGTTTTGAACAGTTTGTGGAGACAGAACTGAAAATTTATCATGCTTTAAAAACCTTTACAAATGAGAAATTTCGCTCGTGCGCTGCCTGTTTAAAAGTAACAAGTGGTTTACCAGCTTTTTTGTCATATAGCTGTTCCTGTGGCCTCTGAAGGAGACTGCTGATTGGGGGATGATGGAAGACTCTTTGGATGAACCTCTGACCAGAATCAATGCAGACACAACCTCTCTGCTGCGACTGACTAGTTTTCCACATGGTAACTGTCCTAAGTGTGTGTGGAGGGCAGTAGAAGTATTCTGTACTTTTTACTTCTTTCTATTAGCACTACTGGGTATTTTTTATGTATTTTTCCAAACGTAATATCACCTAAATACAGGCACTGGGTTTTTCTGTGGTAAATTATTAAGCTAGTTCTGTTCACATCCCAGCTACGTGAAAACTGGTGCATAAACAGGAAAAAACACACTTGGTAGGAAAATAAAAGTGCAATAATAGATGTTTACATCATTAAGGCTTGATCAGTATTATATTAGGGTTCAAATCAAATTAAAAGCGATGTGTGAATGCTCCGTCAAACCACATACATTAAAAAAGCCTCTCCTGTGTTCACTGGCATTTTTCCTCTTGTGCGCCTGCTTCTGGTTTTTAGGTGGTGCGTGTTTGGCAGAGTACAGTGATGGAAAGTACTACCGGGCCCGGCTAATGAAGTTCACCAGCATAGAGCCTCTCATGATCTTGGTTCAACATGTAGATTTCGGTTCGGACGACTCTCTGCCACCCAGCAGGTATGAAAATCTCACTGTGCCTCCAAATGTTAAGACCTTTTTTCTGCTGCTCACTTTAAGTGTGATCAAGAGAGACTGGAGATAATAAGCAAAAAACTTGAGGTGAAAAAACTCAAAGCATTAAAATCGTCGTCTTAAAATCAACATTGAACATACTATTCTATATGCCTGGGAAATATACGGCTTGAAAATAAAATCCTGAACTTACTAAATGTAACTTTTGTTTTTGCATAAACTAAAACTTAGAATGTTTTTAATTACAGTTGATGAATATTTTCACAAGCTTGGTTTAATTTAAATTTCCTACTGGGAGGTGGAAACAAAAGCCAATGTTTACCCAAAGCTAAACAGAAAATTCAAATGTTGCCCAGCCCCACGATACTGCAGAAAATGTTAGCTTAGCATAGAGCAGCTTGTCAACAATAAACAGATGTATTTCTGCAAGAGTCAGGTGGTGAAATCTGTTCATCTAAACAAGAGGAGAGTAAAAGGAGGCAGTTTTCAAGAGTAGGAGAGAATGAACAGGTTTTATCTGCTAAACTGCAATTCTTGTGCTACACGGCACAATAAAAAAGGTGTGGTGGCCGAAGCACCGCAGAGCTGGACTCACCTACACGGTGAAGCGTGAGCTGCGCCTCCGATGTACTTCACTCGGCACAAAACTTTATAAGAGAGCATACAGATCAAACTCTGGACCAATGGAGGGTCATGCGTCGTCGTTGAGCCACATGGATGGGCGAAGCAGGGTAAGAAGATAGGCAGATGAAGCGATGCTCCCAGCATGCCTATGACCTGCTTTAGAGTGAAAATAGCCAGTCGGCTTTGTGCTTTGGTGCGACTTTCTCATCATAAACACAAGTTCTCGGCGAAACGTTAATACAACACTGGATGGGAATCTTTTGTAACATTGCAGAAGCTCATTGAAAAAAATGTTGTTCATTGCTGAAGTTGGTCCAACAAAATACTAATGTTTGGCATTTTTATTTATTTTTTATGAATCAAGTCAGCAGCATGAAATTACAAGTGCAGTGAATTATTTGCAATTAAAACTTCAGGGTTGCAAAGCCCTTATATCCACAACCATGTTTTTACTAACGCTCTTCCTGCCAGGCTGCGACAGATGCCCGCTGAGCTGCTGCGGTTCGCAACACGAGCGATAAAAGTCAGCGTTGCCGGCTTCAAGCCTCCGAGTGTGGAACAGCGCGAGGACGTCCTTCCGTACTGCCCAGCGTGGAGTGTGAAGGCTGTGATGGAAATGACCGATCTGCTACACGATAACATCACAGCAACCGTTGTCGTAAGAAACTGAAATGTATTTGTGTTCGTGTCCTGATTATGAATGTTCTGTGTTTGGATGCCTCGGATGTGGTCTCTGAATTCGGACTTCTAGCTTGAGTTTACACAGAGGTGTTCCACAGGGTAGTGTTGTTGATCCCTCCCGATTCTGTGTGTAGGCACGAGAGCCGAAACTCAAAGTGCATCTGTACAACAAGGATGGAGAGTTGGTCCATCTGCAGCTGGTGAACGCAGGACTGGCTGAGTTCGACTGAAACTGAAGACGCTGCTGAAGTGCCGGTAAGCTTGAAATTTGTATTTTTTGGCACACCAGTAATGTGACAATAAGAGTTCAGCTTAATATTTCTACAAATGTGTTTTTCTAGATTTTAATTTCATGCGTCTGATGTTTTTATTCCAGGTCTCCTTGTTGCCATCGTTTGTTTAGGCCTTCCAATTTGTGTTTTATTAATGCTGCTCTTAGTTTTTACTTCTTAGGGGTTGGAAAAAAAAGGGATTTTGTCATTTTTTTTGTTTGGCTGAAATTAAGCAGTTCATGTTTGGCACTTGTGTTGAAGTCACCAAAGTTTATACGACCCTTCAGTTTCTATAATTTATTTGTGTGAAGCGACACATTAAAGTTCTCAAACACTGTCCGATGCCTCCTGAGTTTTTCTTTATGACGCTTAAATACAGTATTCAACCCCGGAGGGACCTCAGATTTAATAAATAAAACTTGGGTTTATTTTACAAAACATTTACATCCATCTACATAATAATTATTTAATACTTTTGCAAAATATAAAAAAGATTTCGTTTGAATGCTTTAATGCTAAAGAAGTGAAGGCACTGAGTATAAATACGCTGAAGTCTCATTACTACTGCAACAAATTATGTGTGGTTGTCCAAGATGACGTTTCCGTCTCTGTCCTTGACCCGGAGACGCCCCGTCGGGTAGCGGGTTTCCTGCCTGCCGTCGCTGTAAATTGTCTTAACCGTTCCGTCAGGATACTCGCGCCTTTTGTACTCGGCTGTGTGCGTCTCCTTTTGGCCCGTGTTGAAGTGGATCTCTTTGGTGCCGTCCCTAAGAGAGAGAGCAGCCTCAATACAAATGTTTAGTGGCATTAACCAAGTAAACCAACACACCTAGTTTTTCTCTTTAGTCCTGAATAGAGAGTTGTTGTTTTTTAAAACCCTGATATTTATAAAGTTTAATATTATCAGAGCACATTTTAGTTAAACAGATTTTGTCATGATTATTAATTATTGACAGACGTGCTTGGAGGGAACTTACGGGTTGACCTGTATGACGGTGCCGTCCGTCAGCACGCTTTCCTCCCGGCCGTCAGGAAACAGGTTCTTCACCGTCTGATCTGGGAAGGTGATTTCTTTCCGGCCGTCCGGAAAATGTTTTTCTGCAACGGGAATAATTACGCTAACGCAAGCTGAATGATGTACGTGGGTAAGGGTTGAAACTTTAAAAACAAGTTATCGATTGTAAAAAAAAAAGATACAGTTGCTAATATTTTTCTTTTAAACGTGTAATCAAAAGGCAAATAAACGTAAACATGTTCTCACCTGTTTGGTTGTTGGGAAAGTGTAGGACTTCCATACCATCGGGGTAAGTGATGTGTGTGGTCTGAGCCTCTGCATAGTAGTAGATCTGATTGCAACAACAACAACAAAACATTTCAGATCGCAATCTGACCCCCCCACCCAGCTTACAGGAGGATATCCAGTCTCACCACTCTTTGATCCGCTGTGATTTGTTTCGTGTCTCCGTTGAAGAAGGTGACCTTGGTGGACGACCCGTCTGCTGAGACTTCCTTTCTGGTGCCGTTGGGGAACACGACAAGACGGTCGCCGTTAGCCAGAACCTTCTCTACCTGGACGCAGCACGAATACAAAGTAGCAGTAAAAAAGTCAATCCGCTTCAGTCGGTATTAACTATCCAATTATTTTATCACCTTTTAATTGCATCTGCAGACAACTACAGTATCTAAGTAAGTTAGAAATTGAATTTGTTGATTTTTTTTTCTTAAATCATAGCTTCCAGCTTATAAAGACAAAAACAGATCACATAAAATATATACAACAGCATTTTAATTAAGAAATTAACTTTGTGTTCCTCCAAACTGAATAGCTAATGACTACCACATTACTGGACATCGTCTACTGTACATAATGTAAACATAACACTGGCTGTAACTGTAATTCAGAAATGGCCGCACAATAAGTTCTCTCTGCTTTAACTTCTAAAACTGAAATCATATTTAATATACCACAATCATTTTCTGTTAATTTTGTAGGGTAAAAGTATTTGTCGGATTTATGCATGTAAGAAAATGTTTTTTTTTTACATTATAAAGAAATTAAATTATTTAGCAACACCGTCAAGACATTACCGAGCAGATATAATTCAAAGTGACGTTTTAATTCGTTTTTTTATGTTGGTATAGACCTTTTATTATCCATAAGCTTTATCAATTATCTGGACCCACAGAGGAAAGATATTAACATTTCAGTTTCTGATTAATCATTGTTGTAGCATTTCATGTTTTTCCGGAGATGGAGGTTCGCTGCTGAGGCGTTAAGCCCTGAATCGTTCATCTGTATTGTTGGCTCTTAATTTAACGCGTCTTGATAAACCCCCATCACTTCTCTATAAGGGTTTGAGTCGGGGCCAGAGAAGCAGCCAAATCTTGATAAATGAAGAAATCAGTGGAAGGAGGAGGAGCTCGCTTAAGGTTCCAGATCTAGAGAATATAAATGTCTCTTGTGGAGCTGAGCGACTAAAAGACGTGAACAATGTGATCATTTAAGGATGCAGCAACGTGGTCTGACATTTAAACTTGTTTAGAAGTCGCTTTCTATCCTAGACACTGCATATCTACGTATGATCTCAGCCTCACCTTGCCGTCGGGGTGCGTGATGTCGTCCTGTGCTGGTTCTGGCTGGTTACTCTCACTGCTGTGCTGTTCTGCTACCAAATCTGTTCTCTGTAAAGCAAAGACAACATCAAATGTTGCACTACTACCAGAATCAGCCCCGTTTGCAGCGAAGGGCACCAATGGCTATACTTACTGGGGAGCAGGACTGGGAATGGTCCAGTTTGAGGTCACATGGTTTTTCCTGGCTCTTGCTGGCAGGTCTCGGTGTTTCTTTCACCCTACTTCCAGAGGACCCCAAAGAGGTCGATGTCACAGTAGATCCTGATCCGGCGGACGTCCTCAGGCTGCTTTTGATCGCTGCAGACGGCCGTAGATGGTTAAAGTCCGATCGTCATTCTGACTGCATTCTCAGAAGGATTAAAACATGAATATGCTGGAATATTACGTAGACATTTCCATGGTCTTTCTAAGATTGAACCTTATGGACGAACAGAACAAACAGCCTCATTATGTCCATAAGAACCTTTGAATAAAGTGATACGTTTAACCAGCTTTTCCAGTTGCCCCGGGGTTTTTTAATTTGGGACGCTAACGTTTTACGTTGCACTCAAATGAAATTACTCCACCTTAAGAACCGTAGCGTAACCATGTGCTTTCACTCTGTAGGGGCTCAAAGCTTGTAAAAGTCCAATTAAAGCTCTACTAACGCAGAAGCCGCGCCTTCGGGTGAACCGCAACTCTGCCGAGGACAACCTGGAGGATCATGATGTAAAACTGAAGCCATCAAACGGTCAGAAGAAACAAAACCGGAAGTACTGATTTTTACGTTAGTTGAAACGTTTCTTGCTTGTCTGTTTATACAAGCACAATTGCTCCGGTATGTTGAGGTTCACTGGAGGGCCTGTGTAGTAAACTGAAGATGAACCAGCAGGCCACCGATCAGCTTTACTGCAGGCTTTTATCTGAATAAAGGACACAAATGGCAAAAAGGATGGGGAAGGCTAATGATCTGTAAAGTTGATTTGGCAAAAATAACCTTAATTCTGTTTGCAGAGTTAAAATAATGCAGACATCATTTACTTCTGATTGTAATGAACAGATGTTCTTGCACAGTGCCTTGAGATGACATGTGCTGTAAATTGGCTCCACGTGCACAAACTTAACTGAATTAAAATAAAAGGGAAAAGCTAGTAAAATGGTTTTGCTGTTCGTACTTCTTGGACTTATTCTCATTTTGGCCTGTTGCAAACCAACCATAGTTGGCTTTATGTGATAGATCATCACAAAGTGGAGCAATTACTATTGAGAAATCATCTAATTAGTAAACCGAAGAGTGGCAAATAAAAAGAAAAGGAACCAGAGACTAATTTTCAGTCTGGCACTAAGCATGCTGGCAAACATGGAAGGAGTTGCTTTGGTTATAGGAGACTGAAACCATGAGGACATTTTAAACTTAAAAACGTGGGCCAGATGCTTTCCATTCCCGTCTCATGGAGTTGAGGCTGTTTTACAAGCACAGGCATAGACTTTAGTCTCCACATGTGTAAAACTGGGAGAGATGGACTCCTAAAGACCATTTTTAGGTTTAGAAAAGGATGTTTCTCTTCACTTTACATCTACTTTGTTTCAGTCCAAAACATAAACTACTGAAACTTGCTACCACATGGAAAGCATTACAAAAATGCTATTGGGCAGTGATATCTATCTTTAAAGCTCTTCTGTCTACCCGAAGCTGCTGAACCGCTCCCCGTTGCGTTTCTTCTTGCAGCGCTGCTCAGCGGAGGGCTGGACATGCTTCCTCTGGAGTTCAGTGGAGTCTGAAAAAGGAAACGTTCGGGTCGTCAACGTTCAGACTCCTTCTTCCGCTCATGATTTACATTTAAACGATGCATTTGTCCAGCCGAGTGCCATTAAAACGGTTCATAGAAGAAAAAGCAGACCACGATTACGCTCACTGAAGAAAAAGCTTTTAGCAGATAACATAAAAATTTTTGTGATTAAACCGTCCAGGCTTACTGCAAATTTCACTCCTTTAGTCACAGACGCCGCGCTGCTGACCGATGTCCTTGGCCCGTCTCTGGTTTGGACGGCTTTCTCCGTAGAGACGGAGCTCTTCTTCCAGGAACTGAGGCGCAGCTTCTCCAGCGTTCGAATCTTAGACACAGAATTTGTTCATAAAATAATAAATACGATTCAAAACTTTTATCGTCATCAGTTGAGATCATTAAAATAATAATACTTTATAGGGGAACTGCTTATCCCCACTGAGATCTGATCACAACACAAGCAGCAGACTTGACCAGCTGTGAAAACATCTGCAGAGAGGATCATGGCACCTCGTCCCGCAGAGAGCCGTTCTCCTGGTTGAGGGAATCGATCTGTTGTCGCAGACGGCCGTGTGTGGACGCCCAGCGGCTCTCCCTCCTCCTCAGCTCCTCCTGCAGCAAGTTCAGCTCCTGCTTCAACGACTGGGAAAAACATCAAGGGTTATTTTTATTTGTTATTCTAACAACGGTCGTTTAAGTACTTCAGAGCATTCGTGTGTTAAGAGATCCGACTGTGACCAAAGTAAAAAGATTACAATGACATCAGCGTCGCTCTATAAGTACATCTGATGCTGCGTTCGAGGTTCATATGTTAACTCTGACATTTGGATTTAAGATTAAAGAGAATTTTGGGGAATGCTAAGCATATCATTTCAATATGTTCATTTAAATCAAATTTTATAATGATGCGTAAAAAAGTTTTTTATTTTATGTGTTTTTTTATTTTTTTCATCTTTCATCCAGTTTTCTAAGGGCCTTATCGCCCCCTAGCGGCCCACACTGGTTAGTACACGTTAGATAGCTACTTGGTTGAATAAAACATTGGGATTAATTAAATGTGCTATGAACCTGGATCTCCTCCCGCTCCTTTTTGTCAGGGATGGCTCGAGCGGCCGTCGCGTGCTTCTCAAACAGTTTGCGCTCCTTCTGCAGCTTCCTGTTTTCCTCCTTCTTGTATTCCTCAAACTTGGCCAGCTCCTCAGCCTTTGCTTGCTCAAACTCCAATCTTTCTTTCCTACGACAAACAAAGAGAATTAGACAGCAAATAAATAAATAAACAAATGAATAGTGTAAAAAGAAACCAGAGGAAATGAGAAGGATCACACCTGCATTTTACCAGCTAAAGTCTTTTACAACACTGTTCTTCTCACCTCAGCACTTCCTGGCTTTTCTCGCTCTCTTGCCTGAGTTTGGCCAGAGCCGCGTTCTCTTTCTTAAACCTCTCAATCTCGATCTCCAGTTCAACCAGTCTCTCTCTGAGCTGTCTGGACTGGGCCTGCTGGGCTGGACGTGAGAATAAAACAGAGATATTAACATACACTGGACCAGTAGCTCCTCCCACCGAGGAAAGTCAGCTTTCCCCTAAACTGAGCAACAGATGATGAGAAAGGTTCCCCCAGCTTTGATTTGTAGGAGGTGTTGTCTGACCTGTATCATCGTGTGTCTCGTTGTTCTCGGAGGCAGCAGGACGGACGGGCAGAGGTGCGCTCTGAGCTTTCGGCTTCAACGAGGGGAACAACCTGGTCATGAGTTGGGAGGCTTGTGGTGGTTCGGCTACCGGACCGTCGTTCAGCTCCACAGCTCTGCTCACTGCTACTTTCCTCAACATAGTCTTCTCCGGTGGCGAAACGCCACCAGCCTTCAGCTGGGGAACCCCACCAACCTCCCGAGAGTCGCCTTCCTTGCTGACAGCTGTGTAGTCCAGGTCGTTCCATGTGTCGTCGTCGTCAAACACAAACCCCGCCTGCTGGCCGCCTGTGTCGTCGGTCAGAGTGGAGTCGGCAGGACTGACGCTCTCCTCGTCTTCGTCGAACCCCTCCGATGCCGAATCCCCGAGGCTGTCCTCGTCTTGGTAAGACCTCTTGTCGTACGTAGGGTTAGAAGGTGCTGAAAAACAAACCATCTCTTCGAACGGGACTTCGCTGTCTGCAGACTCGGAGCTGCTGTCAGAGATCTCATCCCCATTCTCGCCGTTTGCTTTGGCCCTCAGCGCATCGCCTGACCCATCGGGGAGCTGAACATCGGCGCTCTTCTGAGATTCGCTTCCTGACGCCGACTTGATAGGGGTGGAGGAGAGTCGCCTGTTGTGGAGCCCGATGGCAGCGAGCCTCTTCTGCTGATCCAGGTGGAGAACCTGCAATCATCCCAGAGTCTCTGATTAACACACGATTAAAGATGAGAACATAAAATGAAAATCAACCATTTCATGATCAAGAAACCAAATCTGCAGATTCATCCACATGACCTGCCGTTTTCTCTTTAAATATAGAAAACGTAGGTGTGAACATATAAAACACAGAAATGGTCGGCGACCATCCGAACGCACATTTTCAGTCTAACTTCGAGTAAAGAAGCTTCTCTCCCATTTAGAAACCCCTACTCAGATGATTCCTGATTCCTATGTAACGTTAAATTAAGGAATTATCTACTTCACCTTCATCACAAAGGAGGAGTTTGAGGAGAAGGACAGCTCCTCGGCCGCCTGCTCCAACAGCTCAAACTCTCCCAGCTCCATGCTCTCCAGCTGCCGGTTGCATTCCCACTTCTGGAGCTTCTCCTGGAACAACAGCTCAAAGGAGTCCCGTGGAAGTCCACTTCCTGTCCCCCCTCCAGCGTTCAGTTCTGCTGATTCCAGTTTCTTCTCGTCCCCCAGCATCGCCACCACGCCGCGCTGCTTGGTTGCAGCGTTTGAGCGGAGATTAGGATCCGTGTTCCTCACCACCTGGACCAAGACTCCTCCCACTTCCTTCTCCTTCACTTTTCTGGCCTCCGGTTCAGTCTGAATGACGGCTGGTCCCGTGTTCTGTCTCTGGTGACTTCCCAGAATCCTCTGCGCCTCACTTTCAGCCCTGACGTAATGAGGCGGCGAACAGGGTCCCCTCAGTCGGTTTTCCTTGTCGAGCACAGCGGTTTTGCGCTTGACAGGAAGTGGTGGGACACCGTTTAGGATAGAGCCAGGCGCAGAGTTGCTGCAAGCGATTGCTCTGGCCTCGGCTCTCAGCTTCTGCTCCATCTTGTCTTTGGCTTTGTGTGCTGGAGCTTTGGAGCTGTTGCTAAATCTGGAAAGGCCCTCGCCTCGTTTCAGAAAGGGCCTCTTGGGAGGCACGGCAGCGTCTGGTCTGGCGCGCTTCTGTTCAAACCACAACACGGTTAGACATCAGATATTCATGGTGAAGTTGCCGGCGATAGCCGACATTAACTATAACTTTGAGGACTGAAATTGACTCAATGCATGGGATCAGTATCACTGTTACACGACCAGTAAAACACCAAAGTATGAGAATATCTGCCTGCATGCAGCGGCCAGTAGAGATGTTAAAGCAGTGATATCAATTAAACAATTCTCTAAATCGACCCTGCAGCTGCGTGGGGATCGAGATGGTATGGGTTTGCCTTGTCTGACTGATTATTACTTGTCTAGCCAGATTAGACCTCTGGTGTGCTGGTGTAATCCAACCTATGAGGCTAAACGAAAGGACATCGAGCTGTGTTTGTTGGACTTCCCTATATAGTCTGTTTTGGGGTGTTTGGGTGAGCTAGAACCGGGTATACCAACTACAAAATTTATGTTTGAGTTTCTCCTTGAAGAAGTGGGCAGAGGTGGTTAAAAAGTTCAATCTCCACAAGCAGATGGGGGTATTGAGTTGGCCTGCGTACCACCCACATTTCCTTCCGGCATTGATAGACCATAAATATAGAAGATGGGCGAAACAGGGAATCACTGCATTCTGTAAAATAACTTATGATGCAGGCAGAGAAGACTTCTACCGTTATTTGCAGGTCCAAAGTTTCTTTGGGAAGGAAATCAAAATACTTGATTGCAATGCAGAGCCAGGATTAGTACCGATATTTGTGGATTTATATGCTGGCAAAAAATACAAAGGGCATCATCGGTACATGCTACAGAAACCCAGCACCTATGAATAAGAACTCAACTGATTATATCAGACAACGATGGGAAAAGGAAGCAGATGTAATAATTTCACCTGAGGCGTGGAAGCAGATTTGGAGAAACACTCTGTCCACCACAAACTCTTTAACATGGCACGATTTCTGCAGGCAGATTTTTTTATTACACCAAAGCATAGATCGAAGCTGGGTGGTCCACAGCTCTCATGCTGGAGGGAATGTGGTGTTGTCTCTGCAAACTGCTTTCATACTTTTTGGGATTGTCCGCAGTCGAAGAGTAATCTATGAAATTATGGGTATAACTTTCCTGTTATGTGCCTCGGAATGCTTCCCGAGGGACTCAGTAATGGGGACACATACCTGTTGAAGATAATTATGATGGCAGGCAAGAAAGCAATTACTAAATGCTGGCTCCAGCCCAGACCCCCTACTCTGACGCTGCCTGTGAATATTATAAAGCTGATCCACAATATGGAAATGTTGACTTTTACAACACGGCTCAAGAAGGAGAAGGGAGAGAATGTTACAGCTAATTTTTATGACTCCACATCACGATGATAAGACACCTGAGAGTTCAGATCTCATACAGTGAAATGTCTGTAAAATTGCAATGCTCATCAGTATGACTGCCTGTCACTTGCCCTAGCCCTCATGTTTGAATGTGTTCTTGATTGTATGTATATGTATGTTTAAAAACTAACAAAAATAAAGTAGGAAAACAATAAATAAATAAAAACCATACTTTATTTATCCCAAAGGGAAATTAAATAATATTCTGCATCCCTTTTTTATATTTGTGCATAAGACAGATATCAGGGATATTTGGTGTTTATATTAGACATGTCTGTGATTTAATACCTCGTCATTGACATTACTTCTTTACTTCAGTTAAATCCCCACGTTCCTGCTCTGCATCCGTATAAATGTCACCACAGATATGTCGCGCATTCTTACCCCAAACCCTTAGACATCGATACTTGTATAGCAAATCAACTGCAGGAGGAGCAACTGTCAGCCCAATAAATACTCCAGGTAAAAGTTCCAGTTTTTAATCAAACCCAAATCCCGGTTTAGGGTATTCTATGTCATCTAATCATCTGTGGATAGACAG
Organism: Orestias chungarensis; assembly: GCA_032876305.1. Classification (NCBI taxonomy): domain Eukaryota; kingdom Metazoa; phylum Chordata; class Actinopteri; order Cyprinodontiformes; family Cyprinodontidae; genus Orestias; species Orestias chungarensis. The sequence continues at coordinate 621,622 of JAVLVB010000317.1, read as the reverse complement.
ATGTTTTCTCTTACAGATTGATGCTGGGCAGACTTCAACCTCTGCTCCTCCAGCCTCAGCTCCTCCTCCAGAAGCTCCTCGAAGGTTTTTGTCTGTCCCCCAATCCCTGGTTTTATAGGTCTGGAGAAGAGCAACGGAGTGGGGAACAGTTAAATAGTTGTTAGACATACATATATAAGAGCGATATCTTCAGGTTTATGTAATGATTTTTTAATTGAGAGTGTATTGTTTAGTATAAAATATAAGATCTCTTTACCTGTCATGTAAGGGCTCAGGTGGCATTAATGTAACATCCGCTTCTGAAATGCTCTTTGGATTCTCTTCGCCTGAGTCCCACGAGCCAGCGGAAAAAAATAAAAATGTTATTGTTACTTAAGTTAGGTTCGTAGGTATTTGCAGAAAACAGGATGGTGTATCTGTCAGGATACAGGAAGAAGGACATGAGACCGAAACTTTAACTTAGACGTGAGCTGGTTTTTTTCGTCTTGATACTCAGTGTTGCTAGCAGTCTGTAATAACAAAGGAATTACAATTAGGCTAATATATTACAGAAGTAGAGGTTCAACTAATATAAATTCAAAAAAATATCTAATAAGAAATAAACTCAACCATCCACATTGACCATCCAGTTATTGAAATGACACTAAGCAGATCCCCCCCCTAAAAATAAATATATTTTACCCTCATCTTCTTCACATGCAGAGAGCTGGTCCTCCCTACTCTCTGGCGAGACCTGCTGCTCCTTCCGGACGCCACAGACGCCTGTGCCGGGGCTCTGCTGGAACGAGTCGTTCTGCCGTCGCGCTCCTGGTGGCCGTGGCCTTCCTGTTGATCATCAAGCAGCTCATATTTGCAAGCGGTCCGTTTCCGGCAGGAAAAAGCGACTCGAGAAGCTTCTGCTACCGACCTCCCGTGCGGATCTGGGATACGTTCCCCATCCCTAGCAGTCTCTGCTGCTCCTCCTGCAGACGCAGCAGCTCCTCCAGCTGGTGGGCTTTCAGCTGGTCGTGCATGAGCTGCTGCCATCTCCTCAACTGCGGGAAACGCACAAAAATATTGCTTACATTGCCAACAGGCAAGCTTTAGTTGCCTCCTCCCCATTCTTAAAAGAAACCTAAAGCTAGCAGCTTTTAAAGGAGAGTTAAACACTATCATCCACTTGAAACAAGAGGTTTAAATACCCCGAATAAAGAAATAAAAAATAAACGGCCTCTTTGTTTTCTTACAGTTTGAAGTCAAATCAGACCAAACGTCTTGTTTTAGTTCAGTTAGAATGAGAGAAAGATTGTCAGATTTGTTTAATTATGCCATTTCCTCTGTATTTTGTAGAATTGCTTTTAAACTTTTGGGGTTGAAATACCACTCCAAACATGTTACCTCGTTGTCCGTAAGCCACTTTAATCCCACAGCAGGAATCTGCCACCCAATACTTCACAGTTGAGATGATGTTCACGGATTGAAAATTGCGTTTAGTCCAGCTGGGTTTAAGGAAACTCGACAAGACGTGTTTGATTACAGACTGCTTACCAATGATCTCATGCTGCCACTAAATCCAGCGCTTGTTAAGAGTACCTGCTCCAACACCTCCTTTGTAATGTAAGCCCTGTTCCACATGAATAGCATTTCAGGAAGACATGCCAAAAAAAAGGAAGGATACAAAAACTGTGTTAAACTATTTGGTCTTTAGGCTATTCTTAAAATTTCACTTCGAAGCACTGATTTAATCACTTCAGTCTTTCCTGTACATTTAACCAATTTTATTATTTCTGTTTGCACACAGTTTACCAATCCATAACTATGAAGCACATAAACTAAAATCGCAACAACAAAAACTTTACCATCTCATTATCGCAGTACAATGTAGTAATAAAGGTGATCATAACGGTTAAATGTGACTTTTATTTTGATCATATCAAAAAATGTATGGTACTCCTTTCTATTAGCATAATAAGCAATTAGTTATTTATGTATTAATCCAACCTATTTGCATTTTTGGATCTTTCAAAAGAACATGCCTAAAAAACAATTTAAGGAACTAAGTAATAGTAAAAATAGATACTATAACAAATGTCTGTTTACGTCATTTTTTATATTTTATTTCTTAGAATAATTGCATTAAGTTTCACAAAACAATGACAAGTAGGGATCTATTTTTCTTTTTAATGGGATAAAAACTATATATATATATATATATATATATATATATATATATATATATATATATATATATATATAGTTTTTTTACAATGAAGAGCTGCAGACCCCTAATGCCAATGTTCACCTCTACTGAAGCGGCAGAAATATGGAGAGCAATATATTGTATTGTTTGTAAATTGTAGAGAGCCAACAACAGCCGGAAACAAATTCCTTGTGTGTGTAAACATACTTGCCGAATAAAGCTGTTTCTGATTCTGATATGTTCCAATAACATTACAAGCAAAGAACACGTATCGGAAAAAAATATATAAAAGAAAAAGCATTTCCAAAATAAACCATCTCAATCCAAAAATGCAGTCATTTAATTTATATGTATGCAGATTAAGTCAAATCACTTTTTTTGCATTTCACTACTTTTATGGGTTGCGTTCCTCTGAAGTTGCGTTTTACAGCTGATCTATTTTGGTCTTGGGACAGGTTTTACTCCCAAAGGTGATGTTAAGGTGGACACTAGTATCAGAGTAGGGCGGTTGGGATCATTTTAATTGGAGTAACTGGAAAAGAAGCTCCAAAGCGCTTCTTCAGGTCGTCAAGTTACATTGTTCTCACCTTTGGTTGTAAAAACGTTTTTGACCAACAGAAATGCTGCTGCTAAAGTCCTCTCAAACAAATAAAAACATACATTCAACACGATTTGAGTGGAATTTTTTAAAGTAGGTCTCAAAAATTCATTTAAGGAAAGAAACTAAACAAAAATGTAATCTGAGAAAATAAAAAAGCAAACTGCACTAAGACATTTTTCAGCTTTCATATGCACTTTTTAAATGACTGTCAAACGATTTATGTCGATTCTGAACTTTTCTTTTTGCTCACAATAATATTGGGACTACTTTCTCTCCATATGGAAACAACCTGCGGAGGCCGAGTCACGTTCTCACCTCCTCCAGCTTCACCATCAGAGGCAGATCCTGGGTTTTGCTCGCCATCTCCTCCATACTCTTAAGCCGTCCATCCAACACTCCCGCCGGGGAGCTCGCCGCCCGGGTTCCCTCTCCCGCGTCGATGCAGCTGCTGTCCGCGGAGGCGGGCAGCGGGGCGAAATCCGAGCTGAAGGAGTCGTCCGGGTGCGGCGGAGCAGGCGGGAGGGACGCTGCCAGCTCAGGGGAGGGACCGAGAATCACCCCGGCTCTGGTGCTGCTCGGCATCCACCTCCTCAGGAAATCCGACGGCGAGCACTGGAGCTCGGATGTAGATGACATGTTCAGTGGAAGGTCACTTATCCGGGGATATGACAGGTTACAGTGACAGGTTAGGGGTTAATTTAATCATGAATGAAGGACGTCTGACACGAATTAAAGTTCCAGATAATATCAAACCAAACACAAACCGTTGCTGTTAAAATCCTGGTTTACACTCGCCGGGTTTAATGTGTTAACCTCAGAGCTAACGTTTTTAACGGTTATCACCGCACTGGACAAACACTGACAGTCGCCGGGTTTAATGTGTTAACCTCAGAGCTAACGTTTTTAACGGTTATCACCGCACTGGACAAACACTGACAGTCGCCGGGTTTAATGTGTTAACCTCAGAGCTAACGTTTTTAACGGTTATCACCGCACTGGACAAACACTGACAGTCGCCGGGTTTAATGCGTTAACCTCAGAGCTAACGTTTTTAACGGTTATCCCCGCACTGGACAAACACTGACAGTCGCCGGG